>LR738711.1:650187221-650206005 GCA_902687465.1 Secale cereale | reverse complement strand
CGCCTCGCTCCCTCCCCCACCATCTCCACCCTATCCCCACCTTCTTCCCGAAGGCGCACCCCACTCCGCCCAACCCCCAATCCACCCACCGTCGGCTAACTCCCGCCCAGCGAAATCACCGCCCTGAGCCGGCCAGCCTCCCCCCAAAAAAAGTTGGAAAAAAGACAACAAAACTCCTCTGAGAAAAATCTATGTCCAACAAAATAAATCATGAGGTTTGATTGACTGTCTGATGCAGTGCGTTTTTCAGTTTGAAGCAGTGCGCTTTTCTGTCCGATGCAGTGCACGCGTCGATTTTGTTGTCGCGAAAAACAGAGTTTCCGTGTTTTTGTAATTTCAAAACTGCTATTAAACCGTAATGAATTAGAGGAGTGTTCTATATGAAAAAGTAGCGTCTCGACGATATCTTTCCAACGGTGTATCATTTGGATCATTTCGACCAACGTTTTGTAAAAATTTCACAAAGAAACGGCCGCTGCCCTTCGTAGTCAGCCGCACGATTTTCAAATTTAACTAAAAACCGCAAGGAATCTCAAAAACATTTCAACATATGAAAGTTGTGCCTCGTTCGTATCTTTCCAACGGTATATTAAACGCCTTGTTTTGACAAAATATTAGAAAACCGGAGTGAAAACAGTACCGAAAATTTGAAAAATTTCGAAAAACACAATTCCGCGATTTAGTAAATTCAAAACTGCTCTTAAACCGTAGCGAATTAGAAAAAATAATAGATATGAAAAAGATGCGCGCCGACGATATCTTTCCAACGGTCTATCATATGTTTCATTCCGATGAGTGGTTTAGAAAAAAACGCCAAAAAACGCTCGCTGCAATTCATTGTGAGCCGCACGATTTTTGAAACTGCTCTTAAACTATGATGAATTTTGAAAAGTGTTCAACATGGCGAAATTGCGTCTACTCCATAGCTTTTCAACGGTATATTACACGCATAATTCCGATAAACGGTTAAAAAACTAAAGCAAAAAAGGTACCAAAAAAACAACACGTACAGTTTTTTCAAACATGAAGTTCGCTGGTCTCTGTGGTACAGTGCGCATAGCTTTCCAATGCAGTATTACAATGCAGTTCGGAATTGTTATGAGAATATTATTCTCATAATATATATATATATATATATATATATATATATATATATATATATATATATATATATATGTATGTATATGTTTGTGTCCTCTACAACATTCACTTATTGCTATTTCTTCAGGTTGTTTTTTCTGCTAAGTGAATGTGATCGGACCCTTGCCCCTCTATGCTAAACTCAACCCATTCCATTCACAAATTCTTCATATGCGTTCTATTTGAAACTTGTTCAAAATCTTCACTGTATCCTTGTCAGCAGAAGAAATTGCGAACGCAAAGTTAAAACTTATCCTTTCCAAATTTTTCGGTTTTTGCCGCTCAAATCGTTCCGCTTCCCACGACTATACTTATCTATTCACCCACGATCTCACACGATCTCCACTACACAGTACGTGGGTGACACATGTCGTGCGAATGAGAAGGGTCAGGGGCACGTTCGTCCTATTTCTTCGGGCGAACGGTTTTTCATCTCAGCTATAAATACCCCTGCCCTTCCCTCACTTCACTTTTTACTCCGCTCGTTCTCACTCTCCCGCTCGAGCTTCTCCAACCCTAGCGCCGCCGCTACTCCATCGTTGCCGGTGAGGAAGAGCTTCACTGCCTCGACCTCGTCGCCGTCGTACTCGCGTCGGCCGTGAATTTCTTCACTCCACCGCCGCCGTAGCTGTCTTCCTCCGCCAAGTTAGGGCGTGGAAGATCTGCACAGACGAACTTCACTTATCCATCCCATAGTTTGTCGTGTTCTTCATCCAGGGTAATTAAAAGTTATTTTTACTGCCCTCTTTGATTCAAACGTGTTTTTCAAAATTCTCAAAAGGTGTTTTCTTCATCAAATCTTCACACACTAAACACCTCACATATCCTCTGTTCTTGATTTGATTTCTCTAAGCTATGATTTTCTTCAAGATTCCTCAATTGTGTGGATTTTTTAATCTATACATCTCTAGAACCTAAGACAAAGAACGCTTTGTGAAATTCTTCAAGACACATCTGGTCAAATTCCTCAAACTTGTTCTTTTTTACAAAACCTTCTGAGAACGCATATGACCTCTCCAAATTCCTCGCAACTATACTCTGTTCACAGGTACTCATGTCTGCTGCTGAATCACTAGGTTCTCATCAACTTAACTCATTTGCAGCGTTCCTTGAAGAAAAGTTGCACACTTCTTCAGAAAATTCAGTTATTCAAATTCCTCATCTGAAGAAAATGGCTGATGGGAAGAAGCCGCGGAAAGGAGGAAATAAGCTAGAGGTCAATACTGCTTTTGAACTGTCTAAAGACATTTATGCTGATTATTGCACCCCTGATGAGGCAAAACTCGGAAAAGAGGACAAGAATCAGCGCAAAGTGCGCATACAAAGAATAGAGAGGAGATGGTCACGTGAGTGGAGGCAGTACAGATATGTCACTCCAAAATACATGAAGAAATTCGCACTCAATCCTCCCTGCCCAAGACCTCCACTGGCACATGGCCAAGTTGCTGATCCCACAAGCATCAAGCGTGGTGAGGACTTTCTGAAGAATGGGCTAAGCGCCAGGCCAAATTGGCCAGACAAGCAAAAGATGTAGTGAGGAAATTTAATGAAGACTCTGCTGCTGCTGCTGCCTCTGCTGAGGCTTCTGCTTCCAAGCCTAAGAAGGCCATGGCTAAGAAGCCTGCTCACAAGCCAAGTGCTTCTTCCTCAGCAATGCCCTCACAGCCAGTTTCTTCAAAGCCCTCACGACAAATTCCTCAGACTGCACCTGCTCCTCCAAAGTCCTTAGCTCCTACACAAAAGTCTTCAGATGCTGCAACAAAATCTTCTGCTCCAGTGCATCTTGCCACATGTCAGAGGACAGCAGGCATATCCATTGCCTCAGGAGCCTCTACAAGCTCCTCAGCTGCCCCAAGTTCCTCAGCGATACCATGTTCCTCAGCTGGTCCCTCGCCGCTGAAGAAAAAGACAATTGCTGGACGAGGCTCTCGCCCAAGTCCTCATAAGAAGCAAGTTGCTTTCCAAGTGCCGTCTGATGACGAAGCTGATGATGAAGAACTTGTTCAAATAATCAGAGACAGGCAAGAAAGGGCCGCTAGAGCCAAAGGAAGCGAAGTGCCACTGCTTTTGGATCCAAAGGCGATCCTCGACTTTATTGATCTCTGGCACAAGGATCCCAACACTCCTATGCCTGACTTCAACCTGACTCCTGGCCAAAGTCATATGCTGACCGCCTTCATAGGCGAAGAAAAATGGAAGTTTGAATAGGCCAGGCAGACCAAGAAAGCGCAGTACAAGAAGGAGCACTTCCTGAAGAAAAATGTTGTCAACATGACAAGTGAAGAACTAGTCAAGATTCAAGGTGAAATCAAAGCCCTCAGTAATGAATTTGAAGCATATCGTGCTGACTGGTTGGGCGCCAAAGTCAGATTTCTCAATCTGACCAAAGGTTTTGCTTCAAGTGTTGCTCGTAAGACGCATATTGAAATTCCTCAGGCTGAAGCATCTGCTCAGTCTGCTGAAGGACATGCCAGCACTGCCGAAGAACATCAGGCTGCTGAAGAACATTCCAGGGCTGATGACTGCACTCCAGCCGCTGAAGAAACTTCTAGGGCAACCTCTAGTGTTGCGCCTGAAGAAAATGTCAGGCCAGCTGAAGCTCCAAAGGTTGTGCCTAAAGATCGTGAAGAAATCAGGACAACTGCATCAGTTGTGCCTGAAGAAATTGAACCAGATTCCTCTGCTGCTCCTGTGCCTACTCCAACTCCAATCCTTCCATCTGCATTAGATGTGAAGAAGACAAAGGCTGCAGAGTGTGAAGCTGTGAATAAAAGGAAGGCATCAGCTTCTTCAGATTCTTCAGTTCCGAAGAAAATGAAGACATTGACAAGCTCAGCTAAGAATCCAATTGATGCCGTTCCAATTCCATCTATGCCATCAAAGGACCTTGTTCCTTTTGATGATGAATATGTGATTCCAAGTGAATCGGATGAAGACATTCCCTCTGCTGCTTCCTCAGAGCAGACGGATGAAGAAATTGAAGTGGATGCTATCCCTTCAACCCCTGTCATCTCCTCGCCTATGCCTCAGTTTACTGCTGAAGAGGCCGGCGTTGAAGAAATGGAAGAACAAGACTCTGACGTGGACATTGGGAATGCCACTCCACTGATGACTGATGAATTTTGGGATAGTCAGCATCCCAACTCCCCTTTGTTCATGCCACTCCAACAAATTCCTCATTCACCAGCACCAACTGTTCCATTAGGCTCTGAGGAAACTCATCCCACACAGTCTGTTCATGAAGACATTCCAGCCACTAGTGCTGAAAAACTGCTGCTGCTGCTGACTCGATGAAGACTGCTGCAGAAGAGGAACCAGAAATTCCTCAGACTGGAGAACCTGATATTGCAAATCCATAGGTGGTGATGCAATTGACAGATACTCCTCAACCGAAGCCAAAGGATCCTTTCTCAAGAAAGCAATCTTTTAAGAACGCTGATTTCTTCGGCGAGCATGTGTTCTTCATTGATTTCAATCCATATGACTCTGCTCGCATAAGGAAGAGGCGTTTCTGGACAGCAACTTAGGCGAATTTCTATTCCTCAGTGCTTTACAACAAAGATAAATTCTTCAATCATCAGCATATTCCTCATGTGGATATGGAGTCTCTACCATGTTTTGTGCCGGTCCTTAGTGTTCTCCACGACATTGGACTTCTGGGTTTTTGCACAGATATATGCGATTGGAAGGAAGAACTGATTCTTCAATTTTATGCAACCCTGCACATCACTGGCAATTCTGAAGACATAAATTCATGGGTGCTGGACTGGATGTCTGAAAACACTCATTACAAAGCTCCAGCCTCTGAATTGCTTCAGGCTCTGCCTCTCAATCCTCCAAATGAAGCAGCACGTTGCATGTATGAAGAAACTAAACTCACTGATCACTACATGCAAGTGCTTATGAAGCCTTTGAAGCCAGGACAAGCCCCACGGACAATATTCCTCGTGAAGGAATTGCTGTTTCTGCCACGGACTTTCTATCGCATTCTGACGAAGACATTAAGTCCAATCAAGGGCCACGACTCGAATGATGAAGAAGTCGTTGGCATCATGAAGAATCTGCTATTCAACATCATCCATGGCGTTCCCGTCAACTTTCATGATTTCTTCATGAGGACAATGGCAAATGTTGCACTGTCCCCTTTCAACCTGAAGCCCTATGCTCCATGGATTATGAGATTCATCAGGACAAGGTCTTCAGTGAATTACAAAGCTGACACTCTCAATCATTGCAGCTACTTGCCCCCAATTGAAGTCCTCAAACGGACATTTTCCTCAGCTGATGACAAGGGCAAGGCCACTGCTATTTTTGATGAAGGCACTCGTCCATTGGATGGTCAATTTCGCAAAGATGCATCCTACTCCACCAATGATGACTCTGCCACTCATGACTCTGCCGCCAACGCTCCAAAGCAAAATCCTCAAGGCACAGCTCCCAGGGTGATGACTGATCATGAGCTTCTCCTCGGTCTTCAGCAGAAGGTTGATCGCAACCACAAATGGGTCAAGCGTCAGTTTGGTTCAATTCTTCACAACATGACCTCTACACATAATGAAGTGAAGAAAAACCATTACTACCTTCATGAAACCCTCAACCACACCTGGGCTATTCTGTCTCATCTATATGGCGAAGAAGATCTGAAGAAAATGGATCTCAAGGATGACTTTGACTGGTCTGCTCCTCCTGCGAAGAAATACAAGAAGGTCAAGGTTCCTCCCTTGGTGGCCAACTCTTATTCTTCATCGCGCGAGACCGACGAGTATGAAGACCTGGACGACACTGCGGCAGGCCCTACTTCAACCATCAACCCCAACAACGCTGGCGCTCCTTCATCATCTTCAAATTCTTCAGGGGCGTTAGTCCTTAGTCTCAATCCTTTTGGTCATTCGATGACAAAGGGGGAGAAATTTGAGTTACTCTTCAAGCGGGTCTATATATATGGGCGTTTTTTTGCTAAGTTACAACTCTCGTTCTTCTGATGACTTTGTGGATCGAGTTGTAAACTTAAACTCTATGGTGACCTGATACTTTTGCTGTGGTGTTTCCGCATGCTTATTCCTCATTAATGTTATGCACGCATGCTGAATTACATCAGTCACCATATTTCATCATTCATTTCAAATTCTTCATATTATATGTCAAATGCGTGTATGAATTACAAGATATAGGGGGAGATCTCCATGATTCCACTCTTCAAGTGTGCAATTACATCAAAAGCAAATTCCTCACTATGCACAACTTCAGGGGGAGTTCTTCTATATCTTGCAATCAAATTCCTCAATGTCAGTAATTACACTTCATATGTTTATCCCCGTTGAAAACTTAACCTATATTGTCATCAATCACCAAAAAGGGGGAGATTGTAAGTGCATCTAGTGCCCCTTAGTGATTTTGGTGTATTGAAGACTTATAGGTTAAGGGACTAATGTGTTTATGAGTGTACACAGGTCTATAAGTCTATGAGGAGTTTGATAATTAAAGGGAAAGTCGACCCCTAAAAATGAAGTTCTTCGACTGAAGACTTTGGATTTCTGAAGACTTTGAAAGTGAAGAAATTGGTGTGTCCATGAAGACTTGGTATTCATTTGAGGATCATGAAGCATGAAGACTTTTGTTTTTATAGTTTCATTTTCTCTTTCTTGAGTCGTAGGAAACACCATACTGTTAAAGGGGGTCGAGGAAATACCAAGGAAAAAATTCCAAGTGATGCTCAACTCAAAATCCTACACCTACCAATTCTTTCGAGTGAAGCCATTGGAAATCTCATACAGTTCAGTCATATTCTTCAATGACAGAGACGAAGTTCTTCTAGTCTCTAAGGAATTTGTTCTAACTGAGGAGTTAGGAATTCGCCAGTGCGGATTACCTACACAGTGAGGAACATGCTAGCCCTGAGGAATTTGATACTCAAATTTCCGACCGTTGCTGTGCTAAGCGCCAGCTGTCCCGAAATATCTACCTACATAACGGTCATATCATTAAAGGGCATTTATGTCTTATCATGTCGGGATGCTCCCCAGGCTATAAATAGCCGCTCCCTACAACCACTAGCTGGTTGGCTGCTCCGCGAGAA
This sequence comes from Secale cereale, assembly GCA_902687465.1. Lineage (NCBI taxonomy): Eukaryota > Viridiplantae > Streptophyta > Magnoliopsida > Poales > Poaceae > Secale > Secale cereale. The sequence continues at coordinate 650,198,789 of LR738711.1, read as the reverse complement.
ACTGACACTTGTCATAAGAGCAACCCATCCTCCGAGGACTTTGAGTGAAAATCATCAAGTGAGGAAAAACCCAAAACCAAAACCAAAACCTTCAAATCCAAAAGTGATTGAGCATCACTGAAGAGATTGATCCTGCGTGGATCCGACGCTTGTTTCCTTTGAAGACTGTGCTTCTTCCAGATGGTTAGGCATCATGGTCTAGAGCATCCAAGAGGAATTGTGGATCGCCGAGTGACCAAGTCTGTGAAGGTTCGGAAGTCACCTGAAGACTTACCACGAGTAATTGGGTGAGGTATGTGTGACCTTAGCTCAAGGGGAATACGGTGAGGACTTGGTGTCTTGGAATGTGTGTCCTTGACTGGGTGTCCGGGACTGTGTGTCCTCAGGTTTAAATACCTAGCCGCCCTAACCAGATGTACAACTGAGACAGCAGTTGGAACTGGTCTAACAAATCATTGTCTTCACCAACCTTACTGGTTCTATTTCCTCAACTCTTTCATTTCCTCATATCTGTGTTGTGTGCTTGTTCGTATTTGTTTGAAGACTTTGACTGAAGACTTTCTCTATTTCCTCAGTTCAATTTCTTCAGTCTGTTTGTCTTCATTTTGTGTTATCCTGTGATTACGCTTTCTGTACACTGTGTTCGTCTTCATTTCTTCATGATGACCATGCTTGTATTCTACTGTGTTTACTTCTGAGTACTTATTCCACTTCAAGTAGTTCTTCGCTAAGGAATTTCCTCAATAGCAAATTCCTCAGTGAAGAATTCACAAAAATCGCCTATTCACCCCCCTCTAGTTGATATAATGCACTTTCAAAAAGGAACTAATCTCTTCTGCAGGGTCAGGTCTCCAGACATGCTCAAACGTCTGAAGAATTTGCTGGAGACCCGAAAATGCCTGAAAGGACGCAGGCTAATCACGAAGAAATGAACTGTCATTTCTCACGTCCTCATATTGCTCTATCTGTTGCATTGCTTGATGAAATTGATCTGATGATTTGATGTCATATTCTTCACTAATGAAGTATATGATTTTGTAAGCTGCACTAATTCATCTGCAGGATGATCAACCCAAAGCCACTGAGTGGGTCCTCGATAGTGGATGTACAAATCACATGACTGGTGACAAGGATCTCTTGATGGATGCTCCCTTATCACCATCTCATCTGAAGCACATCATCTTCGCTGACAAAGGCAAAAGTCAGGTATTGGGTCTAGGTAAGGTTGCGATCACTAGGAATCGACACATGGACAAAGTCATGCTTGTCGAGTCCTTAGGATACAACCTCATGTCTGTCTCAATGCTTTGCGATCTTGATATGGTTTTTGCCTTTGGCAAACATCGTTGTTGTGATCATGGAATCTGACAACTCCATAGTCTTCGAAGGCTTTAGGAGAGGAGACTTGTATATTGTTGATTTTTCTACAGGACCTCAACCAGCAGTGTATCTACTTGCAAAAGCTTCAAAAGGCTGGCTATGGCATTGACGACTTGGTCATGCAGGCATGAGAAATTTGCACACGCTTGAGAAGAAGAAGCATGTCATTGGCATTGAGAATGTCAAATTCCTCAAGGATCACTTATGCGGAGCCTGTGAAGCTGGAAAAATGACCAAGGCCAAGCATCCAGCGAAGACTAACATGACTACTACTCGACCATTTGAATTGCTTCACATGGATCTCTTCGGTCCTAACCATTATTCTGCAGTTTCAAATGATGCATCTGAATATGGCTTTGTTATTGTTGATTATTACTCTCGATATACATGGGTACACATTGTTACTTACAAACGTGAAGTGCAGGAAGTCTTCAGACGATTTTCCACGAGGGCTTCAACCAACTTTGGTGTGAAGATCAAGCACATCAGAAGTGACAATGGAACTGAGTTCAAGAACTCTGGTCTCGATGACTATCTTGATGAACTTGGTATTACTCATGAGTTATCTGCTTCTTATACTCCTCAGCAGAATGGCGTCGTGGAGCGCAAGAATAGGACTCTTACTGAGATGGCTCGCACTATGCTTGATGAATACAAAACGCCTCGTCGTTTCTGGATTGATGCAATAAATATTGTGTGCCACATCATCAACAGAGTATATCTTCACGAATTCTTCAAGAAGACTGCCTATGAACTTCTCACTAATAAGAAACCCAATGTGAGTTATTTCAAAGTCTTCGGTGCTAAATGTTGGATTAGAGATCCTCATCACAACTCAAAATTTGCACCGAAAGCACATGAAGAGTTTATGCTTGGTTACGGAAAGGACTCGCACACCTACAGAGTCTTCAACAACGTTCTTCACAAGGTTGTTGAAATTGTAGATGTGCGGTTCGATGAAACTAACGGCTCGCAAAGAGAGCACCTACCTACTGTGATAGATGAACCAGCACCTGAGGAAACTATCAAATTCAAGGATACGGAGGATGTCATTCCTACCGAAGAATCTACTGAAGAATTCATTCCAGAACCTGAAGAACGTCGAGTTGATGCACCTGAGGAAAATGCTGAAGAAAATGGTGCTGAAGAAAATGCTGATCAAATTACTCGACAACAACCAACTCATCCTCGTGTTGCAAAAGAAGTGCAGATTGAGAAAATCATCAGCGACATCAATATACCAGGTCCTCTCACACGCTCAAAATCTTCACATTTATCTAACTTTTGTGGGCACTTTGCTTTTGTCTCTATCACAGAGCCCACTAAGGTATATGAAGCATTTTTGGAGACTGAATGGATTCAAGCTATGCAAGAAGAATTACATCAGTTCGAGCTCAACAACGTCTGGGAACTGGTCAAATGTCTAGATCCTCGCAAGCATAATATCATTGGCACAAAATGGATCTACCGCAACAAGCAAGATGAAAATGGCCTTGTGGTAAGGAATAAGGCACGACTTGTAGCTCAAGGCTACACACAGGTTGAAGGAATTGATTTCGATGAAACTTTTGCACCTGTTGCTAGACTTGAGGCTATTCGCATATTACTTGCTTATGCTAACCATCATGATATCATTCTCTATCAAATGGATGTGAAAAGTGCATTCCTCAATGGTAAGCTTGAGGAAGAAGTATATGTTGCTCAACCCCTAGGTTTTGAAGATCCAAAGAATCCTGACAAAGTCTTCAAACTCAATAAGGCCCTCTATGGTCTCAAGCAGGCCCCTCGGGCTTGGTATGATACTTTGAAGGAATTCCTCATGAAGAAAGGCTTCAAACCCGGTTCACTTGATCCTACTCTTTTCACTAAATCTTATGATGGTGAATTATTTGTGTGCCAAATATATGTTGATGATATTATCTTTGGCTATACTGACCAACGTTATAGTGATGACTTTGCCTATATGATGAGTGAAGAATATCAAATGTCTATGATGGGAGAGTTGAAATTTTTCTTAGGTCTTCAAATTTGTCAACAACACAATGGCATATTCATATCTCAGGAGAAATACCTCAATGATGTACTGAGGAAATTCGGCATGCACGATTGCAAAGGCGTCAAAATTCCTATGCCCACAAATGGCCATCTGTGCACTGATGAAAATGGTATTGACTTCGATCATAAGGTATACCGCTCCATGATTGGTTCTTTATTGTACCTATGTGCATCTAGGCCTGATATAATGCTTAGTGTTTGCATGTGTGCCCGATTTCAAGCTACACCGAAGGAATCACACCATAAGGCTGTGAAACATATTCTTCGATATCTAGCTCACACACCAACACTTGGATTATGATACCCCAAGGGCTCGACTTTTGATCTCATTGGATATTCAGACTCTGACTATGCCGGTGATCGTTTGGACTGCAAATCAACATCTGGTGCATGTCATTTCCTCGGAAGATCTTTGGTCTGTTGGTCCTCGAAGAAACAGAACTGCGTATCACTGTCTACTGCTCAAGCTGAGTATATTGTTGCTGGCTCTTGCTGCTCTCAAGGACTATGGCGTCAATGTGAAGAATGTGCCTCTCTTGTGTGACAATGAGAGTGCCATCAAGATTGCTCACAACCCAATTCAGCACTCGGAGACAAAGCACATTCAGATTTGTCATCATTTTCTTCGTGATCATGTGTTGAAGGGCGACATTTCTATTGAACATGTGAAGACTGAAGAACAGCTAGCCGATATCTTCACAAAGCCCTTGGATGAGAAGAGATTTAGCAAGTTGCGGTGTGAGCTAAATATCTTAGAATCTTTGAATGTTCTTTGAATTGGACACTCATTCTAACACTTATGCAAAATTGATGACTTAGATGTGCAACACATGAAGAAATTGTTTTTCTTCAATCAATCAAGAATAACACTCTAAGTGTGAAGAAATTAATGAAGAATTTGATTCTCAAAACCCTACTACGCGGTGTCTGAAATCATCATTCTTATACGGTGGGTTACGCCACCACAAAAGTTGAAAATCTTCAATTTGAGTTTTTGAAATTCCTCAGTTGCTCATATTCTTCAATTTGAGTTTATGTCCTCTACAACATTCACTTATTGCTATTTCTTCAAGTTACTTTTTCTGCTAAGTGCATGTGATCGGACCCTTCCCCCTCTATGCTAAACTCAACCCATTCCATTCACAAATTCTTCATATGCGTTCTATTTGAACGTGTTCAAAATCTTCACTGTGTCCTTGTCAGCTGAAGAAATTGCGAACGCAACGTTAAAACTTATCCTTTCCAAAATTTTCGGTTTTGCCGCTCAAATCGTTCTGCGTCCCACGACAATACTTATCTATTCACCCACGATCTCACACGATCTCCACTACACAGTACATGGGTGACACATGTCGTGCGAATGAGAAGGGTCAGGGGCACGTTCGTCCAAATTCTTCGGGCGAACGGTTATTCATCTCAGCTATAAATACCCCTCCCATTCCCTCACTTCACTTTTTACTCCGCTCGTTCTCACTCTCCCGCTCGAGCTTCTCCAATCCTAGCACCACCGCTACTTCATCGTCGCGGTGAGGAAGAGCTTCACTGCCTCGACCTCATCGATGTCGTACTCGCGTCGGCTGCGGATTTCTTCACTCCACCGCCGCCGTAGATGTCTTCCTCTGCCAAGTTAGGGCGTGGAAGATCTGCACAAACGAACTTCACTTCTCCATCTCATAGTTCGTCGTGTTCTTCATCCAGGGTAATTAAAAGTTACTTTTACTGCCCTCTTTGATTCAAATGTTTTCTCCAAAATTCTCAAAAGGTGTTTTCTTCGTCAAATCTTCACACACTAAACACCTCACATATCATCTGTTCTTGATTCGGTTTCTCTAAGCTACGTTTTTCTTCAATATTCCTCATTTGTGTGGATTTTCTATCTATACAACTCTGGAAGCTAAGACAAAGAACGCTTAGTCAAATTCTTCAAGACTCATCTGGTCAAATTCCTCAAGCTTATTCTTTTTACAAAACCTTCTGAGAATGCATATGACCTCTCCAAATTCCTCGCAACTATACTCTATTCACAGGTACTCATGTCCGCTGCTGAATCACTAGGTTCTCATCAACTTAACTCATTTGCAGCGTTCCTCGAAGAAAATTTGCATACTTCTTCAGAGAATTCAATTATTCAAATTCCACGTCTGAAGAAAATGGCTGATGGAAAGAAGCCACAGAAAGGAGGAAAGAGGCCTGAGGTCAATACTGCTTTCGAGATACCTGAAGACATATATGCTGACTATTGCACCCCTGATGAGGCAAAGTACGGAAAAGAGGACAAGAATCAGCGCAAGGTGCGCATTCAAAGAATAGAGAGGAGATGGGCAAGAGAGTGGAGGGAGTACAGATATGTGACTCCCAAATACATGAAGAAATTCGTACTCAATCCTCCCTGCCCAAGACCTCCATTGGCACATGACCAAGTTGCTGATCCCACTATCCTCAAGCGTGGTGAGGATTATCCTGAAGAATGGGCTAAGCGCCAGGCCAAGTTGGCCAAACAAGCAAAAGAAGCAGTGAGGAAATTCAATGAAGACTCTGCTGCTGTTGGTGCTGCCTCTGCTGAGGCCTCTGCTTCCAAGCCTAAGAAGGCCATGGCTAAGAAGTCTGCTCACAAACCAAGTGCTTCTTCCTAAGCAATGCCCTCACGGCCAGATTCTTCAAAGCCCTCACGTCAAATTCCTCAGACTGCTCCTGCTCCTCCAAAGTCCTCAGCTCCTCCACAAAAGTCCTCAGATGCTCCAGCAAAATCATCCGCACCAGTGCATATTACCACATGTCAAAGGACTGCGGGCATATCCATTGTCTCTGGAGCCTCTGCAAGTTCCTCAACTGCTCCAAGTTCCTCAGCGATACCAAGTTCCTCAGCTGGTCCCTCCCTACTGAAGAAAAAGACCACTGCTGGACGAGGCTCTCGCCAAGTCCTCACAAGAAACAAGTTGCTTTCCAAGTGCCGTCTGATGACGAAGCTGATGATGAAGAACTTGTTCAAATCATCAGAGACAAGCAAGAAAGGACCGCTAGAGCCAAAGTGTCAGGCCCAATATGCGATTCTATCCCGATCACGTGACACTTACGTGATTGGAGCATAACCGCATTTCGGGCAAGATGGATATCATTACATCGTACCATTACATACATACATGGGGGATACAACAATCCATACTAGTCACATGAATACAACAACATCAATACAAGGCATCCGACTACGGATGCAAACATGAAAAGCACAACGACATCCATCTGCTATCCCAGGCTGCCGACTAGGAACCTAGCCCAAGAATGACGAAGAAGAAGAAGAAAGAACTTCAACACAAAGAACATCGCTCTCACGTCAAGTCATCGGAAACCTGCACCTGCAACTGTTGTTGTAGTATCTGTGAGCCACGAGGACTCAGCAATCCCATAACCATGGGTATCAAGACTAGCAAAGCTTAAAGGGAAGGAAGAGGTAAAGTGGTGAGGTTGCAACAACGGCTAAGCAATATATATGGTGGCTAACTTACGAGTACAAGAATAAGATGAGCATCTACGCAAAACGGTCGCAACTAGTAGTGATCGCTAAAGATCCTGAACTACCTACGAGTCAAACATAACCCCACTGTGTTCTCTTCTCAAAGTTAAAAGAGACAGTCATGGTTACTCACACAGTTGTGTGTTTTACTTCGGATCTTCTGTCAAGTTTTCTACAGCCGGACATTAACAAATTCCAATCTGCCACATAACCGCGGGCACGACTTTAGAAAGATCATAACCCTACAGGGGTGTCCCAACTTAGCCCATCACAAGCTCTCACGATCAGCATAAGTAATAATAATATTACCCCTTATCTTAGGGAAGGCCCGATCAGACTCAGAATTCCCGGTGCACAAGACATTTCGACAATGGTAAAACAAATCCAAAGACCTCCCAGTGTGTCGTGGATTTAGCATGCCAGATGTCCTAGCAAAAGGACTTAGTCGTGAGGCCATCGCTACGGGTTAGCTTAAAGGGGTTCAAGCGGACGAATGACACAGGGATTTTATACTAGTTTGGCCCCTTCGATGAAGGTAAGAGCCTACGTGTAGTTTGGTGTGGTATTGCTAGGGCTTGATGACCAGGGAGCGAAATCCGCTTTGCGTGTGTCTCCAGATGTTGTTGTCTGTCTTGAACCGTCGCCGGGTCGTCCCTTTATATAAGAGGTGACGCCCGGTCTGGTTTACGGAGTCCCGAAGCCGGCTCATAAACGTGTCCGCCTCGGTCTCTGTTCTTTCTATCTTACATCCCAAGTTACATAGTATGATGGTTTACAAATCATGGGCCCTAACACTTGGGCTCTAAACCTCTTGGGCTGTAATCTTCTACTTCATGCTCCGCTGGGCCTTTGATAAAATAATCTTGATAACGTAAACCGGACCCTCCTGGCCGGTTTGTACCTGGTAGTAATATGCCTGACATTAGGCCCCAGATTGATTTGAACCTGTTCGTGTCAATCTTCAAAGTCTTGTACAGATTTTCCTTTCTGCAGCTTCAGTACGCTTTGTAAACCGGCATGACGTCATCTCCTCAGGTCACTTTAAACCGTCGTGACGCCATCCGCGCCTTTAATACTTCTACCTGTTTTTTACCTTTACTTATTAAAGCTCCGAAGATCGAGGCGACAACACCATCCATATCCGATTTTTGGTCTCCTCGATTCCCGCGCTTGACGTTTTATCCCTTCGGCTTATAAATAGGGCCAAAAGGCATCTCTTTCTCCCCCTTGCTTCTTCTTCCTCCGTCCTCTGACGCCCGAGCTCCGCCGCTGTCGGGGATATACCCCGCGGTATGACCCAGCCGGAGATATAACCCGGTCGGACTTGGCGGTTTACTTGAGACGGTGTACACTTGGCGATTCACAGGCGACCCGCTGTGACCTGGCGGTTTACAAGCAACCTGCCTGAATAATATCACTCACTGGTAACCCGGCTGGCGGTGGACGGATGACGAGGCCCAAGGCCCAGAAGGCCGGTTCATGTTATGGTGGGCCGGTTTATGAAGAAAGCACAAGGAATATTTTCCTAGAAAGGAAGCAAGACTAGGACTCCTTGTAATAGAATAATCCTAATCCTACTAGGACTAGTCGTGTAACCCGCCCCTTCAACATATATAAGGAGGGGCGGGGCTCCCCAAAGAGGGACAAGTTCTGACAAGTTAGAGGCGCCATAATCTCTAGGGCTAGACACAAAGAGCCGGTTTACCGGTGACTCCATGAGGATCGTAATGAGACCTAGCCTCAAACAGCATGTAGGGCTATTACCAGATGATGTTTCCCGGGGCCCGAAGCTGTCTAAATCCTTGTCTTGCGTTGCGTCTCTCAATTCCGCTCAACCCCTCTCAAGCTACCACATAGATGCGCGGCGACTAAGTCCTTACCCTAGGACATCTGCCGTGACAAATCCACGACAGTTGGCACCCACCGTGGGGCCTGCGCACGGTGGTGATGAGTTCTTGAAGGGATCTCTCCTAGGGTTCGAGAAGCTCATTGATTCATCAGATGAAGAGTTTAAGAGAATTAAGTGTTTTGCATTAGTACGGATACTGCCGCCGCGATCTGACGGTTCATCAGTCTAAGATCAGATTACTTTTGATGCGGCCGGACGTCATCAGGAACAAGTTCTTTACTGCTCAATCAACACAGGATGCTCCCGTGAAAAATTGCTCAAGGCCGCCCAAATAGCAAAAAGAAGAAAAGAAAAACGAAGACTACGACCCGGATGAGGAGTCAAGCCCACCAGGCTGACCCGCCTTGCCGAATCCAAGTTACCATCACGGTCCCATTGAGCTGCTCCTACTGACTCGCCATCTACCGACAAGTCGCCATCACCTTCACCGACCCGGACTTCTCCAGGGTTTGCGACCTCGTTTTGCGCCGAGCCACCGGAGTACCTGCGGCCTGCTGAGTCGCTAAGTCCTGCCTGGCCTTGAGCCGCCCTGGCCCCGCTCGGACAGGCACATCGAGTCAGGCCAGCCGATGCTGATTTCTACACCATTGCAGCGACGAGATGATCTGCCAAAACGCTATGTGCCTGCAGTCAGCACTACTTCCGAGACCGTGCCCAGCTTCTACGCGGCTCACCTGACCGCACACGGACAAACGCAAAGTCTTGAAATCAACCACGACCAGGACGTGGGATGGTCAGCGCCGGCCACGACCCCAAAAGCAAAACAATGCTGTTGCGAGTATGATTGCATAGTAGTACTAGTACTACCTACGTGGAGATCAAAAGCTACTACCAGCTCTTCATGACATCAAGACAAAAAAAATAGAAGACACCACGTGGATGGTTGAACCAACAACGACCCGGACAAGCATGCGGACAGAGGGATCGACTTAGATTTTGCGGCCTTCCCCGTCCCGCCTCCACCACTGGGTTTCGCCCACTCCGGTGTGCCTCCGAGCTACCGGTCTCCGCCTGTTGAGCCTCGCCGGTGCGCCAACACGGCTTCACCAGAGTCACCTCCGCTGCCGCGTTTCTAAGCCGCCGCCGCCGTCCTCTGCTCCAAGTCACCGCCAACAGTTACCGAGCGAAAGAATCCTGATCTGGAGATGAATTGGTCAAAACATCCACGATCATCCGGCAAAAATACCAGGTGTTATTTTTCCTATGTATTTTATCAACGCATGTTAATTCATCCGACAACAATTACTCTCGCATGTAATATTTTTACGCTGGAACGACTATTAAAAGCGGTAGCCGGATCATCATCAGGGGATGCCATGAATGCACGTTCAGCTGTGTTGCACAGCTTCACGAGCATGCGTATTGCAGTCTGGTTTACATCAATGTGCCGGCTGGCTCGTCTGTCCGCGCCCACGCGCGCTGGTCTCCAACACCGTGGCCGACTCCCTCGCCGATGAACGTGCGCACGCCACCGCTTCCGTGGTCCGGTCTACATTAACACGCCGTTGCCGCACCTGTTCTGATAAACCGGCCCAACGGATATGCGTGCGAGCTTACAATGCCACGGCCAACTCATCTATTGTCCGGGCGAATCAGGTGATGTCTATCCTATTTATTTTTAATACATATTAATTCATACGAGCAAAAATACCACGCCCTACTGTATTTTATACGCAGGAAAATTATTCATTACAAAATGGTATTATGCCGCGGAGATGGAGGCACGCCAACATCATTTGACACAAGTTGTCATCGTTACTCAATGGACCCCCGCACCGGTTTACAATGCCATGGCTGTCTCTCGCGATCGCGCCGGTTTACAACGCCGTGGCCGTCTTTCGCAACCGCGCCAGCTTACAATGAAGAGGACGACTAGCCCGTCGGCGCCGGCCTACCCATCTGTTCTTCGAGCAAATCAGGTGTTACCTTTCCTATATACTTTATCAGGACATTTTAATTCCTTTGAGCAACATTACACTGCCCTATTGGTGTTTGTTATATACAGTTCACGCGTCCGTGCCGGTTTACAATGCGGGGGACAACTTACTCATCTTCGCCGGCTTACAACACTGTGGCCGACTCATGTGTCTGTGCTGCCTCCGATGCTGCGGTCGTTTTTACTGTCCGCCCTACGGTACGGTCTATTCAACATACCGGGTTGGCTAACAGACACCGATGAGGATCATAAGGTCAAAATATATCAGGTGATATCCATCTAAATCTATTTTCTTGGTATATATTGTTTTCATCAATAAAACAGTTACTTTGATCCGTATATTTTGATATGCAGGACAATTATTTATTAAAGGGACCAAAGAGAGTTTGTTGCACAACATAACTCAAACATAGGTACCCGGCGAGCACAGCTCAGAACGAGTATCACATGGGGGCTTCTGCATACAGGGAGTTCCTATGGCCTCTTAAATCGGCGCCCCCGGAACACTGGGGAATCATCCATCTTCTTCGCAAAAAGAGTATCACATGGGGTTTCAAAAGAAGCTTACCATGGCCTCTTAAACCGACGCCCCTGATAGCTACAGGGAATCAGCCGTGTTTTTCAAAGGAGTATCACATGGGAGTTTCTCCGAAAACTCACCATGGCCTCCTAAACCGGCGCCCCTGATAGCTACAGGGAATCAGCCGTGTTTTTCAAAGGAGTATCACATGGGAGTTTCTCTGAAAACTCACCATGGCCTCCTAAACCGGCACCCCT
>LR738711.1:650069784-650187210 GCA_902687465.1 Secale cereale | reverse complement strand
CTAAACCGGCGCCCCTGATAGCTACCGGGAATCAGCCGTGTTTTTCAAAGGAGTATCACATGGGAGTTTCTCCGAAAACTCACCATGGCCTCCTAAACCGGCGCCCCTGATAGCTACAGGGAATCATCCGTGTTTTTCAAAGGAGTATCACATGGGAGTTTCTCCGAAAACTCACCATGGCCTCCTAAACCGGCGCCCCTGATAGCTACAGGGAATCAGCCGTGTTTTTCAAAGGAGTATCACATGGGAGTTTTCTACGAAAGCTCACCATGGCCTCCTAAACTGGCGCCCTTGATGCATCAAGGAATCAGTCATTAACGATCATCGAGTTGATCACCTAAAGACAAGATCCTTCAGAGGTTTTGAAACATTGGGTGGCTTGTCATCGATAAAAAACCTTGAATTTGGAGCCTGGCAGCTCATAAAAAGCCTCGAATTTGGAGCCTGGCAGCTCGTAAAAAGCCTTGCCTACATGGTCTTATTTGCCCAAAAAACCTTATTTCTATGATTTCACAAATCTTGGTCGTTATGATCATTGGTTTTTTAACCAAGTCCATTGATTCAAGACTGGACAATTACAAGGTTGTCACTACATCTGTATTTACAGAGCTATAGTCTGGGTCATGACACCAGTACTAACTACAGCTAAACCAGAGTTCATCATAACCCGGTTTTCATGACGAGCCGACAAATAATCAAGGGAATCATCAACAATTACACCTTGAAACATTATTCCTTCCTGTCGGACTAAGGTTTATTGTGATACACTTAATCACAGATAATGACCGGTGCTTATTAAACCGGCCTGGCTTTTGACTATAAGTCGTCAGTATGAGATAAGATAATGACCGGTGTTTATTAAACCGGCCTGGCTTTGGACTATAAGTCGCCAATATGAGATAAAATAATGACCGGTGTTTATTAACCCGGCCTGGTTGTGATCAAACATTACTGGAACCAGTCTGCAAACCGGATTATATTCTTCAAATCTTTAAATAGCCAACATGGCTGGATGTTTATTATGGTTATCAATAACCAATATTATGATTGAGGTTTTCAAAGTCGCTTTAGCGCAATGGATATCATATTGTCAATGGTATGATTTATTTTACAAAGGAATAGTCCCGAGTTGCTGCAGGCTTACAACCCGGCACTTGGGGGCTACATTATTCAAGTTAAGATTACATCAAATATACAAGTCTCATGTCGCTGCAAGCATGCACCATGACACTTGGGGGCTAATGCAAAGTCATTTTTTGCTCACCTTATTGAAGACCCGATTCATTACATTATAATGAGCCGGCCCTTGGGGGCTACCAATTGCTCCTGTAAACAATTCAAGGTACACAAGTCTTAATCCATTATATTGAAGGGTCCACTGCTCAGTTGGTAAAGCACAAAGCTCTTAACCTTGTGGACGTGGGTTCAAACCCCATGATGGGAGTTACATTATATAATGTTATTCTCAATGAAGTATCTACAAAGTCCCTGCTCATTATTACATAATAACCCGGTCCTTGGGGGCTACACTGGTTGAAGTTTTTGAGCATCAGGCAATTACAAGTCCCAGGTTGCTGCAAGCATGAAAACCCGGTACTTGGGGGCTACATATGTGGAGTATTCAGTTTTTTACTAGTGACTGGGATGAACAACCTGGATTTCTTCAAGGTTGCAACATTTACAAGTCTTAAGCTATCACTATGTTCTCCTCTTAAGACTTGGGGGCTACAGATAATATGCATATAAAGGAGGAATATCTTCAAATTCTCAGTTTTGAACAAACCAGGAAGGTAAATTGTGTGACCCGGCGTTGGCAACAATCATAACCTGGTGTCCATAAACAGTCATGACCCGGGATCATCGGTATTTATAACCCGACAATGGTGGTAATCATAAACCGGCATCTTCAAGCTGGCTGAGTATTAGAGGAGAAGTTCAAAGACCAATATTTTTTGTTAAGCATTGGAAGCCGATTCAACTGGATTATCTCTTATAATATTGCTCTATGAGACACCAACATCAGCAAGTTGATTATGAAGCTGGTCTGTTGACCCGGATTTTTTAGAAGAAGGAAAGGACAAGGACTTAAGGATGGTCAGGTGCCGATTTACAAGAATTCTTAACCCGGAGCACAACCTGTCAAATTTGTTCTTGTGTTTATTTTGCAGCATAAGTTTACCATGGATAAATCCAAGCTAAACTAGGGGCTAATGTCGGGGATATACCCCGCGGTATGACCCGGCCGGAGATATAACCCGGCCGGACTTGGTGGTTTACTTGAGACGGTTTACACTTGGCGATTCACAGGCGACCCGCTTTGACCTGGCGGTTTACAAGCAACCTGCCTGAATAATATCACTCACTGGTAAGCCGGCTGGCGGCAGACGGATGACAAGGCCCAAGGCCCAGAAGGCCGATTCATGTTATGGTGGGCCGGTTTATGAAGAAAGCACAAGGAATATTTTCCTAGAAAGGAAGCAAGACTAGGACTCCTTGTAATAGAATAATCCTAATCCTACTAGGACTATTCGTGTAACCCGCCCCTTCAACATATATAAGGAGGGGCGGGGCTCCCCAAAGAGGGACAAGTTCTGACAAGTTAGAGGCTCCATAATCTCTAGGGCTAGATACAAAGAGTCGGTTTACCGACGACTCCATGAGGATCATAATGAGACCTAGCCTCAAACAGCATGTAGGGCTATTACCGGATGATGTTTCTCGGGGCCCGAAGCTGTCTAAATCCTTGTCTTGCGTTGCGTCTCCCAATTCCGCTCAACCCCTCTAAAGCTACCACATAGATGCGAGGCCTCACGACTAAGTCCTTACCCTAGGACATCTGCCGTGACAAATCCACGACAGCCGCCGTCCGCCGAGTTCTACGCCTCCGTCGAGCCCGGCCGCTGCATCAACCTCAACGCATCCAGAGATCCGCCATCGTCCTTCTGCTTCCGTTGCCTCAGGTACGTTTACTCATTCCTCCCCGTAGATCTTAGTTCTAGGGTTTCATGTGAGCTCGTAGATGAACCCCTGTTCTTCGCGGTTCTTCACCATAGGTAGTTCCTAGCCGTAGATCTCAAACTTTTAGGCCGACCACCGTAAGCATGACTCCGCTCCGTCATCATAATCTTATTTCCCCCAACAATGCTAGTTTAGACTGAATCTGCAAAAAAACCTTCACTATTTCCGTTGAATATAACTTGAATTATCTTGAGTTTTCCATTTGCTGTAGATCCATATCTTACTGCTGCTTGTGTGAAAGTTGTTTCCCCACACTTTTAGATCTGCATCTCATCTGCCAATGTCGACGGTTTAGTTTTAAATGTGCGCCTTACCTGCCTGTGTTCGGCGGTTCAACTTTTCCCTTTAAAACTTCATAATCCAGTAATCGCCATGTTTATAGTTGTTCCGGATAAGTAGATACCATTAGGCCCCTGCTTAAACCGCCAATTAGATCAGTACCTTCATAGAATATGCCGGTTTAAATCTGTGTATATCGTAAACCGGATCTTTACTGCATTTTCAGCCTTCCCTTTGAAAAAAGATGACTTCCGTGGCCAAGCAATTTGTTGCTTGCAACTGGGTTCCTTACCGGATCACTGAGGAGGACTTAGAAAAGATGGCCTCCATTGGCGCTTTAGGTCCAAAGGATGTCCTTCACTGGAGGGCTCCGGGAAATGAGTGTCCCCCTAAGCCTAAGGAGGGAGAAATTATCGTCTTTTTCGACCACCTGGCTCGTGGTTTTAACCCTCCAGGGTCAAAGTTTTTTCGCGACGTGTTGGCAGACTTCCAGCTCCATCCGCAAGACATAGGTCCCAAGCCCGTATCAAATATTTGCAACTTCCAAGTCTTCTCTAAAGCCTATCTGCAAGAGGAACCATCAGTAGAGCTATTTCGGGACTTCTTCCACTTAAACCGTCGGACTGAGTTTCATGATGGCCCAAATACTGAACTTGGCGGAATGAGTATTCAAAAGAGGAAATATGTTAGCTTCCCTCACGCGACTCTCCACAGCCATCCCAAAGAATGGAATCAGACTTGGTTCTATTGTGTTGATACTTCACGAGAAGGGGAAAATCCAATGCCGGGTTATCGCTCCCACCGCTTGTCAGTGGATCATCCTTTCCCGCAGCGCTTAAGTGCCCAAGACCAAGCTCGATATGCTCCCAACTTTCAAAGCTTAGGGCCTTTGTAGCCAATGGATTAACTGGAGTTGATTTCGTCCGCTGCTGGCTCTCTTGGAGCATTCTCCCGTTAAGTCGGCGCTCCGGTTTAATGTGCGAGTATACTGGTAACCCCAAGGACCCTCTGCGTCACACAGAGATGGTGCTTCCGGAGAAAGAAGTTAATGAATCTGCCAAAAAGATGT
This sequence comes from Secale cereale, assembly GCA_902687465.1. Taxonomy (NCBI): domain Eukaryota; kingdom Viridiplantae; phylum Streptophyta; class Magnoliopsida; order Poales; family Poaceae; genus Secale; species Secale cereale. Next base: position 650,182,844 of record LR738711.1, on the reverse strand, counting down.
TTAATATACCTCTGGAAGAGTGTAGCCAGACCGGATTAGCGCCCTTCTGTGTGAATAACAAACCGCCATCAGTAAAGATCCTTCTGTCCCTTTACTCTGTTTTACTTCATCTATATTGCTTGGCTTAATATGCTTTTATTCCTTTAAACAGGCTGGCGACCCTTTCTGGAAGAGGAAAGCCCAGGATAAACCGGCGAAGCCATCTCGAAAAAAGACCTTGGCTGTGAAGAAGCACAAGAAGAAACCTCCCGCTGCGCCCGGTTCAAACGCGGAAGAAGATGATCCGGCCTCTGAGGTACTCCCTAGTTCTTATGACTTTTTAATCTTTCCTTTGGCTGTACTCCTATTAACAATGACTTTTCCCAGGATCCGGCTGAAGGCAGTAAAGCGGGTGATGTTGAGGTAATCTCTCTTTCCTCTGACTCGGAACCATTGCCACCCAAAGTTCATCGGGTAGTCCGAAAGTTTCAGTTTTCTCATTCTTATGCTCAACTGGATCCAAACTTTCTTTTGAAGAAACAGCAACATGAAGCTCGCCGCACTACCCTCCATAGTGGCCATGTGGTTGAATCCACCGGACTGACCCACACTCCGGTTCGAAGGCGCCTTTGAGAGGTTTTACTTACTCCAACTATTCTTCATCCCAAAGCGGGTCTTATTCGTCAACCTCTTAAACCGTCTGATCTGAATTATCATGAAACTCCTCTCTCATCCTCTGGCGAGTCAACCGCCACACAAGTCCCTGCGCTCAAGACTGTTCACGGGTAAGCTGTCTTTTACTCTATCCGGCTTATCTTTCCATTTTGACTTGTGATTTTCATTGTCCCTTTAATCTTTTCTCAGTATGCCCAAGCCTAGCAAAAAGGCGAAATTGAGTAAACCGGCAGTCGACAACACCGCTTCTGGACCGGCGGATGATCCTGAACTTGGCAATCCTTTGGAAGAAAATGTTGAAGTTCCACACGATGATCCTTCTCCTATGGATCGAGAAGAACTTGCTGCTCCGGGGGATGACCCCATGGAATATACTGCTGAACCAACCAACACTGCCCGGGTTAGCCCTGCCCGGGCTAGTCCGGCTCCTGTTAGCCCGGCTCGTATCAATCCTTCTGGGCCAAATGCTGCCTCAGCTGATGAGGTTGAGATCACTGGGACCAGATTTACCACCCCAGGAGAACTTGTTGCCTTGGTCAAACATACTGCCAAGGAAGAACTTCTTCATAAATACAAGGGCAAGTGGAGCACCGACCTGTCCAGCTATGCCCAGCTTAGTGCCCAGGAGCTTCACTCTGGGTATTTAAACCGGCTATACACCAGCCGTGACCATGAGGCCGGCTTGGTGAATTTAATGAAAGAGCGATATGAGGTAATTTCGTTTCCTTTGCCTTTCATTTCTGCTTGTGTCTTGTAGCTGTACCTTTAGTCCATTGTAGCCCCCAAGTGCCGGTTTAACCTTTAGGGTGAACCGGGACTTCAGTATATCAACTAGAATAACTTTAATTTGCACGTGTAGCCCCCAAGGGCCGGTTTAGTCCATTGCGGGTGGACCGGGACTTTTCCGTATGCTTAGAATGATGTCGCATTAGCCCCCAAGTGCCAAGTATATAACTTGTTATATGCTTGGGACTTGCCTGGAAAAATTGCCTGCTTTTTACTACAAATGTACATTAGCCCCCAAGTGTCAAGTGCATAACTGGTTATGTGCTTGGGACTTTGATTGGATTGCTCGCTCTATGGATATCTGATATGTTTTATCCTTGGCAGTCTGATTTGAACCGGAGGGCCTCTGAAATAACCAAACTCCGGAATAGCCTAGCCTTCCAAGAGACTGCTTCAACTAAAGCCAAGGATGAGCTTACCCTTGCTTTAGCTAATATGGAGAAGCTGAAGAAGGATTTTGAAGCGGAGCGGTCCACTTGGGAGATGGAAAAGGCTGCTTTGGAGAAAAGAGCCAGTGATGCAGAGGTAGCACTTAACCCGGTGACGGAGGAGCTGTCCGGGTTAAAGCAGCATGTAACTGACATGACATCTGCCATCTTTGGAAATTCTGGTTGACATAAGCTTATCCTTGCTATCTTGTATACTGTTCCGGTTTAACTCATGATTCGTACGCAGATGATGTGCGGAAGAAACTGAAGGCTGCTTACACTTTGGTGGAATGGCTATACTCTGGCGCGCAACGGGCCATCGGCGCTATTTCACACAATAAACCGGCTCCTACCACAATCCAAGGTACTCTGGAGAAACTATCAATTTTGCATGCTCGCATTGTCGAAGTGAAGAAATCCTCCGCAAGAGCTGGCTCTCTAATGGCTTTAACCTGGGCCAAGGCGTGGGTTCCTGACTTTGATCCGGCAGAGGCAATGAACGGCTATCCCAGCATGAAGGAGGATGGATCAGCCTTCTCCAGCGATGATCTTCGTGCATTGGCCAAGGATATGCGGCCTCTTGCCAGTAAACTAGCTGATGAAGCAAATTTATCAAGGTATCATCCGGGTTATGATCTGGAGAACGTGCGGGTGGAGCGTCCGTCCTATGACATTGAGAATCTTATTCCACCCGTCCGTAAGCACACCTTCGCTCCTGACATTGAACCGTCAGAACTTATAAATGATGAAGTTTATTTCCGAGCCCTTGCCAAGATTGACTGGAGCACCACTGATTTCTAGCAGCTGAAAGAAACCACTGAAGACCCAGAGCAGGCTGACCCTCAATCGTCACGACAGGCTGATGCAGAATCATAAACCGGCTCCGGTTTACCTTTATGTGTTGAGTACTTGTGAGAAAACTGATATTATTTGGGCCTGTCAGTGCCTTGTAATAGAATAGTTGAGATACTGTTTTTGTCTCACACTATCTTTCGTGATATTACTTTTGGTTGGCAGCTTCTGAATTATATCCCGCTTGCAATGCTTTGACGGTTTATATTACCTGTTTCTGCATAAAACAATGCTCAAAGTGTCCTGGCGGTCTATCGCCGGACGGGTCATATTGCCCAAACACATGATCTAAGTTAATAACTTGAACTGTGTATAAAATATAATCATGTACCATACCTGCGGTTTAGTGTATCTTTAATAAACCTTAATCCGGCAGAAACCCTTCAAGGTGTAAGTGCTAATGATTCCCTTGATATTTTATCGGCTCGTCATGAAGGCCGAACCGGGTTACAATGAACTCCGGTTTAACTGGAAACTAGTACTGGTGTTTATAACGCAGACTATAACTCTGTAAATACAGATGTAGCGGCAACTTTGTAGTCATCCACTCTTGAATCGATGGACTTGGTTGAAAAACCAATGACCTTGAGGATAAAGATTTAAGAAAACATAAAAAATGAAAAATAAAGTTTTTGGGCAAATAAGACCATGTAGTCGAGGCTTTTTACGAGCTGCCAGGCTCCAAATTCGAGGCTTTTTATGAGCTGCCAGGCTACTGTCATTAACCATTTTCGCAAAGCCTGTTAAGATGATCCACAATCCTTAACCAAATCATCAATGTCAAATGCTACCAATGTTCAAAATCTCATAAAGATTTGACTTGTGTAATCACTTGATGATCGTCAATTTAACGTTACCAAGTTCAGGGTCCAGAAGGATTGACTTGTGTGTACGTTCGACGGGTCATACCAGGTTTACCTGGACGGCGTGATTTACTTGATGCAGGCAGGTTAATCTGGGGTTTTAGGTGTATACACCAAGTTTCCAAGCCGTGTTCACTACAAGAGTTTTCAACTTGCTGATGAACTTGCATCAGGAGCACCCAGGTAGCGTTTGAGCATCGCTCATCGGGGCCTATGTTTGAGTTATGCTAGGCATCAAACTATCTTTTGCCCCTCATCATCATGTGGAAATTGCCGAAGCAACCAGAGATGTGCTCTTATGATGGTCTTGATGTGGCCGCCGGTCTAAGAGGCCATAGGAAACTCCCTTGCCCACGGAAGCCCCCATGTGATACTCTTAAGAACAGAAAGGATGGCTGATACCTCGATTTATCGAAGGCGCCGGTTTAAGAGGCCATAGGAAACTCCCTTGCCCATGGAAGCCCCCATGTGATACTCTTATGAAAAAGATGGCTAATACCCCGGTTTACCGGGGGCGCCGGTTTAATATATTGATCATAAAATATACATTATAAAGATATGTACATAAAGCGGAGCCTATGGCTCAAGTATAATAAGGTCGAAGAAGAGCAATGTTCCACGGCTGCTTGGTCTCCTCCTCCGCTGTACATGAGTCCTTATGTTCTCGAACATCAACGAGGTAGTATGATCCGTTGTGCAGGTTCTTGCTGACCACGAAGGGTCCTTCCCAAGGTGGAGATAGCTTGTGCATGTCTGTCTGGTCTTGGATGAGCCGGAGCACCATGTCTCCTTCTTGAAACGTCCTGGTTTTAATCCGACGACTATGGTACCAGCGCAGGTCTTGCTGATAAATAGCCGATCGTGCTGCTACCGTGTCCCGTTCCTCGTCCAGCCGGTCCAACGCGTCTTGTCTTGCTTGCTCATTATCCGCTTCAACGTAAGCCGCCACCTGCAGCGAGTCATGACGGATATCACTAGGGAGGACCGCTTCAGCTCCATATACCATGAAGAAAGGCGTGTACCCTGTAGATCTGTTAGGTGTAGTATTGATGCTCCATAGCACAGAAGGTAATTCCTCCAACCCGGTGTTCTCTGCAAAGGAACCATAAGCCGGGGCTTGATGCCTCTCAAGATCTCTTGATTGGCTCTTTCAGCTTGGCCATTAGACTGAGGATGAGCTACTGATGATACATCGAGACGGATGTGTTTTAATTGACAGAACTCCTCCATAGCCCCCTTGGATAGATTGGTGCCATTATCAGTAATAATGCTGTGTGGAAAGCCAAACCAGAAAATCACCTTTTTGATGAATTGAACCGCCGTTGCTGCATCACACTTACTGACAGGCTCCACTTCAACCCATTTGGTAAACTTGTCCACCGCCACTAAAAGGTGGGTTTTCTTATCTTGGGACCTCTTGAAGGGTCCAACCATATCAATCCCCCAAGTCACAAACGGCCAAGTAATCGGGATCATCCGCAACTCCTGCGCCGGTATATGAGCACGCCGTGATAATTTCTGGCAAGCATCACATTTTCTGACCAAGTCCTCTGCGTCAGCATGAGCCGTCAACCAATAGAACCCATGACGAAAAGCTTTAGCCACCAAAGATTTTGAACCGGCGTGATGACCACAATCCCCTTCTTGAATTTCTCTAAGAAAATCACAGCCTTCCTCTGGTGACACACATCGCTGAAAAGCTCCAGAAACACTGCGATGATGAAGTTCTCCATTGACAATAGTCATTGACTTAGACCGCCGGATTATCTGCCGAGCCTCGACTTCGTCCTCAGGTAACTCACCCCGGTTCATGTATGCCAGGTAAGGGAGCGTCCAATCCGGAATGACATGAAGTGCTGCAACCAATTATGCCTTCGGATCAGGAACAACCAAGTCCTCCTCTGAAGGTAACTGTGTAGGATCGAAAGTATGTCTAGAGGGGGGGTGATTAGACTACTTATAAATATAAAAATTCTGCCTTTTGATCAAGAACAGTTTTTGGCAGATTCACAATTATGATCAAGTCAAGCATCACCCTACACATGCAATTCTAGAATATAAGCAGCGGAAAGTAAATTGCACATGTAGTAAAGAGAGGTGGAGAAGAGCAAACGCAATTTGGAGACGCGGTGATTTTTCCCGTGGTTCCGATAGGTGGTGCTATCGTACATCCACGTTGATGGAGACTTCAACCCACAGAGGGTAACGGCTGCGCGAGTCCACGGAGGGCTCCACCCACGAAGGGTCCACGAAGAAGCAACCTTGTCTATTCCATCATGGCCTACGCCCACGGAGGGCTAGCCTTACTCGGGGTAGATCTTCACGAAGTAGGCGATCTCCTTGCCCTTACAAACTTCTTGGTTCAACTCCACATCTCGATGACGGAGGCTCCCAAGCGACACCTAACCAATCTAGGAGGCACCACCCTCCAAAAGGTAATAGATGTTGTAGATGATGATGAACTCCTTGCTCTTGTGCTTCAAATGATAATCTCCCCAACACTCAACTCTCCTCACTGATTTGGCTGTGGTGGAAGAAAGGATTGAGTGGAAAGCAACTTGGGAAGGTTAGAAATCAAGTTTCATATGGTAGGAGTGGAGCAACTTGATCTCAACACAAGGGTAGGTAGTTCTCTTCTCAGAAAGTGTAAGGTAGGAGTGGTAGTTCTTTCTGATGGCTCTCTCCACGAATGAAGAGGGGGTGGAGGGGTATATATAGCCTCCACACAAAATCCAACCGTTACACACATAATTGAGCAATCTCGGTGAGACCAAAGTTGACAACTCGGTCAGACCGAAAGTTCAAATATAGTGAACGTTGGGGTTTTCGGTGGGACCGAAAATACCATCTCGGTTTGTCCGATTTGAGCAAAGACAGGAACTTGCCAGTTTCGGTGCGACCGAAATCATCAACTCGGTTATTCCGATTTGAGGACAAATGGTTACAGAAGCTTGGCAGCCCGTATTTTGGTGAGACCGATCTCAAACTCGGATTGACCGATTTTTCTAGGGTTTGGCTTATGGCTGAGGTGGTTCATCTCGGTGGGACTGAGTTTGGAAAATCGGTTGGTCCGAGATTACTTATGAGTGTGTATTGTAGTGAAAGTTGCTGATAGTTAAAGGAGATATATCACTAAGCACTTGAGCAACCAGATCATCAACACAACCTCATCCCCTTTTAATAGTATTGGCTTTTCCTATGGACTCAATGTGATCTTGGATCACTAAACCAAAAATGGAGTCTTGAGCTTTTGCCAATGCTTGCCTTAGCATTTTGAGGGGTCCACTTCTTCAGACATTGCCATACCCATATCACTGAACTTCTCTGAAATGATTCTCAAGTAACTATTAGTTCAATGATATATATGTTGTTATTAATTGCCAAAACCACCCGGGGATTAGTTGCACTTTCAATCTCCCCCTTTTTGGTAATTGATGACAACATATAGATCAAAGCTTCGACAAAGGATATAATCAATGAATAATATCGTCGCTTTGAGAAGTATGTGATAAGCAAGAGCTCCCCCTAAATTTGTGCATTATTTAAAATTTGCGTTTGAATGCAAATGCACAATCGATTAGGATCATGGGTTACTCTTCCATGTCACATACATCTTGGTGGAGCGCACAAAATGATAAGAATGTATAACATGCACCCAATCACCAAGACATGAGTAAATAGCCATACAAGATAGGACTAGTAAATGATAAGCATTAAGCACACATTAAAGCATAGTATGATCAAGCACTCATTAAGGTAGCATCAAACGTAGTATCAAGCACACTGAAAGTATCAAGAACCAAAAGTACCAAAAGTATCTCAAAGAAACCGCAAAAGAACGAAAGAGCAAAAGCGCAAAGATAACAGCACTCTCTCTCTCGAAGCCCTATGATCTATACAATTTCTCCCCCTTTGGCAACAAGTTACCAAAAAGTTTGAAAAAGCATAGAGCTAAACGTCACTGTGGGCTCTGCTGGCGGCTCCTGTCTGGGTAGAAGTCGGAGTAGATATGACGGCATCGGCGAAGACTTCAGCTGATGTCTGCGCTGGAGGAGTGGATACTGGAGCTGTGGCTGGAGTGACTGCTGGAGCTGTAGGAGGTGCTGAAGTGGTAGTCCTGGAGTCAGTCACTGGGATAGCAGCTGATCGGGATCCTCTGGGAACCGAAGCAGTCTGGCGATGAGAGTCCTGGACTAGGTCATCCTGCATGAGCTCTGCCCTGTCCTGCCTTGCTTCCTCCATGTCTGCCTCAAGCTTGTTGACGGTCACCTGAAGTTCAGTCAGCTTTACGTCCAGAGCGTGGACCTTCTCGTCAACAATCCTCTCTAGGCTCTCCTGAGATTGTTCAATGCTGGCCAGGCGTTGTTCAATCCTTTGGGTAGCTTCAAGAATCTTCTCTCCAAAGCTCTTTGGTTTAGCTGCTGCTGCTGCTGCCTCTTTATCAGCTTTGGCTTTCTTAGCAGCTTCAATCTTGGCTTGACCTTCAACCGAAGTTGGATCCTCCTCGTCCATCACAACAACATTATCTTCAAGCTCTGGCTGCAGTGGTAAGTGCTTCCTATCCAACAGGAATTTGCCCGTGCCAAACTTGGCATTGATAAGCATCTGAATCTGCGGGGCAAATCCACATGACCTCTTCTGGTCAGCTGCAGTCCTCTTAATGGTCTCTACCATTAAGTCCATCACCTTCAAAGGTGCCTTCTCATCAAGTATGTGCAGCATGTTGATAGAATAGCCTCTAATCATGCGATGATCTCCAGACTTGGGCATCAAGGTATGCCTCAGAATAGTGTTAGTGGTAGGTAGACCTGCCTGGAGATAGTAGACTGAGCCAAGCTTCCATCCTTCCAAATCTCTTGCCGGGATCTCCTTGTACATGTTCTTCATGTTCTTCATGGTTCTTCTTAGGAATCCCATAGACATCAATGTCATCCTCTCTCTGTACTGGAGCATTCAGAAGTTCTGCCCATTCTTCAACAGAAGAAGAAAACCTTTGACCTTCAGTCATCCAGGTGATCTTCCCATCAGGATAGAAATGAGCTGTGGCATAGAACTGGTATCTGCAACAATAGGCTTCTTGTCCATCAGCACAGTCTCATAGAAGTCCTGCTGCTCTCTGGTGTGAAATCTGGGATCCACAGCAGTCCTTCTCCTCACGGCATATGGATCAGACTGTCTCCATAGCCTGAGACCTCTATCTTTCCTTGCCTTCATATCCTCGGCTTGAGGATGAGCATCGTTGTGGAGTGGCAGTTTTGGACGGAGTTTCAGCAACACATGTTCTTCTTCAGACTCAGACGGTGGCACATCACCCTTGTTCTTCTCAGATGCTGGAATGTTCCTGGTAGTCCTCTTGGGCTTGGCAGTAGGCTTTGCTGGAGCTGCCTTAGCTTGAGCAGGCTTCTTGGGCTTTGAAGTGGCTCCAGCCCTAATAGCATCACCCATGAGCTTAGCCTTCTGAGGAGGAGGCTGGGGTGCATCTTCTTCTTCTTCTTGAACTGCTGCATCTGCATGAGGTTTAGCATACACTACCCTCTTCCTCTTGGAAGTTTTCTTCACTTTACTTGGGGCTGGCTCTCCCAAGTTCAGCTTCTTGGCAACAGTGACTGCTTGACCTTGCTGGTGCCTTTCTTTGACTGATGCCCTTGGTGCTCTTTGGCAACAACCTTTCTCTTAGGCTTGGAGGATACTTCTTCCTCAGATACAAAATCAGAATCCTCATCATCTGAGTTCCTCTCCTTTCTGGCTCTGGTGGCTGCAGGAGGCAAGCCACTAGGTGTACTCCTCTTACCATCATCAATAGGGCTACTAGCCTCAGGACTAGTATCTGCCTCAGGAATCTCTGCAAAAGGTGACTCTGACCTGTTCTGGCTGTCACTGGCATCTGACATAGCTGACAACCTGTGAATGGATAAGGTATAGGCAGAGTAGAAGAGTTATCACAAACTGCAGAAGTTTTTGCAAACAAAATGAGTTCAAATCTTAGTTTTAAGTTTTCACAGAATGCATTTCGGTCAGACCGATTTTCAGTTTCGGTGAATCCGAAGTGTATAGCAGAAACTTACACACCACTTTCGGTTGGACCGAAATGGGTTTCGGTCCTGCCGATAAACTAGGGTTTCACTAAAACTGTACTTCGGTCACACCGATTTGCACGACTCGGTTAGACCGAAAGTGCGGTGCAATGGCCAGAGACCGAATCGGTCACACCGAAAATTTAAAACCGGTTTCACCGAGATGTGTTCCGTGGAAACCTAACCCTAAGAATTTTACTCGAAACTAGAACGATCTGATGGAAAGGAAGTTTTTCAATCGTGGCTAGATACAGGGCAAACCAAACATGCAATGAATCAGATGGGAGCACGAGAGGGATCGAGACTCACCCTAACTTGGTGGAGTCCCTCTACGGCGGCAACGGCGCGGAGGAGAAGACCGTTGACGACGGCGGCGACCTGCGGCGAGGGCGCACAGGCGACGACGGCGACGATCCGGAGATCAGGGCGACGGCAGCAGGGGACGTGGGAGCGAAAACGTTTGAAGGAATAATCAACGCGCGCTGCCCTCGGTATTTATATCCCCTTGCTGTCGGTGGGACCGAGTTGAAAAACTCGGTGACACCGAGATGAATAACTGCTATGCAGTTACGCATATCGGTCACGCCGAAATTTAGAACTCGGTTTCACCGAGATGAAACCTAGATCAGTCTAAGTGATTTTGGTTTGACCGAGTGGGAGAAAGTTGGTCTGTCCGAAATTTACTTAGAAGGTTTTGGAAGTCAGCCTTAGACGGATCGGTGGCTCCGAGTGCTCCTCACTCGGAGGGTCCGAAAATGACTTGTTCAAAGTTTGTGATATGAGCATGAATAGAATTTGAGACAAGAAAGCATAGATAGCTAGGGGAGGTACTTAGGCATTCTTGTCCATCCATTTGGCCAGAAAAATCAAAACAACCAAAACAACAAATGGATGTCCTCGAATGGATAAAATCATGCATTCAACATGCTCACACAATAAGATAGCAAATGAAATATGTGTCAAACATGCACAACCAAAACTCTAGCTACTAGCACCCAATTTGTCGATGACTAGGTCATCTATATATGAGTATTTTGACTTAGGAGCCAAATGAGAACATTTGATCATAGGTCATACTCATCGTTTAAGCACAAGTGGGGTTACCACTTTTACATAAAGCATTGATGTGTTCACATCATTTGAAGATGCTTTAGCTCAATGTTTAGAGTAAAGCTCCCCCTAGATGTGAGAACCCCTTTTAAAGGGTCAAACTAACCTTGGGTTGTCGTAGAAGACTTCATGTAGATGTTGAAGATGTGGATGCTCAATGTTGATGTAGATCATCAAGAGTTGGGAGCTATCCTTTGGATTAGGGCACTTTCAATACCTACATGGGTTAGTCCCACAAGGAACAAACAAGGATATCCATAGACATAGATTGAAGTTCACAATAGATGATGTCCATGAAAGCAATGATTACCTTGTCCCTTGACTTACCAACAAGAGGGTTTGTGACTCCATGAACTAGTGCATGATGTGGAAGTTGATTGCACAAGTTGCCAAAATGAATATGAGTGAAATATGTTGGCGGAGTCACCCTCAAGAACCTTCTAGTTCTTCTTATTTAGGATCCACATCATCTTGATGGGAATCCTTGGGGTTGTAGTTGAGCTTGACGAAGTAGAACTTGATGTTTCCTTGGGAACCCACTTGACCATGGCTTGAGGTGCTTCAATGAATGCATCAATCTCCTCTTGAAGCTTGTCCTTGGCTTTTAGCTTGTGGTCTTGTGGTGGAAGGTCATCTTGAGCTTGTTCCACATTGGAAGAAGTAGGATCATACTTCTCCTTTTGAGAAACAAACTGTAGAGTAGGGTATTGACCTTCTTCCCACTCAACACCTTCGGCGTTGAACTTTCGCTCAAAACCAATTCCTTGATTCTTCCGGTGCCTTCCTTGTTTGCGAACAATTTCCTCAAAGTTCTTGCTTCCGGCAAGACTCTTGTAGACACCTTTCTCTATGATTTCCTTCAATAAGCTATTCTCTTGCTCAAGTGTAACTTGGCTTGAAACATTGTTAGTGGAATCAAGAGAACTACTAGAAGCAACAATATTAGATTTAACATGGTTATTGTTACTACTAGAGGAAGAATTTTTCTTATGCTTGTCATGCTTAGTCTTAATGGGTGGCAAGAAATTAGACAAGAGAAGTCGTTTGGCAAGATATGAAGAACTCTTCTTTCGAAGATCGTCATTGATCGCTTTTAGAAACTCATGTTCTTGCTCTAGTGTGAGCTTCTCAAAGCGTAGCTTCTCATGAGATCTTAGGAGCTCTCTATGATCTTCTTGAGTTGTTTCATGAGCTAACTTAAGAGTGGTTAGTTCTTTAGTTAGACGCTCAATCTCCTTCATAGCATTGTCATTCGACTCTTCTCGACTATAAAGACTACTAGCATTTTCATCGTTACTAAGCTCACTAGATTTATCATGCAAGAGCTCATCTTCACCAAGCAAGTCATCCTCATCACTATTGAAGTCAATGAATTCAGGGTGTGATACCTTGGGGCCTTTAGCCATGAAGCATCTTCCAATTCCCTCATTTGGTGAATCAAATAAGTCGTAGGAGTTGGAGTTGGAGGATACGAGTGCAAGACCGGCAACACCTTCATCTTGACTGTAGTCGGAGTCGGAGTGATAACTTCCATCGGATTGATTGTCGGAGTCGGAGCCGGAGACCCATTCACCTACATGAGCTTGATGTCTTCTTCTTGTGTAGCTCCTTGATGACTTGTCTTTCCTCTCCGAATCCTTGCTTCTTCGAGAGGGTCTTCGTTCATAACGATCATCTCTACTCCTTCTCTCTCTCCGAGGTGACTCATCTCTTGATCTTCTTCTTGGAGATTCTTCTCTTCTTTTGTGGGGAGCCGTACACTCATTTGAGTAGTGTCCGGGTCTTCCACAATTGTAGCAGTTTTGATCACGACTAGAAGATCTCTTTTCATCATATGATCTAGACTTTGAGCTTCTCTCTTTGCCTCTATTCTTGTAGAATTTGTTGAAGTTCTTAACCATTAGGCTTATCTCTTCATTGGAAATTAACTTGTCACTTGAGGTTGTGGGAGCATCACTTGTAGCTTTGTAAGCACCACTTGACTTGTTGTGAAGCTCTTCCTTATCCTTAAGTGTCGTCTCATGAGCAACAATTCTTCCAATGACTTCAGTTGGCTTGAGAGTCTTGTAGTTTGGCATCATTTGGATCAAAGTGCACACGGTGTCATACTTTCCATCCAAAGCTCTGAGAATCTTCTTAATGATGAATCGGTCGGTCATTTCTTCGCTTCCTAAGCCGGCAATCTCATTTGTGATGAGAGCAAGCCTAGAGTACATTTCAGCGACTCCTTCACCATCCTTCATCTTGAACTTGTCAAGTTGACCTTGAAGAATATCTAGCTTTGATTCCTTCACAGACTCAGTACCTTCGTGCATCTCAACCAAAGTATCCCAAATCTCTTTAGCATTCTCAAGACGACTGATTTTGTTGAACTCCTCGGGACACAAGGCATTGAAGAGAATGTCACAAGCTTGAGCATTGTTTTGCAACATCCGCAACTCTTCCGGTGTAGCTTCGCGATCCGGAACTTTTCCTTCCTCGAAGAATTCACCTTGCATACCAACACAAATAATGCCCCATGCGGCTGGGTTATGACCGAGAATATGCATTTTCATTTAATGCTTCCAACTAGCAAAATTTGTACCATCAAAGTAAGGACCTCTACGATAATTACCCTCACTAGACGCCATACTCTCCTAGGTTGTGAAACCAAGCTTATGGAGTCCAATGCAATGGAAACCAAAACAATGGAGACCAAAGCTCTGATACCACTTGTAGGATCGAAAGTATGTCTAGAGGGGGGGGGTGATTAGACTACTTATAAATATAAAAATTCTGCCTTTTGATCAAGAACAGTTTTTGGCAGATTCACAATTATGATCAAGTCAAGCATCACCCTACACATGCAATTCTAGAGTATAAGCAGCGGAAAGTAAATTGCACATGTAGTAAAGAGAGGTGGAGAAGAGCAAACGCAATTTGGAGACGCGGTGATTTTTCCCGTGGTTCCGATAGGTGGTGCTATCGTACATCCACGTTGATGGAGACTTCAACCCACGGAGGGTAACGGCCGCGCGAGTCCACGGAGGGCTCCACCCACGAAGGGTCCATGAAGAAGCAACCTTGTCTATTCCATCATGGCCTATGCCCACGGAGGGCTAGCCTTACTCGGGGTAGATCTTCATGAAGTAGGCGATCTCCTTGCCCTTACAAACTTCTTGGTTCAACTCCACATCTCGATGACGGAGGCTCCCAAGCGACACCTAACCAATCTAGGAGGCACCACCCTCCAAAAGGTAATAGATGTTGTAGATGATGATGAACTCCTTGCTCTTGTGCTTCAAATGATAATCTCCCCAACACTCAACTCTCCTCACTGATTTGGCTGTGGTGGAAGAAATGATTGAGTGGAAAGCAACTTGGGAAGGTTAGAAATCAAGTTTCATATGGTAGGAGTGGAGCAACTTGATCTCAACACAAGGGTAGGTAGTTCTCTTCTCAGAAAGTGTAAGGTAGGAGTGGTAGTTCTTTCTGATGGCTCTCTCCACGAATGAAGAGGGGGTGGAGGGGTATATATAGCCTCCACACAAAATCCAACCGTTACACACATAATTGAGCAATCTCGGTGAGACCGAAGTTGACAACTCGGTCAGACCGAAAGTTCAAATATAGTGAACGTTGGGGTTTTCGGTGGGACCGAAAATACCATCTCGGTTTGTCCGATTTGAGCAAAGAGAGGAACTTGCCAGTTTCGGTGCGACCGAAATCATCAACTCGGTTATTCCGATTTGAGGACAAACGGTTACAGAAGCTTGGCAGCCCGTATTTCGGTGAGACCGATCTCAAACTCGGATTGACCGATTTTTCTAGGGTTTGGCTTATGGCTGAGGTGGTTCATCTCGGTGGGACTGAGTTTGGAAAATCGGTTGGTCCGAGATTACTTATGAGTGTGTATTGTAGTGAAAGTTGCTGATAGTTAAAGGAGATATATCACTAAGCACTTGAGCAACCAGATCATCAACACAACCTCATCCCCTTTTAATAGTATTGGCTTTTCCTATGGACTCAATGTGATCTTGGATCACTAAACCAAAAATGGAGTCTTGAGCTTTTGCCAATGCTTGCCTTAGCATTTTGAGGGGTCCACTTCTTCAGACATTGCCATACCCATATCACTGAACTTCTCTGAAATGATTCTCAAGTAACTATTAGTTCAATGATATATATGTTGTTATTAATTGCCAAAACCACCCGGGGATTAGTTGCACTTTCAAACTGCACCGATGGATTATGCAACTCATCCAAGAAGGTATTAGGTGGAACCACTTTACGCTGGGAACCCAGCCAGCTTAACGCGTCGGCCGCTTCATTCTTTCGCCGGTCTATGTGATCCACCTGATAACCCTTGAAGTTTCCAGCGACAACGTCTACCTCTCGTCGATATGCTGCCATGAGCGGATCCTTGGAGTCCCACTTGCCAGATACTTGCTGTGCCACCAGATCTGAATCGCCAAAGCACTTAACCCGGCTTAAGTTCATCTCCTTGGCCATCCGCTGACCATGGAGGAGAGCTTCATACTCAGCAGCATTGTTAGTACAAGGGAACATTAAATGGAGGACATAGCAGAACTTATCACCTCGTGGGGAAGTTAATACGACTCCAGCCCCCGAGCCCTCCAATTGCCTTGAACCATCAAAGTGAATAGTCCAATATGTGTGATCCGGCTTCTCCTGAGGCGCTTGCAACTCTGTCCAGTCGTTGATGAAATCCACCAGTTCTTGGGACTTTATCGCAGTACGGGGCACACACTTTAATCCGTGCGGGCTAGGTTCAATGGCCCACTTTGCAACTCGACCAGTAGCTTCTCTGTTCTGGATTATATCCCCTAACGGAGCTGAACTGACAACGGTGATTGGGTGGCCCTGGAAATAGTGCTTTAGCTTCCGGTTTACCATGAAAACTCCATACACCAGTTTCTGCCAATGCAGATATCTTTGCTTTGACTCGATGAGCACCTCACTGATGTAGTAAACCGACTGCTGAACCGGATATTCTTTGCCTGCCTCCTTGCGCTCTACCACAATGGCAACACTTACCGCACGGGCATTGGCAGCCACATATAACAACAGCGGCTCATTGTCAACTAGGGCAGCAAGGACCGACGGCTCTGCCAATTGCCTCTTCAGGTCCTCAAATGCAGCATCAACATCATCACTCCAGATGAAGCGATCTGTCTTTTTCATCATCTGATAAAGCGGGATAGCCTTCTCTCCCAAACGGTTGATAAACCGGCTGAGTGCTGCAATACGGCCCGCCACGCGTTGGACATCGTTGATGCACACCGGTTTAGCCAGGGACGTAATTGCCTTGATCTTCTTCGGATTAGCTTCAATTCCTCTGTTTGATACCAAGAACCCCAGGAGCTTGCCTGCCGGAACACCAAAAATTCACTTCTCCGGATTAAGCATCATTTTATAGACTCGGAGATTGTCAAAAGTTTACTTCAAATCATCTATCAATGTCTCCACCTTCCTGGATTTCACCACAATGTCATCGACATATGCATGAACATTCCGCCCAATCTGTCCCTGAAGGCAGTTGCACACAACGCTGGTAGGTCGCCTGGGCACTCTTGAGCCCAAATGGCATAGATACATAGCAGAAGGCTCCAAAGGGAGTTATAAAGGCTGTCTTCTCCTGGTCCTTAACTGCCATCTTGATCTGATGATAACCTGAGTATGCGTCCAAAAAACTTAGCCGCTCACATACTGCCGTAGCACCAATGATTTGATCAATACGGGGGAGTGCAAAAGGATGAGTTGGGCAAGCCTTATTCAGATCTGTGTAATCAACGCACATTCTCCAAGTGTCATTTTTCTTAAGTACTAGCACCGGATTAGCTAACCACTCTGGATGAAACACCTCAACTATAAAGCCTGCAGCTAAGAGCCTAGCCACTTCTTCTCCAATAGCCTTGCGCCTCTCTTCATTGAAGCGGCGCAGATACTGTTTGACCGGTTTGAACTTAGGATCAATATTAAGATTGTGCTCAGCGAGTTCCCTTGGTACACCTGGCATGTCAGAAGGCTTCCATGCAAATATGTCCCGGTTCTCACGGATGAACTCGATGAGCGCGCCTTCCTATTTTGGATCTAGGTTAGTGCTTATAGTGAACTGCTTGGATGAATCGCCAGGACAAAGTCCACCTGCTTAGTCTCTTCAGCTGATTTGAACTTCAACGCTGGATCATGCTCTGTGGTTGGTTTCTTTAGCGGAGACATATCCACCGGATCAACATTGTCCTTATAGAACTTCAGCTCCTTAGTTGCACAAACCGCTTTAGCATAAGCTGCATCACCTTCCTCGCACTCCAATGCAAATTTGCGGCTCCCATGGACCGTAATAGTTCCCTTGTGGCCTGGCATCTTGAGCTGTAGACAAACATAACACGGCCTAGCCATGAATTTGGCGTAAACCGGCCGCCCAAACAAAGTGTGGTATGGGTTCTTGGATTTTACCACCTCAAAGGTCACGGTCTCTGACCTGGAGTCGTGCTCATGTCCAAAGGTAACCTCTAGGTCAATCTTGCCAACTGGGTACGCTGATTTACCTGGCACCACCCCATGGAACACTGTGTTGGACTGTCGAAGCTTCTTATCTGTCAGCCCCATACGCTGAAAAGTCTCATAATACAGGATGTTGATGCTGCTGCCTCCATCCATAAGCACTTTGGTGAACTTGTAGCCACCGACCTGTGGTGCCACCACCAGAGCCAACTGACCCGGATTATCAACCCAGGGTGGATGATCCTCTCTGCTCCACACAATGGGTTGCTCAGACCAACGCAGAAAACGTGGTATCGCCGGTTCAACAGAATGCACCGCCCTCTTCAGAACTTTTTGATCCCGTTTGCACAAGCTCGTGGTGAAGACGTGATACTGCCCACTGCTCAGCTCCTTCAGATTATTCTGATATCCGGATTGCTGCTGCTGTTGACGCTGTTGATTCCCTTGGTTGTTGTATCCGCCCTAACCGTGCTGCTGGTTATGCTGATTGTGCCCGTTGTGGTTGCTGTTATTACCGTGGTATCCTGAACCGGATCCACCACCTTGATAACCCGGACCTTGGAAGCCAGGGCCTGATCCGCCAGGGGCCCGTGATCATACCTAGTCCGGTTCATGAATTCCTGCATAATAAAGCAATCCTTCCACAGATGCGTAGCTGGCTTTTCCGATGTACCGTGTTTTGGGCAAGGCATGTTCAACTGGCGTTCCAGATTAATAGGCGGCCTCCGATTACGTGGAGGTGGTCTACCCTTGCGGCGTTGCCCGTCCTCCTGAGCGTTGGTGTTGGCCACAAAATCAGAGCTGCCATCCACTTTACGCTTACCATTGTATCCTTGATTCGCCGGATTGGGCTGCGGCGGTTTACCATTCTTGCTTGCCTTCCCTGACTTGTATCCATCTGCATCTGGATGCTTGGTGTTATCAGAATCTCCATATTTCACTAAAGTGCACATGAGCGTCCCCATGTCATTGCAATCACGTTTAAGCCGTCCCAACTTCTGCCTCAAAGGTTCAAACCGGCAATTACCTTCCAAGGTTACCACTGCTGTACTTGGGTTGATGCTATCGGATGAGTGCAAGATTTCTGACACTCGACGCACCCAACTGCTTGTAGACTCCTGCTCTCCTTGAACGCAGGCATCTAAGTCGATGATGGACATTGGCTGCTTGCACGTGTCCTTGAAGTTGTTGATAAACCGGCGCCGCAATTCAGCCCATGATCCGATGGAATTAGGTGGTAAACCCTTCAGCCATGTTCGGGCCGTGCCTTCGAGCATCATTGTGAAGTACTTGGCGCATGCTGATTCATCCACATCGAGCATCTCCATTGCCATCTCATAACTCTCAACCCATGCCTCCGGAGCGAGATCCGCTGTGTAGTTGGGCACCTTGCATGGCCCTTTGAAATCCTTGGGTAGTTTCACGTTCCGTAAAGTGGGGATGAGACACGGCATGCCCAGGGAACTGGACATGACCCCCGGTTCAACTGTGGTGGTGGGACAAACCGGCGTCGCCTGACGGGCTTTATACTGTGCCGTTACCTCGGCCTCCCGGCGCTGCCTAGCCTGATCCACCACGTCTTGAGCGCGCGCCTCAACTCCTGCCAGATTATCCCGCCTCGGCTGATTACGTCTCTGTGCGCTGCTTGATACGGCCGGTTCATCCAGACGCCTCGTATAACTCCGGCTCGGACGAGGAGTCGAGTGAATCCTCTCCCGGCTATAGGAATAAGCCTGCTGTTGAGTTAGCGCCGTGTCCAACAACTCCCTGGCTCGTCGTGCTTCCACTGCTATGGGGGACGTTCCTTCAATGAGAAGGGCGGCCAGCCGTGAAGCGGCAGCAACTATGTTGTCCAATGGATTAGAATAATGACCAGGAGGGGTGGGCACATGTTGGGCCGGCACAACTTGGCGGTTTAGCTCTGCGGCCGGTGGCTGAACCGGTGCGCCCGTTCCCGGTGCTCCTCCCCGGTTCACATCTGGCTGGTTACTGGTTCCTGCTCCTGGCGTGCTGAAGAGATTCCTTGCCTCATAAACCGGTGGCAGGCGAGATCGTTGCCTTCTCACCATTACTTCGTGTGAAGCGGTCTGATCCAACATGAGTCGATAAGCCTAAGCATCAAGCTCCGCCTACTTTGTAGCCATGCTAGCTTTCTCAGCAGCCAGGTCCAACTTGGCTTGCTCGATTCGGATTTTCACCTGAGCGACCTCCGCGTCATGCTGCTCCTTGTTGGCCTGGGCTACCTCTGCTGTCAATAACGCTGTCAAAGTGTCGACCAAGGTGGATAAAGTATCAGATGGCGACGGGGGAGGATTTCCTGCTCTAGCCCCCATCACATATGATGTTATCGCCGCTGTTGTTGAAGGCTGCTGCATAGACTGTGATCCGGCCATAAAGACAGCGATCCGGTTGGCGGATTGAGGGGGTCCGGAATACTGTCACCCTCAGAACAACCCTCCGATCGACCGTCCTGCAGTAGGTACAAAGATTTTGTCTCTCCGGAAGAAGATTCATCATCGGAATAGACAACAGTCTCGCCGCCAGAGTCCGATCCGTCCTCGGTTTGCACTTCATGCACTGCTCCAACGAAGACATGCTTCACGGCCGGCTGAATCCGGGCTGGTCTTGCACGCTGAGCCGTCTCGACGATGTTGGGGAAGATGTCCGGCTTAGGGCCCGGTTTGCCAATCTTGCCGATGAAGACGTGGATGCCGCTGAAGGGGACCCGGTACCCGTATTCGATTGAATCGGCCTCGGGGCCCCAGCATGCATCGTCGATGTAGATCCGGCCGCGACGACTCTTAGTCATCCGGCCCACTGCGTAGCCCTTGAGTCCTTCAAAGATGCCCTTCAAGAACTCGAAACCATCATGCAATAGCCCCACGGTGGGCGCCAACTGTCGTGGATTTAGCACGGCAGATGTCCTAGCAAAAGGACTTAGTTGTGAGGCCATCGCTACGGGTTAGCTTAAAGGGGTTAAAGCGGACGAAGGACACATGGATTTTATACTAGTTTGGCCCCTTCGATGAAGGTAAAAGCCTACGTCTAGTTTGGTGTGGTATTGCTAGGGCTTGATGACCAGGGAGCGAAATCCGCTTTGCCTGTGTCTCCAGCTGTTGTTGTCTGTCTTGAACCGTCGCCGGGTCGTCCCTTTATATAAGAGGTGACGCCCGGTCCAGTTTACGGAGTCCCGAGGCCGGCTCATGAACATGTCCGCCTCGGTCTCTGTTCTTTCTATCTTACATCCCAAGTTACATAGTATGACGATTTACAAATCATGGGCCCTAACACTTGGGCTCTAAACCTCTTGGGCTGTAATCTTCTACTTCATGCTTTGCTGGGCCCTTGATAAAATAATCTTGATAACGTAAACCGGACCCTCCTGGCCGATTTATACCTGGTAGTAATATCCCTGACACGGTGTGTCGACACCTTGATAGTAGCCGCGCGTATCTCGTCTCAGGCCACGACCGGATAGGTGAGCCTACGGGAGCCAGCCCTCGAGTTTCCTCGAGGTGGCCCCACAGTCTCCCCGTTTGGGACCAACACCATCACCACTGGCCCCCCTGCTATGTAGAAAGAATCCTCGGGTAGCGCTAACCCCGTCTGCAATTAATTAATTAAAGTTTTTATTATGTTGCAAATTAAAACCAATGTTGGGCCTTGCTGGAGGAGTTTTATTCAAAGACGAACTGTCAAGGGGTCCCCATATACCCAACCGTGTAAGGAACGCAAGATCAAGGAACATAATGCCTATTTATCGGCTCCTAAGGTGGCATGAGTGGAACAAAACACCGAGAAAAAGGCCAAGCCTTCCACCCATTGCCAAGTATATAGGTGTGTTAATATATATATAAGATACATTGTGATATTCCCAAAGCATCAAGTTCCAACATGGAACAATCTTCATCTTCACCTACAACTAACAACGCTACAAGAGGGGCTAAGCAAGCGGGTAACATAGCCAAACAACGGTTTGCTAGGAAGGTGTCAAAGGTTAGAGGTTTCATGGCAACAAAGAGAGGGGCTCACAATAATGATGGGTAGCGCGACATATAACGATAGCATCGAGACATCTAGCATAGCAATGATAGTAAAGGTATCCAAGGTGATGGTCATCTTGCCTGAGATCCCGCAAGGAAAAAGAACGATCCCATGAAGAAGACGAAGAGGAAGCCACGAAGACAAACCACGTGTAGCCGAACGAGTCCTCACGAACGCAACGGAAAAGAACTAGCGAGAAGCAAGCACACAACATGGTAAACACACCACTCAAGAACATGACAAGATGCTCAACCAAGTATGATGCAAGACGAGTCTATATGATGCAAAACATGGCAAGGGATGATGCACACAAGAACAACACAAGACAACAAGTTTAAATGAGGCCGGAAACTACACGTAACAACTCCGGTAAGTCCTCATATGCATATTTAGAAATTGGTCCAGATCTGAAAAAACCTTAAGTTAAAGTTGTTAAACAGTAAGTTAACATGCACCATGATGATCTACACGAAATTCTTGTCAAGTTTCATATAAAGTTTGTTTAATTCGGAGCTACGGCCTAAAAGATATGAGCAAAACAAGTCAAGCATGTCAACTGTGCAAGATGCACCCAAACATCAAGCAAAGTCACTCCAAACGTGAAAACAACATGATATTATTCTTCTACATGCAAAATCACATAAGTTTCATATAGGGCACGCTCAAAACGGAGCAACGGTTCAACACATACACATGAAACAAGATATAACAACAAGCTGTCCAAATTCAGCAACATAGCAACTTTGGAGCAAGGTAAATATATGCTACAGCACCCAAACATCATAACAAGAGGCATTGATATGAAATAGACATGATACTTAACAAGCATGAACTTCGTCAAAATCCGGGAAGTTAAAAACATCATCACGATGCTGCCTTCGAAGGCACAAAACAACCAGCATATCAACTCTACTAAGTATATCAAGATCATGGACATGTAGTAGACACAACATACGTCAAACAACTCCATTGGAGCATCTCCATAGGAGGCATGGATCAATAACAACAAGCTTCACCAAATTGATCATGCTGATAAAAACCTAACATGTAAATTTATAGCAACTTGAGAGCAAGAAATAAATAAGCTACAACAGGCTATATGTGCAAGTAAGGGCATGGATGGATAAAGCATAACATGGACAACAAAACATGATCATTTGACATACTAAAACAAGCATGGATATGAGTGGGGCATCAATCAAACATAGCATCAGGTTTAACAGTTTCAGACTTAGCAGTTTTTTCACTAAGTATAAAACAACAACATTGGCATGGCATGTTTACAAGGTTGTTTAAGTCACATCAAAGCATATCATGAAAAGTGGATTGCACCACAGCAAAGACCATATGATTGTGCTTCTAAAACATATAGACATGTGGCACGAAGACAAACACACCAATAGCAATGAGCAAGTCAAATCAGCATCTCATAACAAGTTTCAGCACTTAACAGCCACATGCACTTTTGCAACAGATATTAACATGGCAAGATGGCACCTAACATGAATGCTACAGCAACCAACATGTAGAGCATTTCACAATGAACATTTGGACATATCATATGCTCCATTTGGATAAACATGCACAAAGTTATCACATCTCAAACATGCTAACAAAATTACAGATAACAGCAGTTTTAAACATATAGCACTCTTGCAACGATGATTAGGGCATCAAGATGAAATCAAACAAGCATGACACAATGGAACAAAAGGAAGAGCATAACACTACGATCATTTTGATATATCATATGCATCATTTGGATCAACGCACAAGAAATTACAGCCACTCAAACATGCACATAAATTTATGATTTTCTGGGACTTAGAGAGAAAATAGACCTCCGGAGGGGGGTGGACATTGTCCAGGATGGACGGACGTGTCCGGGCGGCTGGGCCCACTGCAGTCACACAGGCGAGGCGGCGGACATGTCCGTGCCCGGACGGACATGTCCGTCGCGGGCGCAGGAGGAGCTCGGGCCGGCGGCGGTTCCCGGCCACGAACGGGACGACGACGGTGGCTCTCCGGCGAAGGGGAGCCAGGCGAGGGGCGGAGGAGGTCGGGGAAGGCCGGATCCGGTCGCCGGCGGCCTGGATCTGGCCGGAGGACGGCCGGCAGCGAGCTGAAGGCGGCGGGGCGGAGAGCTTCTGCGGCGGCGGCGGATCCCAAGACGGCGGCGGAGGAAGGTGGGCGGCGGGGCGCAGCGCGATGCGGCGGCGGCCCCTGGGGTTGGCGAGGAGGCCGGAGAGGCGAGGGAGGCGGAGGGGCGCGGTCGCCGGACTTGGCCGAGGCGGCGGCAAAGACTGGCAGCGGGGAAGAGCGAGCGGGTGCGCGCTGGAGGGGTTCAGGCCCGGGGGGCCCTGTGCGGCCCGGGGCGGGCCTGGCCTGGGCCTGCGGCGGCGGGAGTGAGGGAGGACGCGTGGCGTGCCTGGAGAGGTTGCAGGCGCCGACGGGAGGCGGCCCAGCCAGTGGCCATCTACCACATGGCGAGAGTGGGTGGGGGCGCGCCGGTTCTGGAGGGGAAGGTGGCGGCGCGGCCCTCAAGGTGGGAGGAGGCTAGGAGAGGTAGGGGAAGAGGTCTAGGGTGCCAAAAATGGAAGGAGGGGGTGGTTTATATAAAGAAGGGGGGTAGGACTAGGGTTTTTAGGTCGTTTCAGAGCCGTTCGATCGCTATCGGACGGTCCGGAGCGGAGGGGGTAGGTAGGTGAGCTAGATGGGCTGTGTTGGTGGCCTCAGAATGAGAAGAGAGAGATGAAGTGCGGCCCGGCACGCGTTTTGGAGACCGAAACGTTCGACGTTTAACCGGCTATAGTGCCGCTATAATTATTCGTTGGGCTATCAAACGAATTCCAAATGCGACGAAATTTGACAGGCGGTCTACCTATGCTATAATAAGACCACACGCCAAGTTTCATCCCCTTCCGAGAACATTTTCTGGCCACTCATAAAATAAATATTCGGAGGTGCCGCGGGCGCGTGCAAGAGTGTGTGGGCTCAGAACGGACAACAGAGAGGACGAGGGAACTCGGACAGATGCAAGTTTTGAAAACATGACGATGCAACACACATGATGACAAGGCAAAGATGCAACACGCAAGCAGATGACATGGCAACGACGACGAATAACTGGCTGACACCTGGCACACCGGTCTCGGGATGTCACACAAAGGAAGCGAAGTGCCACTGCTTTTGGATCCAAAAGTGATCCTTGATTTCATTGATCTCTGGCATAAGGACCCCAACACTCCTATGCCTGACTTCAACTTGACTCCTGGCCAAAGTCATATGCTGACCGCCTTCATAGGCGAAGAAAAATGGAAGTTTGAAAGGGCCAGACAGACAAAGAAAGCGCAGTACAAGAAGGAGAGCTTCCTAAAGAAAAAATTGTCAATATGACCTGAAGAACTTGTAAAGCTTCAGGGTGAAATCAAAACCCCCAATGATGAATTTGAAGCATATCGCGCTGACTGGATGGGCGCCAAAGTCAGATTCGTGAATTTGACTAAAGGTTTTTCTTCACGTGCTGCTCGACAAACGCACATTGAAATTTTTCAGGCTGAAGCATCTGCTCAGTCTGCTGAAGGACATGCCAGCACAACTGAACAAAACATCAGGTCAGCTGAAGCTCAAAAGGTTGTGTCTGAAGAACATGAAGAAGTCAGGACAACTGCATCCGTTGTGCGTGAAGAAAAATAACCAGATTCCTCTGCTCCTCCTGCGCCTACACCAACTCCAACCCTTCCATTTGCATCAGATGTGAAGAAGACAAAGGCTGCAGAGCGTGCAACTGTGAAGAAAAGGAAGGCATCAGCTGCATCAGATTCTTCAGCCCCGAAGAAAATGAAGCCTTTGACAAGCTCAGCTGAAAATCCAATTGAAGTCGTCCCAATTTCCTCCATGCCATCAAAGGAACTTATTCCATTTGATGAAGAATATGTGATTCCTAGTGAATCATATGAAGATATTCCCTCTGCTGCTTCATCAGAGCAGACAGATGAAGAAATTGAAGTGGATGCAATCCCTTCAACCCCAATCATCTCCTCGCCTATGCCTCAGTTTACTGCTGAAGAGGCCGACATTGAGGAATTGGAAGAACAAGACTCAGACGTGAACATTGGGAGTGCCACTCCTTTGATGAACAATGAATTTTGGGATAGTCAGCATCCCAAATCTCCTCTGTTCACGCCTCTGCAACAAATTCCTCATTCACCAGCGCCAACTGTTCCATTGGGCTCTCAAGAAATTCATCCCACTGAATCTGTTCATGAAGACATTCCAGCCACTAGTGCTGAAGAAACTGGTGCTGCTGCTGAATCTATAAAGACTGCCACTGAAGAGGAACCAGAAATTCCTCAGACTGAAGAACCTGAGATTGCAAATCAAGAGGTTGTGATGCAATTGACTGACACTCCTCAACCAAAGCCAAAGGATCCTTTCTCAAGAAAGCAAACTTTCAAGAAGGCCGATTTCTTCAGCGAGCATGTGTTCTTCACTGATTTCAATCCTTATGACTCTGCTCGCATAAGGAAGAGGCGTTTCTGGACTGCCAGTCAGGCAAATTTCTATTCCTCAGTGCTCTACAACAAAGACAAAGTCTTCGATCATCAGCATATTCCGCACGTGGATATGGAATCACTGCCATGCTTCATGCCAGTCCTTAGTGTTCTTCATGACGCTGGACTGTTGGGTTTCTGCACTGACATATGCGATTGGAATGAAGAACTGATCCTTCAATTCTATGCAACGCTGCACATCACTCGCAATTCTGAAGATGTGAATTCATGGGTGCTGGACTGGATGTCTGAAAACACTCACTACAAGGCACCAGCCACTGAATTACTTCAAGCTTTGCCTCTCAGTCCTGCCAATGAAGCAGCACGTTGCATGTATGAAGAAACGGAACTCACTGATCACTACATGCAAGTGCTTATGAAGCCTTTGAAGCCTGGTCAAGCCCCACGGACCAAATTCCCCGTGAAGGAATTGATGTTTCTGCCACGGACTGTCTATCGCATTCTGACTAAGACAATGAGTCCTATCAAGGGCCATGACTCGAATGATGAAGAAGTCGTCGGCATCATGAAGAATCTGCTGTTCAACATCATCCATGGCGTTCCCGTCAACTTCCATGATTTCTTCATGAGGACTATGGCAAATGTTGCATTATCCCCTTTCAACCTGAAGCCTTATGCTCCATGGATTATGAGATTCATCAGGACAAGGTCTTCAGTGAATTACAAAGCTGACACACTGAATCATTGCAGCTACTTGCCCCCAATTGAAGTCCTCAAACGGACATTTTCCTTAGCTAATGACAAGGGCAAGGCCACTGCTATTTTTCATGAAGGCATTCGTCCATTGGATGGTCAATTTCGCAAAGCTGCATCCTACTCCACCAATGATGACTCTGCCACCCATGACTATGCCGCCAACGCTCCCAAGCAAAATCCTCAAGGCACAGCTCCCAGGGTGATGACTGATCGTGAGCTTCTCCTCAGTCTTCATCAGAAGGTTGATCGCAACCACAAATGGGTCAAGCGTCAGCTTGGTTCAATTCTTCACAACACGACCTCTGCACATAATGCAGTGAAGAAAAACCATCACTACCTTCATGAAACCCTCAACCGCACCTGGGCTGTTCTGTCTCATCTATATGGCGAAGAAGATCTGAAGAAAATGGGTCTCAAGGATGACTTTGACTGGTCTGCTCCTCCTCCAAAGAAATACAAGAATGTCAAGGTTCCTCCCTTGGTGGCCGGCTCCTATTCTTCATCACGTGAAACCGACGAGTATGAAGACTTGGACGACACTGCGGCAGGCCCTACATCAACCATCGACCCCAACAACGCTGGCGCTCCTTCATCATCTTGAGATTCTTCAGGGGCGTTAGTCCTCAGTTTCGATCCTTTTGGTCATTCGATGACAAAGGGGGAGAAAGTTGAGTTAGTCTTCAAGCGGGTCTATATATATGGGCGTTTTTTGCTAAGTTACAACTCTGGTTCTTCTGATGACTTTGTGGATCGAGTTGTAAACTTAAACTCTGTGGTGACCTGATAATTTTCGGTGGTGTTTTTGCATGCTTATTCCTCATTAATGTTATGCACGCATGCTGAATTACATCAGTCACCATATTTCATCATGCATTTCAAATTCTTCATATTATATGTCAAATGTGTGTATGTATTACAAGATATAGGGGGAGATCTCCATGATTCTACTCTTCAAGTGTGCTTTGCTTCGAAAGCAAATTCCTCACTATGCACATCTTCAGGGGGAGTTCTTCTATATCTTGCAATCAAATTCCTCAATATCTGTATTTACACTCCATATGTTTATCCCCGTTTGAAACTTAACCTATATTGTCATCAATCACCAAAAAGGGGGAGATTGTAAGTGCATCTAGTGCCCCTTAGTGATTTTGGTGTATTGAAGACTTATAGGTTAAGGGACTAATGTGTATATGAGTGTACACAGGTCTATAAGTCTATGAGGAGTTTGATATTTACAGAGAAAGTCGACCCCTAAAAATGAAGTTCTTCGACTGAAGACTTTGGATTTCTGAAGACTTTCTGAAGACTTTGAAAGTGAAGAAATTGGTGTGACCTTGAAGACTTGGTATCCATCTGAGGAACGTGAAGCGTGAAGACTTTTGTTTTAATAGTTTCATTTTCTCTTTCTTGAGTCATAGGAAACACCGTACTGTTAAAGGGGGTCGAGGAAATACTAAGGAAAATTTTCCATGTGATTCTCAACTCAAAATCCTACACCTACCAATCCCTTCGAGTGAAGCCATTGGAAATCTCTTACAGTTCGGTCATATTCTTCAGTGACAGAGATGAAGTTCTTCTGGTCTCTAAAGAATTTGTTCTGAGTGAGGAGTTAGGAATTCGCTAGTGCGGATTTCCTACCAGTGAGGAAGATGATAGCCCTGAGGAATTTGATACTCAAATTTCCGACCGTTTTTGTGCTATGTGCCAGCTGTTCCAAAATATCTACCTACCTAACAGTCATATCATTAAAGGGCATTTATGTCTTATCATGTCGGGCTGCTCCCTAGCTATAAATAGCCGCCCCCTACAACCACTAGCTGGTTGGCTGCTTCGAGAGAAACTGACACTTGTCATAAGAGCAACCCATCCTCCGAGGACTTTGAGCGAAAATCATGAAGTGAGGAAAAACCCAAAACCAAACCCAAACACCTACAAACCCAAAAGTGATTGAGCATCACTGAAGAGATTGATCCTTCGTGGATCCGACGCTTGTTACCTTTGAAGACTGTGCTTCTTCCAGACGGTTAGGCGTCATGGTCTAGAGCATCCAAGAGGAATTGTGGATCGCCGAGTGACCTAGTCTGTGAAGGTTCGGAAGTCACCTGAAGACTTACCACGAGTGATTGGGCGAGGTCTGTGTGACCTTAGCTCAAGGGGAATACAATGATGACTTGGTGTCTTGGACTGTGTGTCCAGGACTGGGTGTTCGGGACTGTGTGTCCTCAGGTTTAAATACCTAGCCGCCCTAACCAGATGTACAACTGAGACAACAGTTGGAACTGTTCTAACAAATCATTGTCTTCACCAAGCTTACTGGTTCTATTTCCTCAAGTCTTTCATTTCCTCATATCTGTGTTGTGTGCTTGTTCGTATCTGTTTGAAGACTTTGACTAAAGACTTTCTCAATTTCTTCAGTTCAATTTCTTCAGTCTGTTTGTCTTCATTGTGTGTTATTCCGTGATTACGTTTTATGTACTCTCTGTTTGTCTTCATTTCTTCATGATGACCATGCTTGTATTCTGTTATGCTTACTTCTAAGTACTTATTCCGCTGCAAGTAGTTCTTCGCTAAGGAATTTCCTCAACAACAAATTCCTCAGTGAAGAATTCATAAAAATCGCCTATTCACCCCCCCTCTAGTCGATATAACACACTTTCACATACATGTTGCACAAATGTAATCTCGCTGAGTAATGCTGATATACCCAAAATCAGAACTGTGTGCTGATTACATCAAGCTCTGTCGATGTTGGCAATTGTCTTATTTGCAATTTGTCTAAGTTCCATTGTCGGTGTACTAAGGTAGGGGTACCTCAGTACCCCAACTTGTGCACGGGCAGTAGCAGCTTCCCGCGGCAGGGTCGACCACGTGCTCGCCGGAGACCTTCCTGCTCCATATAAAACCATTCAAAAACAAAGTATACAAGACAGAAGATCGAGACCCCGGCAAGTGGAGCTTGCCGGGAAGGCCGTTCCAGGCTCAAGGTTACCTCACTCACGTAAGGCCCCTGGCGAGAGGAGCTTGCCAGGAAGACTAGAAGATTCCATTACAGAAGACGTGCCTCGGCGCTATATGCGCCCCGGCAGGGTCCGGGGAGCGACAAGCTTCAGAGCCCGGCAAGATCCCGGGCCCGGCAAGGTCAAGACCCCGGCAAGGTGCTTGCCGGGGAGAGTTGTGCTGTGTGCCCGCGCTCCAGCTCATCGAACCACGCGTCGCACTGGGGCCATTCCAGGGACGCGTGGCGGATGGCTGTGCAGCCTGGGGGACACGGTGGCACTCCACGGTGGTGAAGCCATCGCCGTGGCAAACGGAGACGCAAGGGCGGGCGCTTTTGGGGTCGACGGCGACGGGCATTAAATGCTCTTGTCCCCCACTGTCAAAGTAGGTAGCGACCACTGTTCACGCACTGTAGCTCCACTATTCCCGCACTGTTACAACTACCACCTCTTTTACATTTTTACCCTTTCTCCTACGTTGACACCTGTCGGTGACCCCTTACACTATAAAAGGAGGCCCATGCACAACGTAGAAAGGGTTCGGAACCTAGATCGCTCATGCGCTCGGTGTAGCTAGTTCTTCAAGCTCCCGAGCTCTCCAACTCAATACAAACTAAGCAGGAGTAGGGTTTTACGCGTCCGCCGCGGCCCGAACCTGGGTAAACTGCCTGCGTGATCTCCACGATCTGCTCTTTGTGCTCCATCCGCCCTCTTACCGCACAAGCAAGGGGCTCCGGTCCCATAGGTGCTCGTGGTGGACAGTTTCCCCCGACATCTTTGGCGCGCCAGGTAGGGGGCGTCGAGGTTGTGCGAACCTGATCCGGCGTTCACGCGGGCGCATTCTTCATCAACCTCTCCAGTTTCATCAGCAACAGCGACATGGCCCCGAAGAAGAAGGCTTTGGAGGTCGCAGGCCCGTCTGCGTCTCACCCGCCGCCACCGGAGCCAACGGTGGGCGGGGGAGACGCCGTCGGGAGGATGGTCGCCGGCGAGGATGCTCGCGGCGCCACCAAATCCAAAGACAGGACGGACGACCGAGCCTCGGTCTCCGTGGACGCGCCACGTCCATCTCAGCAAACGACAACCCAGCAGCGCCATACCACAGGAGGTGGCATCCGCTTGCTGGGCCAAGGGCAAACTGGAGGTTCGCGGGACGCTCCGGGCCATCGTCCTGGCACGAGCAAGGCGCGGTCGCCGGGGCGGGACCCTGCTCCTTCTAACGCCGTTAGGAGTCCGAGCATATCCCGCTCCTCGCACCGCTCGCCCCCGCTCCCCTCCACTCCAGCAGAAGCGCTCGCAAGGGTGCAACTGCTCCTCGACTTCCCTCCAGCGGCAGACAAGGCCGAAGACTGGAGGGCCACCATCCAGAGCCTGATCGCCTTCGCCAACAACGATACGCCGCAGCAGCCGGCGACCTCGCGGCCGCGGCAAGTCGAGAAGACGAAGGCCGACGGCGACAAGACCGCCGGGGGTGCAACCACCGTGCACTCCCCGCCGCAGAAGCAGAAGACGCCGCCCCGTAGGAACAACGCCGACGACGGCTCCACGGCGTCGTCGGATCCGCGGGCTCGTCGGGACCAGCGCCAGGTCCTTGACGACCGGCGACAAGAAGACGCTCGAACAACAATCGAGCGCCGCCGAGAAGCCCGACGACAATCAGACCAGCGAGCTGGAGCCGCCGTCGACGCGCGCGCGCCCGGAGAACCAGGCGACTTGCCGTACGCGGCAGGTTGCCCTGCATTTACCCGCGAGCTGCGGCGCGTCCAGTGGCCCAGCATGAAGAACTTCAAGCCCGACGTACCGGAGAAGTACGACGGCAAGACGCACCCCTCGGAATTCCTCAGCATTTACACCATCGCGGTGCAGGCTGCCGGGGGGCGCGACGAGAAGATTTTGGCGAACTACTTCCCGCTCGTGCTTAAGCCGAACGTCCGTTCGTGGCTTATGCACTTGCCGGAAGGCTCCATTTCTTCTTGGGCAGACCTCTGCCACCAGTTTGTTGGCGCCTTCACGGGCGGCCACAAACCCCACGGCCAGGAGAGCGATCTCCACATTCTGGCCCAGAAGGAAGGAGAATCACTGCGCAAGTACATCCAACGCTTCAGCCGTGTGCAGCACAACATTCCCGACGTCCACCCTGCCGCGGTTATCAGCGCGTTCCACCAGAACGTGCGTAACCGCCGCATGCGTGAAGAGATGGCCATGACCAAGATACAGGATGTCAGCGAGCTTTATGCTCTAGCTGACAAGTGCGCACGCGCAGAAGAGGGGAGGAGACTCCCCGGGGAGGATGCTGACGCAGGAGGAAGCGACAGCGACGACACCGCCCCAGCAAAGAAGAGCCGGCGGCGGAACAACAGAAGGAAGAACAAGAAGGAAGTGCTTGCCGTCGAGAAGTCCGGCAAGGAGGCTCCCGCCAAGCAAGCACAGGCTGGCGGCTCCGGCAAGGAACCCGCCCCTGTAGCGGCAGCCGACAAGCAGGACGGCTCCGACAAGCAATACTGCAAAATCCACCGCACCAAGGGCCACGACCTCTCCAACTGCAAACGCGTCGAGTACCTCGTCGAGCAGCAGAAAGCTGAGTACGAGAGGCGCGACCAGGAGAAGGCCCAAGGTGGTGGTGGAGAACCAAGCAAGAAGCGGCCGTTCAATGGCCGGGGAGGGCGCCGCGGCAAGGCCAAGCAGCGGCAAGGTGATCGACCTCCCCGGGGCCGCGACAAGGATGAAGAGGACGACGACGAAGACATGGAGGACGAGGATAACAGCGAGCAGGAGTTCCAGAAGGCCACGGAGGTCCTGTGCGTCGACGGTGGCGCCTCTCTGCACACCTCCTACCGCCAGCTCAAGCAGTGGGTGCGCGAGGTGAACGCATCAGAGCCGCCCGTGGAGTCGCGCAGGCTCCTCAAATGGTCCAGCACGCCCATCATTTTTGACCTTGAGGATCACCCTGACCGCACCACCGCGGTCGGGTGCTTGCCGATGCTGGTCTCACCCACCATCCGCAACCTCAAGGTCACCAAAATGTTGGTTGACGGCGGGGCCGGGCTGAACTTGATCTCCTCTGTTGTGATCAAGAAACTCCAAATCCCAGATGGCGAGCTCGAAGAGACCGGTTCTTTCCAAGGAATCAACCCGGGAAGGAGCAAGCCCAAGGGGAAGATCACTCTGCCGGTGACCTTTGGCGGGGAGCTCAACTTCAGAACTGAGCGCATCACATTCGACGTCGCCGATATTCCATTGCCGTATAATGGAATACTCGGCCGTCCCGCCCTCGCCAAGTTCATGGCAGCTTCCCACTATGCCTACAACGTACTCAAGATGCCAGGGCCGATAAACGTCATCACCGTCCATGGTGACAAGAAAGACGCGCTTGTCTGCGCCGACAAGATCTACCGGGATGCAGCAGCTGCGGCAGAGAAGGACACACTTGCCGCTGAAGCTCCCGGGGGGAAGAAGACGAAGACCAAGTCCGGCAAGTGCTCTGGGGCCCACTCCGGCAACCGCGCCTCTTCGGAGTGCTGCGCTGCCGTCGAGGACGTTCCATCGAGCTCCACCGGCAAGTGTAGGAAGGGGATGGCCGCTCCTCCGGCAACCAAGAAGGTGTCCGCCAAGGAGGACGGCACTGGTGGTACCTTCACCATCAGTGCCATGCTTGACAGCAAATAGGAAAGCGCGCTCGTTGCCTTCCTGCGGGCGAATGTCGATGTGTTTGCCTGGCAACCATCTGACATCCCCGGTGTTCCCAGGAAGGTAATTGAGCACAAGCTTGCTGTTTGTCCTCATGCGCGGCCCGTCAAGCAGAAAGTGAGGAAGCAAGCCGTGGAGCGCCAAGAATTCATTGCTGAAGAAATCAAGAAGCTAGAGGCAGCAGGCCTAGTTAGAGGTGTGATCCATCCGACGTGGTTAGCAAACCCAGTCGTCGTGCGCAAGGCCAATGGGAAGTGGAGACTGTGTGTAGACTTCACCGATGTGAATAAAGCATGTCCCAAGGATCCATTCCCTTTACCGCGCATTGACCAGATCGTTGACTCCACTGCCGGATGTGAGCTACTCTCTTTTCTTGATGCATATTCAGGCTACCACCAGATCTTTATGGCCAAAGAAGATGAAGAGAAGACTGCATTTATCACTCCATGTGGCACTTATTGCTTCATACGCATGCCATTTGGACTGAAGAATGCAGGATCAACATTTGCAAGGGTGGTGCACACTGCTTTCGAGCCACAGATCCACAGAAATGTAGAGGCTTACATGGATGACATCGTGGTGAAGAGCAAGAGCAAAGACACCCTGGTCCAAGATTTGGAAGAGACATTTCAGAACCTGCGCAAGATACAGCTCAAGTTGAACCCCGAGAAGTGCGTCTTTGGAGTCCCCTCCGGCAAGCTTCTCGGGTTCTTTGTGTCACAGAGGGGGATTGAAGCTAACCCCGACAAGATTAAAGCCATTGAGCAGATCGAGGCCCCGAAGCGCGTCAAGGATGTCAGAAGACTTGCAGGTTGTGTGGCTGCCCTCAGTAGGTTCATTTCGAAGTCTGCAGAACGCGCCCTACCTTTCTTCAAAATCTTGAAGAAGGCAGGTCCCATGAAGTGGACTCCGGAAGCGGAGGCAGCGCTGCAAGATTTAAAATGGTACCTATCCTCCACTCCAATACTTGTCGCACCTAGACCACAGGAAAAGTTGTTGCTATACCTAGCGGCAACCAACCAGGTGGTTAGTGCTGCGTTAGTAGCGGAGAGGGAGGCCGACGAGGAGTCTACGCCACCGGCAAGCGAATCCAGCGACAAGCAGGGGGCTGCTCCGGCAAGCTCTGGCCCCGACAAGGACAACTCTGCGCAGGAACAGGAAGAAGTGCGGAAGAAGATGGTGCAGCGCCCTGTGTATTTCGTCAGTTCCCTTCTCCAAGGAGCTAGATCAAGATACTCCGGGGTACAAAAGTTGCTTTTCGGCCTCCTCATGGCCTCGAGAAAGCTGCGCCATTACTTCCAGGCACATGAGATAACGGTGGTCACTCGCTTTCCGCTGAAGAGGATATTGCACAATCCAGAAGCAACAAGCAGGATTGTTGAGTGGGCACTGGAGCTGTCAAGCTTTGGACTCAAGTTTGAAAGTACTTCGACCATACGGAGTCGAGCTTTGGCAGAATTCATAGCTGAGTGGACCCCAACGCCCGATGAAGAAGTCCAAGAAACAAGTGCACCCGTACAAGAAGCGACAAGTGAATGGGTAATGTATTTTGATGGTGCCTTCTCGCTGCAAGGCGCCGGTGCTGGCGTGGTACTCATCGCGCCCACCGGAGAGCACCTTAAGTATGTTATCCAGATGCACTTTCCCAGGGAGCAAGCGACAAACAACACTGCTGAATATGAAGGCTTGCTCGCCGGCCTCAGGATTGCGGCCGAACTTGGGATCAGAAAGCTGATTGTGCGGGGAGATTCTCAGTTGGTGGTCCGGCAAGTCAACAAGAGTTACCAGAGCCCTTTGATGGAAGCTTATGTAGATGAAGTAAGGAAGCTTGAGGAGCACTTTGAAGGTCTGCAAATGGAGCACGTCCCGAGAGCTCAGAACGAAATTGCAGATGGCCTTTCAAAGTGTGCTTCGATGAAGTTACCTGTGGAACCAGGGACCTTCTTGCTCAAGCTGACTCAACCATCCGTCACACCATCAATTGGGCAGTCCAAGAAAAGAAAGTTGGTCTCCGGCGACTACTTGCCGGCGGATCTTCCTGAAACCGCCGCCAAGGTCCCCAAGATCAACGACCAGAACGTTGAGGAACAGTCTGCTCCTGCAGATCCGAGGATCTGTGCAGTTGAAGCAAGTGTTCCCGACAAGCCTCGCCCCAGCGAGCTTGCCGGGGGACCATCAGCTCCGGCAGAACCAGAGGTTCTTGCCGTAGAAGCTAAGGTCCCCGCAGCGGCCCTCATGCCTTTAGTCCTTGCCGATGAGCCTCGGGCTCCGGCATGGGCGCAGCAGATCGTCCATTTTCTGCAAACTGGAGAACTTCCCGACGACCCAGAAGAAATAGAGAAGATAACCAGGCAGTCAAGTATGTACCAGTTCGTGGATAACGAGCTGTACAGAAGGAGGCTCAATGGTGTCAGATTGAAGTGCATATCCAGGGAAGATGGACAGAAGCTGTTGGCAGAAATACATGGAGGCATATGTGGCCACCACATTGGCGCAAGGGCGCTTGCCGGGAAAGCTTTCCGGCAAGGGTTCTTTTGGCAAGAAGCCCTCCAAGATGCAACTGCACTAGTAACCAAGTGTGAAGCGTGCCAGTTCCATGCAAAACAAATTCATCAGCCAGCTCAAGCTCTCCAAACAATCCCTTTGTCCTGGCCCTTCTCGGTCTGGGGGCTCGATATCCTCGGCCCTTTCCCCCGTGCAGTCGGGGGCTTTGAGTACTTGTACGTTGCAATCGACAAGTTCACAAAGTGGCCAGAAGTGGAACCAGTGAGAAAGGTGACGGCACAGTCAGCGGTCAGGTTCTTCAGGTCGATTGTTTGCCGTTTCGGAATCCCTAACAGGATCATCACCGACAACGGCACACAATTTACTAGTCGCACCTTCATGCAGTGCGTCCAAGACCTTGGCGCCAAGGTCTGTTTCGCTTCTGTTGCTCACCCAAGGAGCAACGGTCAAGCGGAGAGGGCCAATGCTGAAGTGCTGCGCGGACTCAAGACAAGAACCTTTGACAGGCTGCGCAAGTGCGGAAGAAACTGGATAGAGGAGCTACCGGCGGCTCTTTGGTCAATCAGAACGACACCAAGTCGAGCCACCGGACAGACACCCTTTGCTCTAGTCTATGGAGCAGAGGCAGTTCTCCCCACGGAACTCGTATACGGATCTCCTCGAGTGCTTGCTTATGATGAGCTCGAGCAAGAGCAACTGCGACAAGATGATGCATTGCTCCTCGAGGAGGAACGTCTCCAGGCTGCTGTACGAGCTGCTCGATACCAGCAAGCCTTGCGTCGCTACCATAGCCGCAAGGTCAAGGCCAGGAGTCTCGAGGAAGGCGACCTTGTTCTTCGGCGTGTTCAGTCCGCCAAGAATTCCAACAAGTTGACGCCGAAGTGGGAAGGCCCTTATCGGGTGAGACAAGTCACAAGGCCCGGCGCTGTCCGCCTTGAGACCGAAGAAGGCTTACCGGTGAGCAACTCCTGGAACATAGAGCATCTTCGCAAGTTTCACCCATAAGGCGCGGTTGCCGTGATCCGCTCCGGCAACCACCTTTTGTACAAGCTTTGCCGCTGTTGCATGTAACCCTTTGTACAAAGCCGGGCGCAGACCCCGTGCATCAGTAAAGTTTTTGTGTTTTGCGCTATTTGCCTTTTACATGCTTTTCTTTGCTATTTACATGTGTTATTTGGCACCTGGCACAACATACACATCCAGTAAGCATTAGCACGCCGAAAGGCCATATACTTGTTTCTCTCTTCTTCTTCCTTGCTTCTCAAGCAGATGGAATGTTCCTCGCGCACAAGTTTGCCGGGGGGAAGGAGATGGAGGAGGAGCCAAGTGCTGTTCAAGAAAGAGAAGCCTTACCAAGAAGCAAGCAAGATATGAAAGCTAAGTTATTAGAATTTGAGCAGTTCAAATTTTTAAACTTTTAAGTTGTCTTCCTTGAACAATCACACTTTGTATGGAAAACCTGTGCGCGGAGGAACCTACTCGTAGCTAGCCGCACCCTTGTCTTGTTTTCGAGTACGCTCAACGACTTAAGTGAGCTGCGACAAATGTCGCGCCCTTGTTTCGTTTTCGAGTTCGCTCAACAAGCTGAGTGCGTTGCGACTAGCTGCGGCAAGGTTGCTTGCCGGTAAGGCCTTGGCCAGCAGGCTGCTCAGAGTCCAGCACTCAGCGCTCGCGGCAAAGGCCCCTTGCCGGCAAGCTCCCCGGGAGCGTAGGGTAAAAAAAAACAAAGTAGATAACCAAGACAAGGAAGATAACGTTGCACTGATTAATTAAAATAAGATAAATATCTTACAAAGGATAACTTGTCGCAATGATTAATGAGTTCATAACACCCTATGCAGCAACAAAAGAGATAAAGATAAAGGAGGCCTAATCTACGCGGTCGCCCTCGATCCTGGAGATCTTGTTCACTTTGGCGATGATGTGGGCGACCTGCTCCTTCAGCGCCTCCATGTTCGCGTCGGCCGGCAGGCTGCGGAGAACGTTGGTGAGGTTTATACCGGGATTGCGGTATACAATCTTCGTCAGTACGCGCTCCAAGGTTCCCGTGCAGAGCTGGCGCGACTCCTCGGCCAGCTGCGCGGGAATCTTCTTTCGAAGATCTGCAAGAGCCGGCGCGATTCCCCTGAAGAAGGGGCTGAGCTTGGCGCTGTGAGGGAGGTTTGGGTCCGGAGAGTAGATGAGATGCTCCAGCTTCAGCGCCAGCAGCTCCTGGTCGATGTTGGACGCAGAAGATACCAAGTCGTCGGTCCACACCTCGACGGTCCGGCGGAAGTTCTCGGCCGCAGTGTTGGCGCTGGCCACTAAGCCTCGCTCCTTGCGGAGCTCTTCCTTCAGCTTGGTTTCCCGGGCCCGGACGGCGTCAAGCGAGTCCTTCAACGTGGAAACCTTCAGCTCCAGATCCTCGATGGAGTCCTTGGCGGCCTTCAGCTCGTCGCCCTTCTTAGAGAGACGCACCTGGAGTTCGGAGTTGGTGTGGGCGTCCTTCTCGCGCTCTGTGTTGAGCGCGGCGACCCTCTCCACGCTCGCCTTCAATGACTCCTCTAGTTGCGCGACCTTGGCGGCAAGCTCCTCCTTGGCGGTCTCCGCGGCAGCCGCGGCGACTTTCGCCTCCTTCAGCTCTCCGCCAAGGGCCTGTTCCCGAGCGGCAAGGTCTTCCTTGTGGGATTCGAGGTTGACCTTCCGCTGGGTCAGCTCTCCTTCTCGCCGGGACAGCTCCTCCCCAGCGAGCCACTGCTGCTCTTCGGCCTCGGCCTTCTCCAGCAACCATTCCTGGTACTCCCCGGCGAGCCTCTCGCGCTCCTCCGCCACCTCGCGGAGGGCAGCCTGGTTGGCGGCGCGGAGCTCCGCAGCGCGCTTCTCCATCTCGACGGCGGCCTTGGCGGCAAGGGCCTCCCGAGACGCTAGCTTCGCCTACCTGGCCCGGTAAAGGGCCAAGAGCTGGTGAAGCAGCTTCTCCTCTTCGGGCCCGTTGCTTCCGCCGGGCGCCTCGACGATCTTCAAACCCACGGAGGCGAGGACCTCTCCATCAAAGGCCTCGCCCTCCGCGGGGGCTCGCGATGAAGAACCCCAAGGCACCTGGATGAAGACGCCGTTGGGAGCTTCAAGATAGTAGCCGGCCTGCTCCTTTTCGGCGGAGGGGTCGGCGGCCGGCGCAGCACTCGATGCTCCTGCCGCCTCCGGGCCGGCAGTGCG
This sequence comes from Secale cereale, assembly GCA_902687465.1. Taxonomy (NCBI): domain Eukaryota; kingdom Viridiplantae; phylum Streptophyta; class Magnoliopsida; order Poales; family Poaceae; genus Secale; species Secale cereale. The sequence goes on along the minus strand of LR738711.1, from coordinate 650,143,873 downwards.
GTCGCCGTCCCCCTCCCCGGCCGCTGCGTCCGCAGCCGGAGCGGTCTCCTCCGCAGCCGGCTCGGCGGCTCCCGCCGTGTCCTCAGCGACAGGGGCGTCGCCGCCGCCGCCCTGCGCGCCCTCCTCCTCGACGTCGATGACCTCCGTCTCCATCTGCTCGGGGGGAGGAGAATCTAGAAGAAGAAGAAAAAGCAAAAGAAGTTCAAGCAAATATCCAAAAAGAGACGAATCCAAGGAGACAAAGTTACAGAACTTACCTTGGCGGACGTCGTCAGCGGCGGGCTCCCTCGCCGGGGAGCTCTGCCTTGGCGGGGTGGCCGCCCTCGCCGGGCTACTCGCCCTTGGCGGGGTACTCGCCCTTGGCGGAGTACCCGCCCTTGGCGGAGTGCTCTCCCTTGCCGGGGAGTTCGGCCTTGGCGGGGACGGCGGGGCTTGCGGCTCCTCGGGAGCGACCTCCGGATGCTCCTGAGCTTGCGGCTCCACCTCTACACAAGACAATCAAGACAAGACAAAAGCATCAGGATATTAGCACAAGACGAAATCTCCAAGCACGCCCGACGAGCGGAAGTATGGAACCCAGACTTACGCTGGGGGCTGCGCTGGGGGCTGCTCCTTGGAGCAGCGCTCGGGTCCGGCAGGCTCGGCACCGGCACGTCCCCTGTCGCCGCAACGGGCGAGTCGTCCGCGACCTCGACCACGGGCACCTTGGCCTTCTTCGCCACTCGCTCCGCCAAGGTCCTGATATTAAAACAAGAAGCAAGATCAGCATCAACAAGAATCAAGATAATGTTAAAAAAGATGCAAAGCCTCGAGTTCTTACTCCTGTTCCTCCTCGTCGTCGTCGTCGCTCAAGGCGGAGAAGTCAAACGCCACCTGAGACGCGTCCGCGCGGGGAGCAGGAGGCGAAGACCCCCTCGGGCGCTTGGCGGTCCCCAGGGCTGGAGGCTGCGAAGACCCGGCCCCTGTGGTAGCCGAGGCCCGGGGAGCGGGCGGAGCTGCCGCTCTGCCCTGCGAAGACCCTCCTCCGCTTGGCGCTGTCGTGCGGGGCGCCTCCGCCGTGGCCTGCGTGCGGGTCGCCTCCGCCGTGGCCTGTGTGCGGGTCGCCCCCGCCGTAGTTGGTGTGCCGGGCGCCCCCGTCGCAGCTTGGCTCCCCCGGGTAGCTCGCGCTCCCCGGCGAGCTGGTTGTTGCCGGGGCGCCTGCGCCCTCGTCCCTGTCGCCGTCTTGCGGAGACGCTTCAGCGGAGAACGCCTAGTGCTTGCCCGGGGTGGGGAGGTCTCCGACGACGAGGAGAGGTCGTCGGCGTAGAGCCCCAGGGATCCGTCGGAGTCTTCGTCGGCCCCGGCGCCCTCCTCCTCCTCCTCCTCCCCGGCAGGCTTGCTGGGCCCAGCGCCCTGCACTGTGGCCGCTTTCCCTCCGGCGCCTCCGCTCCCTCCGGCGCCTCCGCTCCCTCCGGCGCCTCCGCTCCCTGCGGCGCCCCTGTTCCCTCCGGCGGCGTTGCCTCTCGCCGCGGCCTCGATCAAGATTCCAGAGATCCCGGAGTGCCTCAGGGAAGGGACCCCGGCGAGCTCGTCGGGAGGAAGCTTCAACAGTCTGCGGATCTCCGCCTCCTCTGCCTGGCAGGACGATTCCGCAGCCTCTGCCTCCTCAGGCGTAAAGCCGAACTCTCCTGCCGCTGCGGCTGCAGCGGCCTCTTCAACCCGAGAAGCTATATACGCTATCTCTTGGTCGGTGGTGTCCCGCGTGAGCTCCCTAATCTCGTCCTTGTTCTTCGCCACCTCCGCCAAGTTGTCGAAGAAGTTCAAGATGACGTCTGGCTTAGGCGGAATCCACGTGCGGTCGATACCGTGCGAGTCACACGCGGGCATCATGGCGCGAAGAGCATCCCGGGCCGTGCTGTTGCAGAGGGGCACCACTCCCCGGGGAGCTCTGAACCACTCTGGGTGGGCCGGGTCATGCTTAAATAGTTCCCGGACCATCCCCTTCAGCTCCAGTGATGTGAAGTTGAAATTGAGCCCGGGGCGCAGCCTCATTATGTCAGCCGAGTTGCCGTAATCCCAGGCTGGCCTCTTCCTATCTTGAAGGGGGCGATGCGGCGGCGGAGGAAATCTGTGCCCACCTCTGCGACAGACAACCTTGCTACACGGAGACGAAGGATTCTGATGAGGGCGACGTCGAGCTTGCCGTCGTCCGAATCCAGCTCGCTCCAGTCCCTGCCGCGCACGATAGGTGTTGTGCGCGGCGCGGTGAAGGACTGCGGCTCATCCTCAACTATCCAACACCAGTCTGCACGCCACTCCTCCCACTTGCCGCGGAGCTCCCCCGGAAAGTAGGACTCCTTCTTGTTCAGACGAAAGACCCAAGATATCCCTCCGGAGAGGGGGGCGCCGGCCTCTGCTCTAGGGGTAAAGAAGTGCCTAAACAACGCTACGTTCGGATATATCCCAATATAGTTTTCGCACATATGTGCGAAAACCGCCATCGTGAGGATGGCGTTGGGGGTGAAGTCAAGAAGATGGAGGCCGTAGGTGTGCATGATGTCGCAGAAAAAGTCGGAAAATGGGGGACAGAGGCCGCAGTGGAAGAAAGCTGCGAAGAAATAGTACCCGCCGGGGTAGTTGTCCTTGGCGGTGGCCGGATAGGCTCGGGTGCGGGGATGCACCTTGGTCTTCTTGGCCCAGAACAAGTAGTACTTGTTCCAGAGCTCCCGCGCGCTGAGACTCGGCGAGAAGACGATGTTCCGCTTCCGCAACGCGGTGAGCCTCGCCGCTTGCTCCGATTTCTCCTTCTTGGTCTTCTCCGCCTTCGCCTTCTCGGTCTTTGGGGCCATGGCGGGGGCGGCGAGAGAAGGGGGACGGAGAGTCCGGCGGCGCCGCAGATGCGGGAGGCGACGGCGGAGGTGTGGAGGCGGAGCGCAAGAGGGGATCTCTGGAGATGGAAGAAGAGGCAATGAAGGCGTAGGAGGGGAACCGCTCCTGCTTCCTCTGCTTTTATGGGGAAGTGGGGGGCGTTTCGCTCTTTTCATTAAAAGAACGTGGCCACGTCCCATCCCACGATGCCGCAATCGACGCGTGCCGTTACGGGGGGACGCGGCGGATGCGGAAGTGGATTCGGCGCGCCGTGGGCCGCGCGTACCCGTGCACTGTTTTGGGCCTGGCCCAACAGCGCTCGGCACCGTGTGTGGCCCAGGCCCGGGGGCTCCTGTCGGTGTACTAAGGTAGGGGTACCTCAGTACCCCAACTTGTGCATGGGCAGTAGCAGCTTCCCGCGGCAGGGTCGACCACGTGCTCGCCGGAGACCTTCCTCCTCCATATAGAACCATTCAAAAACAAAGTATACAAGACAGAAGATCGAGACCCCGGCAAGTGGAGCTTGCCGGGAAGGCCGTTCCAGGCTCAAGGTTACCTCACTCACGTAAGGCCCCTGGCGAGAGGAGCTTGCCAGGAAGACTAGAAGATTCCATTACAGAAGACGTGCCTCGGCGCTATATGCGCCCCGGCAGGGTCCGGGGAGCGACAAGCTTCAGAGCCCGGCAAGATCCCGGGCCCGGCAAGGTCAAGACCCCGGCAAGGTGCTTGCCGGGGAGAGTTGTGCTGTGTGCCCGCGCTCCAGCTCATCGAACCACGCGTCGCACTGGGGCCATTCCAGGGACGCGTGGCGGATGGCTGTGCAGCCTGGGGGACACGGTGGCACTCCACGGTGGTGAAGCCATCGCCGTGGCAAACAGAGACGCAAGGGCGGGCGCTTTTGGGGTCGACGGTGACGGGCATTAAATGCTCTTGTCCCCCACTGTCAAAGTAGGTAGCGACCACTGTTCACGCACTGTAGCTCCACTATTCCCGCACTGTTACAACTACCACCTCTTTTACATTTTTACCCTTTCTCCTACGTTGACACCTGTCGGTGACCCCTTACACTATAAAAGGAGGCCCATGCACAACGTAGAAAGGGTTCGGAACCTAGATCGGTCATGCGCTCGGTGTAGCTAGTTCTTCAAGCTCCCGAGCTCTCCAACTCAATACAAACTAAGCAGGAGTAGGGTTTTACGCGTCCGCCGCGGCCCGAACCTGGGTAAACTGCCTGCGTGATCTCCACGATCTGCTCTTTGTGCTCCCTCCGCCCTCTTACCGCACAAGCAAGGGGCTCCGGTCCCATAGGTGCTCGTGGTGGACAGTTTCCCCCGACATCCATCTTTACATCTAAGCTCTACAGATGAAAGTTAGATACATATGACACCTATTAAGTTTGATAACAAAGTATATTTGCAAAGTTGATGACAAAGTTCCATGAAATGGAACTTACATATGCATAAACTATTATCGGTTGATTTTGATAAAGAAAACTACTTTTCCAAAAATGGAGGTGGGTAATTGACATAAATACTAACCTTGTATATTTTTGTTTTCAATTCCTTGAGATAATGCCAATGTGACATCATGTGGGCTACAACCAAGTCAATGTGTGCTTACTCACAAGCTTTGTTTCTTAACACTAAGCATATCATTTGTACACGGAAACAAAATTCAACTTGACTTCCATTAATGTTATTCTCATACACACGCAAAAAATACAACCATCTATCACATTACAAATAGTATGGAGAAAGTACTAGCAATGATATTAAAAACTAAGGGGTGTAATAAATAAGAACACATTAATCATTTTTTATGTGTGATATGCATAGCTTATGATTTAACACTACTCAATCATGAGAATAAATCATTCAGATAATTATTACCCCCCTTGGATATCCACATCACTCAAAATTGGGTGCTTCCTCGGGTCATAATAATATGTGAATCAAACGGATTTACGATCAGTCTTTTTCTAGTTGACTATGCATATTAAAGAATTTAATGGTGTTCAATTATGAAGAACCAATCACTGACATAATTATTGCCTCTCTAGAAAGCTACACCACCAAAGCTTCAATGCATTCTTTTCCTTGAGGCCTCCTTTGGTTTGCAGGAAATTTGTAGGATTTCTACATGATAGGATTTGCAAAGGAATCCTTTGAAGCCCTTTGGCTTATAGGAATGGATTCCTATTCCTATGTAGGATAGTAATCAATCCTTCATATTTTGGAGGAAAGAAAATATTAGCCTAGACTCAATGAAAAAATTCTTATCCTATACATCAAATGACATCTTTTTCTCTATAGGAATTGAGATGCATGTCATCTCACTTCCTATGATTTTCCTATTCCTATAAAATTCCTATCCTATGAACCAAAGGAGGCCGGAATTTGTGTCGTTCTTGCTTTATTAGGTATACACGCATGTATTCCCTTCTACTTACTTTTCTACATTTCCGCATGTCTGCTTGTCTGACTTAGTGGAATGATAAGATTCATGCTCTATCTTGTTGTGTTTGACACTCCTCATGTTCCTAAGGTAGTTCCATTCAGGTTTAGTTTGCTTACGAATTTTGATAGTATAGAGGTGCTTAAAACATACTACAAGTTTTTTTAGGGAAACTTGGAATATAAGTTTAGGTGACTATTTTATTGCAAAGCATGCATGTATGTTGTTGGACAAATCATGTGTCATTATTCACAAATGTTTACCCTATAAACATATAGATATCTTATAAACAGAAAAGTTAATTAGGCATTTTTTGGCACAAATTCCAACGGACAAAGTCAATTACGAGTAAAGATATTTTAAAGGATAGGAAAATCCGTCTTAATTTTGTATTTGAGTTTTTTATGCATTTTATTTTTCCTTTTCTCTCACAACTCAAATGACATATGATCTCGAATCCTTACTGGTTTAGGATGCAACTACTTTCCTAGCCACCTAATCGGATATTGGTCCTCACACAAATTAGGCCTTTAACTTAACCTCTACAAAATATATATTTTATCCATGACATTGAAATTAGGCACCCTAGGAGATCTAGCATGTGTCAATTGACCATCAGATCTCACACTTAACACGACTCACAAGGTCACACGCACGAAATAGTATACAATAGTGCTTGCTTAAAGAAGGAGACTAAATTAGAATGACACCAACTAAATTATCAGTCTAATGTCAAGAATTTAGCACAATGAGATCTGGCGACTCCTTTAGGTTCAAATTAATTTATGATCAGGTTTTCTCTTCATAAATGACTGAGCATGTCCACCAACCTATACAGGGAAGGTTGACGTGCAACAATGGCGTTAATTTAACGAAAATCTTATAGAGGATCTTTCTACAAAGCCCCTACGTGCTAGTCGTTCATTAAACTCCCATTAACCCCCCTCCGATTTTCGTTGTGAGTCCCCTTGACTAAATAGTACTACATGGACTTTTACAGACATTTTACAGATCTTTTGTGATTTAAATCTCCACCCCCTTGAATTTCATGGGATGGGCCCCTTCTTCCCCTATTTTCCAATCCTAAACCTCCACATGTGTCTATCTGTTGACTTCGTAAAAGATATGTTGCCTTGTGCCGGTGCAAGGGGCTATGGAAGCCACGACGGCGTCCCTGAGACAACGGCGTCAATATCTCTATTGGATGGCACTTGTAGGTGCTGGTCGTCCCTTCCGAAAGCGTGGGCGGCGTGAGGGAGGCGAGGGTTTGTTGCGGCAAAGGGTGCTTCCATGCCCTCTTCAGGTCTGTTCCCCGGCCTCCTTCCTCCTCGATGTGGTCATCCCTTGCCGGGATGGTCGCGGCTTCGGCCAGTCCATCAAATCTGACTGGTGGCAAGCTGGTCCCCCGCATCCTTTACCCTACCTTGCTTGCAAGTGGGCTGTTGGGCGGTGTGTGTGTGTGTGCGTGTTGTGGCAAGTTCTGGACTAAAGGGGTGGGGGTGTGGACTCCCCTCATGCATTGACCCATGGAGGCGGGTAGCCGAGTCGACGTTATCTCCAAGCGACGTGGCTCATCTCGCTTCCTTCGATCTGCTCTCATCTCGATGCAGTTGCTCCAGTGTTCTGCTTGCGTCGAGCATTTCGGTGGCTTGATCCTCGTTTCACCTAGTGTTATGCTCAGTGTCACTTTGCTCCTACTTGGTCGTTATCGAGTTGTGCTTGTTAATTATTTTAAGTTGTCAAACCTTTCCCTTTGTTTTTAACACTATTGTATCCTAGCTGGTTGATGGCTTCATCAGTTTGAAGTCAGACATTCTTGCCTTTTCTTATAAAAAAATGTTTTTGAAAACGGCATAGATCTTCACCAATCTTAGAGAAACTCCAACGGACAAAAGGTTTTGTCCGTTTGGGTCGGCCGCCCGCCCGGCGTCCGCCCTCTTTTCGATTTGGATCGGCAGCGCGCCCAACGCGCCGACCCATTTCATGACCGCGCGCGCTCCGGCACGCGAGAAAGGATTGCGCGGGGGGGGGGGGGGGGGGGGGGGGGGGGGGGGATCGGCCTAGCGCACGTTGGTTTTGGCGCGCCAGCACGCGAGAAAGGTTCGCACACTTGTTTTGGCGTGCCGCCGCGGCCGACGCTCGCTATAAGAAGGCGCGCTTCCTCCACACTATGTCCGCCGCCCACTCGTCTCGCCCCCTCTGCGCCATCATGTCTATGCGCCGCCTGGGAGCTTTGGATTTTCGCGGAGTCCGCGAGCGCCGCTCCGGCGGCTTCGCCTCCGAGATCATGTTTGGCGAGAAACGCCTCTTCCTCGGCACCTTCGACACCGCAGAGGAGGCGGCCCGCACACACGACGCGGCGGCGTGGCGCTTCCCGAGGCCTCTTCGGGAGATGAATTTCCCCGACGTGTCGAGGCAGCATGCGCAGGATCTCGCGCCTCTCCCGTGGCTTTCCATCGACGAGGATCATCGTGTCCATCGGAGGCGGCAGCGTCGCCTCGCCATCGCCGAGAACGACGTTGAGGCCATGGTGGTGTGGCGCGAACGATTCCCGCAGGACATCGTCGACGAGCGCCTGTTTTACAAGCAAAGGAGGACGAAGAGGGAGGCGAGGAGGACGGAGCGAGCCGCCTATCGGGAGGACAAGCGTGCGCGAAAGCTGACCGCTCAAATGAAACTGAAGCTACGAGAAACGTCGGGGTGGGACGACTTCGTGGACGAGCATCAGGCTGACGCCTACATTCAGACGTCGGAGGAGGACATTACCGAGTCGGAGTCGGATAGCGACGAGTAGTTGATCTTTTTTTTTATTTGTGTACGTTTACAACTCTATGTATCCTTTTTCTATCGGAAAAAATGGCCGGCGGCGTCGGCGACAAAGCAGGCGGGCGAGGGTGTGTTGTTGGATGTGAAGAGGTCAATGTGCCACCGACCAGCGGGCCCTGGGAGAAGAGAGGGCGAGCGCGCGCATCCGTCTTGTGTCCGCGCCGACGCAAATCCGGCTTAAAAATGGGTTGGGAATGGATCGGCAGGCAGACGAAAGCGGACGCGCGTCCGTTTGGGTCGGCACGTTGGGCCGACTTTTCTGTCCGCGCCGATCCAAACGAATACGGGCGAACAAAATGAGTCGTCCCATTGAAGTTGCTCTTACCCGCTTGTGTTTGTTTTGTGTTCCAGGAAACAAAACCTAGCTTGTGATTAGTATGTTCGGCTCTGACTGAGTTGTTCTGGGCAACTAGCCGGGGAGGGCAGTGCATCCGAGTCCGAAGCCAGCTCCCGTACATGTCACATGTGCGCGCGGGAAGCGGACAAATTGATCGGACGAGCCGTCGCTTTTACTCGAAAAGGCAACGTCGCCGTCTGCTGCCCCATCCGGGCCGTGCGTTCGCCGTCGGTTCGTCGTGAGCCACGGCCCGGACACGAGCGCTTCTTTCTTTTTTAAACGTTGCGCTCAGCGTTGATCCGCAGGCGACGCCACACGAGAAGGCGACGTACCCGCGCGCTTGCTTGACCGCTGCGGTCTCTCCGGCCAGCACGCCATGAGCGCGAGGCGAAACCGACCGAGCGGGGCGGTCAGTGTAGCTAGCTAGATACACCGAAGCCTGCAGAGGACGACCCGCGGCTTGGAATTGCACAAATTGGGGCAGACGGTCGAGCCACCCATCGCTTCGAGAGCTCCAAGTTCCATTTCATTTCGGTGCCTGCTCGTCGTTTTTCGGAGCGACAGGGACGACAGGCCGGAGCTGTCTCGGTGAAGCGAAGGCAGTGTCGGAGACTTGGCCGCGTCTCTACTACATCCAAACGGCAGCTGGTGTTGGCTCGTATGCCAGTGAGGGCAACTCCAACGCACGACAATGGGGCGTGCCCGTTCAGATTTTTGGATGCGACGGCCGTACGCTCAACGCGCGGTCGCATTTCGGCCACATCTCGTTCATTCAACCAACACACTAAAATGATGCATACCAAATGGTTCAAGTCAAATATAGCAAATTGTTTCCGAAATAGTCTTACAACACAATCAAAAGAAAATAATATCACCAAATAGTCTTACAACCCAATCGAAATTTGTTTGCATGAAAAGAAATTGAACTGGTAGATCTAGGACGCTGATAACGTCCACACGTATGGTTGGAGTAATACCCGTCCACACGACCTATAACACACAGATTACGACATGTCACCGCATGCATGCATGTGAGAATCTTTTTTGATTTCCAGTTTTTAAAATGCTTTATCTCTTTTTTTTTAGCCCTGAACCGTAAAACAATAGTTATACGGTATATTTTCATTAATAAAGAATATGTACAAAAGAAATAACAAACGGAGGACTAAAGAGTCCCAACTATCCTATGCCAGCTCGTTCTAACATGATAAATGAGTAGGGTTCTTAGCTCAGGAAGGAAGCTATCCAAGAATCAAGAGAGTCAATGAACTTGCTCTTTGTTCTGTGTCTAACTAGCAACATGTCTTGCTTGAAACTGAATTTCCATGATCTGAGAGTTGGGGTTTCATTCTTGAAGATGATTCTGTTTCTTTGCATCCAGATATTCCAGCAACCGACCATAATAATATCCATAGCAATTTCCTTTGGAAGCGTTTGATGTAAGAGAAGCACTTCATCGAAGAAAGATATGCTGAATATGAGATGGGCTTTGGGCTCATTTAGCAATTACAGAAAAATCCCTAAGGGCCCATGCTGCCTAGCAAGTGGTGGTGGGAGTTTAGTCCCACATTGCTAGTTGAGAGAGATGTACACCAACTTATAAGGTGAGACATTCTCCCACTAGTATGAGTTGGTGTGAAGGAAGGAGAGGTGTTCCACACGCGCGCTCCTCCTCCTCCGCCGCCCGCCCGTCTCGTCACGACACGCCGCGCCGCGCCGCGCCGCGGGAATCTCGCCGAGCCGATGTGTTCTTTTTGTCACGCAGGATTGGAATTTGAACAGTCAACTGAAAACGATTAATGGAAAATGAATACGAGCTGAAACGTTTCGTCTTAAGTACGGCCGTTACCAGAATTCATTGTGATTCATTATGTGCGGTCTTAAGTACGGCCGTTACCAGAATTCATTGTGATTCATTATGTGCGTTTATGCTGGACCGTTTGTCTCCTCCTCTGCGCCTATATAAAAGAGGTCGCTCCTCTCCAGAGAACAGAACACATTTGCTCTGCCACCACCACCTCTGTCGTTCCTCTCGCTGCTGCTGTCGCCGGTGACTCCATCCCGTCTTCCGCGTACACGGCCGACGGGAGAGCAGGCCTCCGAAACCCCGCCTCTCCAGATCCTGTACGGGAGAGGGGCGATTAGGTTTTTGGGGAGCGTCTTCTACGCGACTGCTCGCCTCGGTTCGACTGCTTCCTCTACGTCGACTACATCTTCGTCCGCATCGCCTTCGCCTTCACCATGAGCACCAGCACCGACGTTGACAAGGCCGCCTCCGACAAGCGCATCGCCGAAGAGGCCGCCGCCTCTGCTGCTGATCCGGCCAACTGGCCTACTGGAGGGTACAACATGCTTACCCTTATCCTGATTATTTCCATGTGTGCAGTACTAGTAGTTTGCGTAGATGTTTCTACTATATGTCTAGTATGTGCGTACATCATGAATTTTCAGTATGTCATTAGCACTGTCGATATCATGTTCATGATTTATTCTTGGATTAAATTAATCGAACAATTGCTTAATTTCTCAACAAGATATCCCTCTGTTTTTATTTGGAGCAATGGCCATCCAGCAAGATAGGGCAAAGGGGCAGTCCCACAGCAGATGAAGAATGGTTTCCTCACATTTTTCATTACATAGAGCACAACTGTAGGAGGAGATGTGAAAGGATTTTCTCTTTAATAAGCCCTTGGTGCTCACTCGATCATAAAGCGTCAGCCAAAAGAAAATTTTGTGCCTGATTCTACTTGCACTTTTCCAAAGCCATTTGAAGATGCAATGTGCATCAGATTCTCCCATGATATGCTTGTACATTTGCTTGCTAGAATAATGTTTACCCCAAGGGTAATTCCAAATGTCCTTGCCTGGACCTAAATCGATTTGTTCCAAGAGATGATTGACATAGACAAACTGATCATGTGCTTGGGCTGAGATTGGATTATAAGATCTTCAAAGTCCTGTCCATTTAGGGCTTGAGCCACTGTAATTCCAGTATTGATGGAGAATGAGTGGAGCTCAGGATATTGACTTTCTAGAATTTGCTCAGTCCATTTGTCCTTCCAGAAGAGAGCAGATTCTCCAGATGTTATGGTGCAGGTAGCTGCTTATTTGTAGAGAGGGATGAGCTTGGTGAGAGACTTCCACCAGAAGGATCCATCTAGGTTGCCAATTGGTGGCCTATCTGAATAATAGGTTTCCCAAATCATGTGTACCCAAGACATATTTTCTTTGTTGAAAAATTTGTGCAGGTTCTTCATCAAAAGAGCTTTATTGTGAGCTGCCAGGTCTAAAACTCCCAATCCTCCATGAGATTTTGGCTTGCAAACTTTGTCCCAGGCAATCATTGCAATTCCAGAATCGGAGGTGCCAAATTTCCTCCAAAGACAGTGCCTTAAGTATTTATTAATTTGCTCAATCACTCCTGAAGACAAGTCTAGGCAGCACATGAAGAAGGTTGGGAGTGCTGGGTATACTGATTTGATTAGCTATAATCTTCCATCATATGAAACCCGAGTTGAGCAGCCTGAAATTCTTCTTTCAATTCTTTGCATCATGGAGGAGAAGTCTTCAATTTTCAATTTTTGAGCTGACTGGCAATCCCAGATATGTGAAAGGGAAAGAACCCACTTGACAACCAAGTGAATCCTTTATGAGGTTGAGCTTGTTAGTTTCCACATTGATTGGGATGATGACTGACTTATTATAGTTAACTTTGATGCATGTTTGTGCAGCAAAATGAAGCAGCAGATTTCTGACTTGACATACTTGTGTTACATCAGCACGCAACACTAGTATTCTGTCATCAGCATATTGGATAACGGGGAAATATGTACATGATTGGAAATGAATGGGAGCAGTGATAATACAATTGTTCATTGCTTCATTTGCAATTGATTGCAGAAAATCAACAGCAAGAACAAAGAGTAATGGAGATAAGGGGTCTCCCTACCTGACCCCTCTCTTGCAGTGAATTACTTTCCCTGGAATTCCATTGAGGAAAACTGCAGATTGCGACCTCTTGAGCTTGCGTTGTATTCCCTCGAAGAGGAAAGGGAGATGCAGCACAGTAGCGTAAGTATTTCCCCTCAGTTTTTGAGAACCAAGGTATCAATCCAGTAGGAGACCACGCGCGAGTCCCTCGCACCTGCACAAACAAATAAGAACTTCGCAGCCAACGCGATAAGGGGTTGTCAATCCCTTTACGGTCACTTACGAAAGTGAGATCTGATAGAGATGATAGTTTATATTTTTGGTATTTTTAGTTTATATCTCCCGCGAAGGTTTCATTCCGTTTGGACTCCGTTTGATATTCTTTTTCTGCAAAACCCTGAAACAGGCAAAAAACAACAATCTGGACTGGGCCTTTGGGTTAGTACATTAGTCCCAAAAATGATATTATAGTGAATGATAAAGCCCATTAAACATCCAAGACTTCATAAATAATAGCATGGAACAATAAAAAATTATAGATACGTTGGAGACGTATCAAGCATCCCCAAGCTTAATTCCTGCTCGTCCTCGAGTAGGTAAATGATAAAAAAAGAATTTTTGATGTGGAATGCTAACCAATATAGTTTTTCAATGTAATTCTCTTAATTGTGGCATGAATGTTCAGATCTGAAAGATTCAAGATAAAAGTCTATATCGACATAAGAAATAATAATACTTCAAGCAATACTAACAAATCAATCATGTCTTCTCAAAATACTATGGCTAAAGAAAGTTATCACTACAAAATCATATAGTGTTGGCTATGCTCCCTCGCTATCACACAAAAATATTCAAATCATGCACAACCCCAATTTCAGCCAAGCATTTGTTTTCATACTCTATCTTTTCAAACCTTTCAACTTTCATGCAATACATGAGCGTGAGCCATGGACATAGCACTATGGATGGAATAGAGGTGGTTGTGGAGAAGACAAAAAGGAGGGAGATAGTCTCACATCGACTAGGCGTATCAACGGGCTATGAAGATGCCCATCAATAGATATCAATGTGAGTGAGTAATGATTGCCATGCAACGGATGCACTAGAGCTAAATATGAATGAAAGCTCAACAAAAGAAACTAGTGGGTGTGCATCCAACTTGCTTGCTCACGAAGACCTAGGGCATTTGAGGAAGCCCATCGTTGGAATATACAAGCCAAGTTCTATAACGAAAATTCCCACTAGTATATGAAAGTGACTAAGCATGAGACTCTCTACAATGAAGAACATGGTGCTACTTTGAAGCACATGTGTGGAAAATGATAGTAGCAATTGTCCCTTTTTTGGGCCTTTCTGTTTTTCTTTGGCCTTCCCTTTTTTTTTCTTTTTTTTGCAGAGGGGCTTTATAGATTCAGCCTTTCCTCCCATGGGACAATGCTCTAATAATGATGATCATCACACTTTCATTACAACTCGATATTACAACTTGATACTACAACAGCAAAGTATGACTCTATATGAATGCCTCAGGCGGTGTACCGGTATGTGCAATGAAACAAGAGTGACATGTATAAAAATTATGCATGGTGGCGTTGCCACAATTACGATGTCAACTACATGATCATGCAATGGCAATATCACAATATGATGCGTGCCATATGAACGGAACGGGGGAAAGTTGCATGGCAATATATCTCGGAATGGCTGTGGAAATGCCATGATAGGTAGGTATGGTGGCTGTTTTGAGGAACAATATGGTGGCTGTTTTGAGGAAGGATATATAGTGGGTTTATGACACCGGCGAAAGTTGCGCGGTACAAGAGAGGCTAGCAATGGTGGAAGGGTGAGAGTGCGTATAATCCCTGGACTCAACATTAGTCATAAGAACTCATATACTTATTGCAAAAATCTACGAGTCATCAAAATAAAGCAATCGACGCATGCTCCTAGGGGGGAGGTTGGTAGGAGTTAACCATCGCGCGCCCCCGACCTCCACACAAAGGTTGGCACTCTACAAATACCTCATGCTCTAACTTCGTCACATATCGGTTCACCATACGTGCATGATACGGGAATCACTAACCTTAACACAAGTATTCCTCAATTTCATAATAACTCCACGAGCATGACTCTAATATCACTATCCTCATGTCTCAAAACAGTTATCAAGCATCCAACATCTCATTCTATTCAATGCACTTGGTGTGAATTTTTCTACTACATTGACATTGGACGTCTATCATGTGAAGACTAGTTTCTTTAGCCTAAACACATTACCATGCTGTTCTAATAGACTCTCAAAAGGATATAAGTGAAGCATGAGAGTTCAACAATTTCTACAAAATATTACCACCACCGTGCTCTAAAACATATAAGTGAAGCACTAGAGCAAAAACTATTCAACTCAAAAGATATAAGTGAAGCACATAGAGTGTTCTAATAATTTCTAGGCCATATTTAACTCTCTCAAATAAGTGTGTCCAGCAAGGATGATTGTGGCAAACTAACAAGCAAAGACTCAAATTATACAAGACGCTCCAAGCAAAACACATAACATGTTGCGAATAAAAATATAGCTCCAAGTATAGTTACCGATGAATGAAGACGAAAGAGGGGATGCCTTCCCGGGGCATCCCCAAGCTTAGGCTTTTGATTATCTTGAATTTAATTGGGGTGCCAAGGGAATCCCCAAGCTTAGGCCTTTGCTACTCCTTGTTCCATAGTCCATCAAAGCAATACTCAAAACTTGAAAACTTCACAACACAAAACTTAGACAAAAATTCTCGTGAGCTCCGTTAGTCTAAGAAAGCAAACCACTACTCAAAGGTGCAGCAATGAATTCATTCTTTGTTTATATTGGTGTTAAACCTACTGTACTCCAACTTCTCTATGGTTCATATCCTCCAATACTACTCATAGATGCATCGGAATAAGCAAACAACACACGAAAAAACAGAATCTGTCAAAGACAGAACAGTCTGTAGTAATCTGCAGGTTTCGCCTACTTCTGTAACTCCAAAAAATTCAAACTAAATTGGTAAATTTGCGGAATTTGTGTATCAATCATCTGCAAGAATAATCAACTAAAAATCAAGCTCCAGTCAAATCTCACAACTACTTTAGCGAGCGCTAATGATTCTGTTTTTCACAGCAAGATCACATAAACTTCACACAAGTCTTCCCAAAGGTTCTACTTGGCACAAACACTAAACAAAACATGAAACCACATCTAATCAGAGTCTAGATGCAATATTTATTCCCTAACAGCAACAAAAACATAAAACATAAATTTGGGTTGCCTCCCAACAAGCGCTTTCATTATTGCCATTAAGATAGGCTTGAGAATTCAATGATGCTCACATGAAAGATAAGAATTGAAGCACAAAGAGAGCATCATAAAACATGTGACAGACACATCTAAGTCTAACATACTTCCTATGCATAGACATTTTATAAGCAAACAAATTATCATAGCAAGCAAGATCTAGCGTATGCAAGGAAGAAGAAAGAAACAAGATCAATCTCAACATGAAGAGAGGTAATTTAGTAACATGAAAATTCCTACAACCATATTTTCCTCTCTCATAATAATTGCATGTAGGATCATAAGGAAATTCAACAATATAGCTATCACATAACATATTCTCAACACGATCCACATGCAAGCGAAGTTGACACTCTTCCAAAATAGTGGGATCAACATTAACTAAAGTCATGACCTCTCCAAACCCACTTTCAATATTATTGCAAACACTATTTTCAATCTCATATACATCATGGGGCTTAAATAAATTTTCACGATCATAAGAAGAATCACCCCAATCATGATCATTGCAACAAGTAGTGGGCATAGCAATACTAGCATCCCCAAGCTTGAGGTTTTGCATATCATTAACACAATTGACATTAATAGAATTTACAATAGTATCATTGCAACCATGTTTTTTCATTAAATGGGCTATCGTGAATCATTTTATAATTTCCTTTCAATACTTCATCACAATTTTCATATTCACTAATTTCAAGCAAAACCTCATAAAGATAATCTAGTGCACGCAACTCACTAGCAATTGGTTCAACATAATTGGATCTCTTAAAGAGATTAGCAAGTGGATGAGGCTTCATACTTTAGCAAGCAAAGATGCAAGCTAATTGAGGGCACATAGCAACACAAGCAAATTAGAGGAAAGCGAACGGTAAACACACGGCGGAAGAAGGGCGAATAAAATGGCAAGGGTGAAGTGGGGGAGAGAAAAACGAGAGGCAAAAAATGTAATGCGAAGGATAAGGGTTTGTGATAGGTACTTGGTATATGACTTTTGCGTAAGCCTCCCCGGCAACGGCGCTAGAAATTCTTCTTGCTACCTCTTGAGCTTGTGTTCTATTCCCTCGAAGAGGAAAGGGAGATGCAACATAGTAGCGTAAGTATTTCCCTCAGTTTTTGAGAACCAAGGTATCAATCCAGTAGGAGACCACGTGAGAGTCCCTCTCACCTGCACAAACAAATAAGAACTTTTTAGCCAATGTGATAAGGGGTTGTCAATCCCTTTACGGTCACTTACGAAAGTGAGATATGATAGAGATGATAGTTTATATTTTTGGTATTTTTAGTTTATAAAACAGCAAATAAAAGCGGTAAAAATAAAGTAGATGTAGATTGATATGTTGAGAATAGACCCGGGGGCCATAGTTTTCTCTAGTGGCTTCTCTCATGATAGCGATATTCTACGGCGGGTAAACAAATTATTGTCGAGCAATTGATAGAAAAGCGAATAATTATGAGACTATCTAGGCATGATCACTGTATATAGGCATCACGTCCGAGACAAGTAGACCGACTCCTGCCTGCATCTACTATTATTACTCCACACGTCGACCGCTATCCAGCATGCATCTACTGTATTGAGTTCATAAGAATAAAGTAACGCCTTAAGCAAGATGACATGATGTAGAGGGATAAACTCAAGCAATATGATATAAACCCCATCTTTTTATCCTCGATGGCAACAATACAATACGTGCCTTGCTGCCCCTACTGTCACTGGGAAAGGAGACCGCAAGATTGAACCCAAAGCGAAGCACTTCTCCCATTGCAAGAACTATATATCTAGTAGGCCAAACCAAACCAATAATTCGAAGAGACTTGCAAGGATACTATGAGCACACATAAAAAGTTCAGAGAAGAACCAAATATCTTTCATAGATAACCTTGATCAGAAACTCACAATTCATCGGATCTCGACAAACACACCGCAAAAAGAGATTACATCGAATAGATCTCCTCGATGACCGAGGAGAACTTTGTATTGAGATCCAGAGAGAGAGAACAAGCCATCTAGATACTAGCTATGGACCCGAAGGTCTGTGGTAAACTACTCACAACTCATGGTGAGGGCGATGATGATGATGATGAAGGCCTCCGTGATGGATCCCCCTCCGGTGGAGCTCCGGAACAAGCTCCAAGATTGGATCTCCACGGGAATAGAAGCTTCGGCGGTGGAATTAGGGTTTTATCTCTGTTCACAGAGTTTCTGGGGTACGTGGACTTATATAGGAAGAAGGAGGGCACCGGGGGCCACTTGAGGGGGCCTCGAGGCAGGGGGGCGCGCCCTGGGAAGGGGGGCGCGCCCCCACCCTCGAGGGCAGCTCCTTGATCCCCTGACGTGGTTCTCAAGCTTCCTGTGCGTGATTTTCTCCAAAAATATCTCTCGCGAATGTTTCATTCCGTTTGGACTCCGTTTGATATTCTTTTTCTGCAAAACCCTGAAACAGGCAAAAAACAGTAATCTGGACTGGGCCTTTGGGTTAGTAGGTTAGTCCCAAAAATGATATAAAAGTGAATGATAAAGCCCATTAAACATCCAAGACTTCATAAATAATAGCATGGAACAATAAAAAATTATAGATACGTTGGAGACGTATGACAGATGTGCCCGAGTCAAAAATACTCTAAATATAGTTAATCCACTTCTGCCCAAAACCTCTGGCCTTCATAACATTTATGATGAATTTGTGGTCAATCAGATCAAACGCTTTCTCAAAATCCAATTTCATAATGATAATTTCTTCCTTGGATTTGTGGCACTAATGAAGATATTCAAAGGCCCAAGCTAAGCAGTCTTGAATAGATCTTTGCTTCAAAAATCCATATTAGTTGATATGCACCAGTTTCAGAATGATTTTTTGCAGTCTGTTTGCAAGCAGCTTTGTGTGATTTTTATAGTGCAATTCAGTAAAGATATAGGTCCGAAGTCATTGGAAGACATGGGATTGTCCTTCTTTGGGATGAGGGTTATATATGAGCTATTGATGCTTTGCAGGTTGACCTTTCCTTTATGGAAGTCATGAATAAGAGAGTAGAAGTCCTTTGCAATGACATTCCAGCAATTTTTTATAAAGGCTCCATTAAAACCATGAGGACCATTTGTTGTACTACCTCATCAATTTATTTTTTGCTGAAAGGGAGCTCCAAATCTAGAAGATTCTCACATTTGGGCAAAAGATCATCAAGCATGAAAGCATCATAAGTTTGGGAAATGTTGTTAAGTCTTTGCTTGAAGGATCTCCATAGGACAACAACTTTTTCTTGATGTTTAGACACTTCATTCCCATTCTCATCCAGAATCATGGAAATATGATTGACCTTGTACTTGATTGTTGCTTTGGCTTGGAAAAACTTAGTATTTCCATCTCCCAATTTCACCCATCTAATAGTTGCTCTTTGTTTCCAATAAACATTTTGAAGGCTTAGCAGTTTGAAATATTGTTCCTTGATGATGATTCTTCCATTCCATTCCTCCAAAGTGAGTTCTCTGAATTCCTCAATGATATCAAGCAGCAGAATGATTTGATTACAAGCATTAATGGATGAAACCAGGCTGGACAGAGATTTTGCCCAGATCTTGACACCTTGCCTTGATCTTTTGAATTTTGTTGTAATCTTTTTGGCACTACCTGTCTCACTAACCTTTTGTGTCCAAATGCTTTGCACAACATCTTTGAAGTCACTATGCTCAAGCCAGAAAATTCTCAAATCTGAACAAATTTGACTTTGGAATTGAAGTACCAATCTGAACTACACAAGGAACATGATCAGATATATGTTTAAAGAGAGGCCTTGCAGATATGTCTCGGCAGGATAATGTCTAGGATCCAGAAGTGAAAACCCAGTCTAATTTCTCCAAGAGAGGTGCAGATTGCATGTTGCTCCATGTGTAGTTTCTTCCTTTAAGAGGAATTTCCACTAGACCCAAGTTGCTGATAGCTTCATTAAACTGCATCATTTCAATGAAATTGCCTCCATGTCTGTTTCTATTTTCAGGATACCTGATATAATTAAAGTCACCCAGGATGAGCCAATCTACATCATTTGGAGCATGAATATTATGGAACCATTGAATGAACTCCATCTTTTCCTCTTACTGACATGGGCCATAAATATTTGTTAGGATCCAAGTGTGTCCTGAGTGAACAGAGGTGAATTGAACAAAGAGAGAGAGAACTTATTTTGAAAAACTACTTGTCCATGAAACATGTTATCATTCCAGACTGTTAAAAGTCCACTTGATGCTCCAACAGAGGACAAATACTCAAATTTATTCATTCTTCTAGGGAAATATTTCTTTATATAAGTAGCATCAAAACTTGCCTTTTTTGTTTCTTGTAGGCATAGAATTGAGCAACCAGCTTCTTTGGTCTTATTAGAAATGGCCAACCACTTATCTGGGGAATTAATTCCCCTCACATTCCAATTCAAGACATTCCAATTGGTTTTCTTGTGATTCATTGGAAAGCAACAAAGGTCTACAACACCAGAGTACAAGCAGCTGAAATACAACAGTCTTTGCTAAAAGATAAATCACATGACACATTTCTAGAAGCACTCCAACATATTTAGGCACTGAAAAACAGTTGCCATCCAAATTACAGACATGATCCAAAAGATAACTAGCTTCCCCTTAACACTAACTTTTTGGAATAGACAACACTTTCTTAGTTTCGACATTAGAGTTGCTGGTGTTCTTGGAGCTCTCCTCCTTATCCTTTGCTCATTTCTTCCTTTTTGGCTTGGATAGAAGAGCCTCAGTCACTTGCTTGGCCTCCACCTTGCAAAAGGAAGTGAAGGGATTTTAACTATTTTGCCAGCAATGGGAGGAGGATCACAGTTACAAGCCATACAATTCTTGTTCGCACAGATTTTATTTTTAAAACCTTTATGCAAGTCTTGGAGCCTCAAGCTCCTCCTTACCTCAGTTTCCACAAGAGGGACTCTATCCTTTCTCTTCTTTTTGCTCAGGAGTGCACTTGTTGTGGAGGCATGCTCCTCCTCAGAAGGAATTTGAGACAAAGATGTCCTTGACTAGAGTGTGGAGAAAGTTGGTTTAGTCCTCATAGTCCCTTTCTCCTTCCCCTGTAGCTCACAAATGGGAGGAGGAACAGAAACACATTTATCAGGTATTTGAATAGGGAAGAAGTGAAGTCTAGCTGAGCCTTGAATTATAAAGTTCCACATTTTAGAAGTTAAGAAGTTTCTTGCCCATTCAAACCTCTCAGGTGATATTAGAGCAGATATAATAAAGTTGGTCCACTCTATAGGTACTTGAACAATTTTATCTCTATCATTTGAGGGAGCAAATAGCTCGGTCCAGATTTGAGCTCCCTCCCTCCCTAGCAAAGGAATAGCTTCAGAAAAGTCAGACACAATTTTTTTTATTGTGTGAAGTATCAGGTATCATTGTTTGCAACTTTGGGGTGGTAATATTAGGTACTAAGGAACTTGTGCCTTGATTATCTGCCAAAAAATTACCCTTATCTGGAAACCCTGGTGGGCCATCAGAGTTGCTGGATTGAGCAGGGGCATCAGAGCTGCGATCAACCATAATAGGTAATAATTCAAAAGAGAGTGCAGGGGGCATTTCAAAACTAACAATCAGTTCAACATTGGACATTTCCATAAGCTCCTTTTCAGTGTCTGAAGTCAGATCCAAGTGTTGTAGTACAGTTTTTTTTCCAAGATCCTTCAAAGGCTTAGCTGGTTCTTTGGGGATCACCAAATCATTGTTAATAAGAGAGGAATCCACATTAGCAAGTACATCCACATGAGGGCCTTCTAGATTTGGAGCAAGATTAATTGGGTGACCTCCAAAATTCCTGTCAAATTCATCCAAAAGCTGAGAGTCTAAAGTCTGCTCCAGTGGCCCTAAGAAAACCTAGTTGTGAGTGATAAAGTCAGGTTCAGGTAGAATTTCTTGATGCTGTTCCACCAAAGGTTCTTCCAGAGCAGCAACAATTTGCTGCATCACTTGTTGGGCAGCAAGATGAGGCTCCTGTAGCAAATAGACCTCAACAGGCCCAGGGGATCAACAGCTGGAGCATTCAAATCAATTTACAAAATAGGATTGTCCCCACCTCCCATAGCAGAACCTTCAGAGTTACTTCCTTCAGATATAGTTATGTTACTGCTGTTATCCATCAAGGGCAGATCCAGATTGGGATGTTCATGGTCAAGCAAAGGCTCCATAAGATCATTAATCTGTAAGAATTCCCCTAGGTGTAGTTCTTGATCTATATTGAGATCAAAGTTTTCCTTAGGCCCATTACCGATTCCTAGATCAAGCTGCAGAGGTAGTTCTGCCAAGTTTAAATTCAAATTTAACTCATTCATATCCACTTGCTTGGGGTTTTCAACTGCAACATCATGAGCATCTTGTGGGTGCTGTAAGAAGGGCCCAATGAAGACATGTTGATTCTGATGAAAATGTTCATGCTCTGGCATTGGGTGAGGATTTCCATTCTACATGATGGGCTCTTCATCTGGTGGTCCTTCTCTAATCAAATTCTGCTGCACAATGACTACAGGGCATGACCATGACTCACCTTGGGAACTTCCTTTACTAGATATGACTATACTTGCTGGAATATCCCTCAACTCCTCAACTTTAATCTTAATCATTAAATCCATCGCGACAAGATCATCGAAACTAGATCTCAGATCAATTTGTTTCGACGACTTTTTTGGTGGCTAAAAGTTGCCATGTCTATAGCACATGAATTGCCATGGTGTTTACACTGAAGTTGCCATGAGACGTTTCAGCTATTTTTTCTTTTACCTTTAAAAGTAAATTACATATTATAAAAAGAATTAAGAAACTAGACTTGCCATGAATAATAAATGAAAATCGCCATGGTGAATTACTTACATTTGCCATGATACATGCACTTAAATTTCCATGGTTCATACAAAAAATAATTTCGTGGTCAAAGTACTAGAATTTCCATGGTCAAAATACTAAAACTGCCATGATCTATAAACTAAATTTGCCATGATGGGTTACTAAAAATTGCCCTGATCCATGCATTATATTTGTCGTGGTTAATTACTAAAAATTGCCATAGTCAATTAATAAAAATTGCCATAAAAAGTAGTTGAAAATCAATGGTAGCTTTAAATCTAGAAGAAAAAATAGATAAAACATGTCATGGTAACTTTAGTGTAAACACTATGGCAACTAAAGTGCAAACATCATGACAACTTTTGGCCCAAAAAAATTTCTCGAAACATATCAACATGGAATCTAGTTCTGAAGATCTTGTCGAGACGGATTTAATGGTGAAAGCGGATTTTCAATTGGGTATTTTAATTAGGAGATAAAACGTTTTTAAGCCGAAACCAAAAAGATTCCAGCTGATGCCATCAGTTTTGACGTGGGAAATGTATGATAATGGAGGTGTTTGGGCCATGTTGCTCCATGCCACACGTATGGGCGTTAACATTTCCATATATCTATTGGTTGCCAATGTGAGTCCACATGTGCTCAACCAAGTCATTCTGGAGCTGGACATGAGTATGACAATCACGCAATTCCTGATGAAATTCGACAACCTGTTCAAAGGTTGTAGGAGGTGCATGCTCATGCTCAACATGTTCACCCTGGAAATCAAACCCTTGGTCATAGATGCTATCATCGCGCTTGGCCTCCACGATCATGATGTGCATGATCATACAAGAAGTCATCATCTCCCAAAGCTTCTTCGTGCTCCATGTCAATGCAGGCTTACCAACAATACCCCATCGAGACTAAAGCACACCGAAAGCACGCTCCAACATCCTTCCTAGCACTCTCCTGCATTTGGGAAAACCACTGTCTCTCCTATCCTTGCGAGTTGGGTATGGTATTCACAAGAGTGGACCAGTGATGATAGATACCGTCAGCTAGGTAATTGATACATCTCCAACGTATCTGTAAAATTTTATTGTTCCATGCTATTATATTATCTGTTTTGGATGTTTAATGGGCTTTATTATGCACTTTTATATTATTTTTGGGACTAACCTACTAACCAAACGCCCAGTGCAAATTGCTATTTTTTTTGCCTATTTCAGTGTTTCGCAGAAAAGGAATATCAAACGGAGTCCAAACGGAATGAAACCTTCGCGAGGATCGTTTTTGGAACAAACGCAATCCAGAAGACTTCGAGTACACGTCTGGGAAGCCACGAGGCGGCCACGAGGCAGGAGGGCGCGCCTAGGGGGGTAGGCGCGCCCCCACCCTTGTGGGCCCCTCGTAGCTCCACCGATGTACCTCTTCCTCCTATATATACTCATATACCCTGAAAACATCCGAGAGCACCACGAAACCCTATTTCCATCGCTGCAACCTTCTGTACCCGTGAGATCCCATCTTGGGACCTTTTCCGGAGCTCCACCGGAGGGGAATCGATCACGGAGGGCTTCTACATCAACACCATAGCCTCTTCGATGATGTGTGAGTAGTTTACCACACACCTTCGGGTCCATAGTTATTAGCTAGGTGGCTTCTTCTCTCTCTTAGGATCTCAATACAAAGTTCCCCTCGATCTTCTTGGACATCTATTCGATGTAATACTTTTTGCGGTGTGTTTGTCGAGATCCGATGAATTGTGGGTTTATAATCAAGATTATCTATGAAAAATATTTGATTCTTCTCTGAATTCTTATATGCATGATTTAATATCTTTGCAAGTCTCTTTGAATTATCAGTTTGGTTTGGCCTACTAGATTGATCTTTCTTGCAATGGGAGAAGTGCTTAGCTTTGGGTTCAATCTTACGGTATCCTTTCCCAGTGACAGCAAGGGCAACAAGGCATGTATTGTATTGTTGCCATCGAGGATAAAAAGATGGGGTATATGTCATATTGCATGAGTTTATCCCTCTACATCATGCCATCTTGCTTAAGGCGTTACTCTGTTCTTATGAACTTAATACTCTAGATGCATGCTGGATAGCGGTCGATGTGTGGAGTAATAGTAGTAGATGCAGAATCGTTGCGGTCTACTTGTCGCCGACGTGATGCCTATATACATGATCATGCCTAGATATTCTCATAACTATGCGCTTTTCTATAAATTGCTCGGCAGTAATTTGTTCACCCACCGTAGAATATGCTATCTTGAGGGAAGCCACTAGTGAAACCTATGGCCCCGGGTCTATTTTCCAGCATATTAATCTTCCGTCAACTAGCTATCTTTATTGTTCTTTTATTTTGCAATCTTTACTTTTCAATCTATACAACAAAAATACCAAAAAATATATCATATTATCTCTACCAGATCTCACTTTTGCAAGTGGCCATGAAGGGATTGACAACCCTTTTATCGCGTTGGTTGCAAGGTTCTTAATTGTTTGTGTAGGTACGAGGGATTTGCGTGTAGTCTCCTACTGGATTGATACCTTGGTTCTCAAAAACTGAGGGAAATAGTTACGCTACTTTGCTGCATCACCCTTTCCTCTTCAAGGGAAAAACAACGCATGCTCAAGAGGTAGCAATAATATACCTTATTGTAATGGTGGCCATTAACATCAAAGTTGAACTTCAGGGTGTGGCCTTCTACAAGCCTTGCAAACACCGGAGACCGCTAAAGAACACTAATATCATTCTGAGAACCTGCCATGCCAAAGAAAGAATGCCATATCCAGAGATCTTGTGAAGCCTCGACTTCAAGTATAACAGTAGCACCTTTCACATGCCCCTTGTACTGCCCCTGCCAAGCAAATAGACAGTTCTTCCACTTACAATGCATACAATCTATACTATCAAGCATGCTCGGAAAGCCCCTCTCAGCATTGATCGCCAACAACCTCTCTGTACCAGTGGTAGTTGGATCTCTGAGGTATTCAGAGCCGAACACTTCCACCACAGTCATGCAAAAACTACAATGAGAGGAGACATGTGGACTCACTCATATGGACATACTCATCCACAAGATCACCAGAAATTCCATATGCAAGCATGCGGATAGCCGCAATGCATTTTTGGTATGAAGAGAAACCAAGCTTGCCTAGGGCATCCTCTTTGCACTCAAAGTATGGGTCATGTGCGACCACTCTCTCGCGAATACGATTGAGCACATACCTTCTCATTCGGAATCGGCGAAGAAATTGATGTGGCCTGAAGAGTGCATCGTCCTTAAAGTAATCGACATAGAGAAGGGCGTGGCCTTTTTCTCTATTGCGGTTCAAGGCCGGAGCATGGCCAAGGATTGATCCCCTATATTGAGGCCGCTTCCTACTAATGTGTTCATGTACGACCAACGCAGCAGCCAACTCTTCATCATTCGATGAGCATATGAAGTTGTGAAAGAAAAACTCATCACCTTATGTGCAATCCGTCAAACGCCTTGCGGTCGTGCTGGAGGCGCGGATGGATAGTGCACCTCGCAGGCAGCAAAGCAAGGTTGGGGACGGCGGGTGACGTCGACAGCTGTAGTATCTCTCCCACTGGCAACCAAGGAGAAAGCCGGCCAAATGCTTTTGAGAACGCCGGTGCATAGACAACTATGGCATGACGTGGTGCTGGTTGGGACGGCCCTTGTGGAAGACGATGCAGCCGGGGAGGGTGGTGGCAGCGGCAATGCCAGGGGGAGGGAGGTAGAGGAAGAGAAAGGGGGGTATGTCTTCCCGACGGGCGGGCTAGGGCAGGACAAGGGCACATGCCGCTTGCCTCTGCGCGTGTCCGTTCAGCCGCAAACTCGGCCCAAAGTTGGGCTAGGAATGGGTCAAAAGCGGACAGAGAGCAGACGGCGGTCTGTTTGCCACCACGTGTTGGAAGGCCTGCTTTGTTTGTTTACCCCCAAATAGACGCGGGCGGACCATTTGGAGTCGTGCATTGGAGTTAGCTGACGGATACATTGTCGTCACTTCTCTACTGTAGTAGCTCTTGATCTGATATTTTTGAACCTCGGTTCGCGGTATTGTTTTATATAAATCAAAGTAAATATGTACATGCAAAAAATGTAATTACACCAGCCTATCCCAGTCATGGGAAACATAAAAGAGAAGACCATAGCTTAGAATCTATCTAGATTGAAGCTTCTGTGCCTTTCAAACCTTTTCTCTTAATATGGCCACCAAGAGTTCTCTCTCAAATAATGCTTTCAGTTCAGGATATGAGTCTTAGAAATATAGGGTTTGTGGTTTACCCCCTATTCCTCTGCGTTTTTTCATGGTGTCACTCATAATTCACATATCTAAGACTAGCGGGCAGGGGGCTTCTTATACTACCTTTCCAAAGAGTCCACCTCTTATAGAGATATGATTCCTAATATGTTTCAACTAGTTTCTGGGATACAGTCCAGATCAAATTACCAACCACGATCAAATTAGTCTGTTAACAGATTCTACCCGTTATGTCCTAGAGCTCGCACTTGTGAGCAACCCACCATAATAGAGTGTAAATTCCTCTTATTACGTAGATTGACATTAGGGTTGTAGTATACGATCTAGCTCCTTCCAATAATTAGTGTACCCGTGTAGTCTTTCCAATTTAAATAGTATATTGTATTCCACTGATAAATGAACACCTTCCTTGAGCATATATTACTTAAGTACTTTTCAGCAAGTAATAATTCCATGCTAAACATGTAAAGCAAATCCACGTATAAATACATATGTAATTCCATACTGAGGTATTCTGGATATTAATAATTCCAAGTAATTTGAATATTTGTTGTAGGTCACATAATTCCAACATCTCCCACTTGTCCAAAACAATCATTCAAATATTTGTCAACCGTTAGTGTTGGGTTCTACCGTAGGGTGCATCGACTGCAAATTAAAAATTTCGTACGCGCAGAACATCCAGGAACATGCTAGGGAGATGGATCACAGATTGTTACCACTAGACGCGCAGTGCCGTGCAGCGGAAGTAGAGTTGGGGCAGCGCGTCTCCGGAGTCACCTCCTCCTCGTCAATCTCCCATGTAGCCGATCGGATCCCGCAAACAGGTTCGCTGGAGCGGCGCAAGTGCACCGCCTCTAACGGTATCCATACGTGCAGGAGGAACGTCGTGCGGCGGACTGCTAGGTCCGATCTCACAACCGGCAGTGAGTGGAGGTGGCTATTCGCAACACATGCAAACCCTAATGACGGTGCCGAAGCGATCAACCGAATGAGTGTGCCGCACCTCCACTATATATATATAGGCATCCGTCGTGGGCTCAACACTTGGGCCTCGCACGGATCCTAAAGCCCAAAGTCTACTCGGTCGCGTTCCAAGTCCAGCTCGAATCACATCCGACTAGTGTCCTCCGAAACGACCTCGTAGGTTCCTTTCCTTAAGCGCGCGACCCCTTAGGTTCAAGTCAACTTAGTCGCAGGTCGGATCACCTCCGACCTGTACGGTTGGTAACGGCCTCTAGCAAGGCGTCCCGACCACCAAGCAGACTATGAAGCTGGGTAGCGAACGTGTACAACATGTCACACTTCCATTCCCTTTGCCACATGATATATGTTGTCGGGCTCAAGGCGAGTTTGTCATCCTTGTGCTAGCCCGACCTCTTTCTCATTCCAGTGATGCCGACCCAAACCGTATTATCTCATAATCCTTGTCGCATGGCCATGCTTATCCTGGTCGGATCACACGAGGGGCCCAGAGTATATCTCTCCTCACCGGAGGGCCAAATCCCATCTTGCTCGACCATGTCTCGCAGCATGGGTCTGGACAAGACCGAAACCTACCTTTGTAACTACCCAGTCATGGAGTAGCGTTTGGTCGGCCCAAAGCAAGTCTGTCACCATCCCGAATACATGTGTCAGCTCAGGTCTTAGGACATAGAACGTATGTTGTACTAGAGACTCACATATGACATATCGCTGCGTCTCATAGTTGGGTCTATCCGACTCAGACCTTATCTCGACTCGGATCCGACCACGTCGAATCCGACCAGACCTTTCCAAGTCCATATTATCCGGTTAGCATCCAATGCCCCATGGCTAGTGAGACCGAGCCATCCACCGTGTCATATGCTAGTCTAGTCCGACGTGTGCCCACACATCACTTACGACTAGGGACCATTTAGGATGTATCATACAACACAAGATCTCATAGACAAGTCACGTACTTGCCAACAAGTATCATTGATTACATTCAAGGACTATCTTTATTCATAAACACATAAGGAAATATCATCATACATGATTGCCTCTAGGGCATATCTCCAACAGTCTCCCACTTGCACTAGAGTCAATCAAACAGACATCGTATGCCCATAGCTCTAAGGTGCCCCTCATGCTTGGGTTGTGGAAGCGGCTTAGTCAAAGGATCTACAACATTTGCATCTTTGTGAATTTTGCATAACTCTATATCACCACTCTTTACGATCTTTCGTATCAGGTGATATTTCTGATCTATGTGTCTGGTCTTGTGGTGGTTCCTCGGCTCCTTGGCTTGTGCGATGGCACCAGAATTATCACAATAAAGGTCCAATGCTTTCACCGAGGCTGGGAAAATACCAAGAGCATCCAGAAAGTTCTGGATCCAAACACCTTCCTTTGCTGCTTCACAAGCCACAATGTATTCGACTTCTGTGGTAGAATCGGCCACCGTATCTTGCTTGGAACTCGTCCAGCTCACTGCTCCTCCGTTCATGACATACATGAATCCAGACTATGGTCGACAATCATCTCTATCTGTTTGGAAACTAGCATCGGCGTAACCCTTTGCGACGAGCTCTTCCTCACCTCCATAAACTAGGAACATCTCTTTAGTCCTTTTCAGGTACTTCAGAATAGTCTTTACTACCGCCCAGTGACTCTCACCTCGGTTGGCCTGGTATGTACTTGTTAGGCTTATTGCAAAAGCAACATCAGGACGTGTACATATCATGGCATACATGATGGATCCGATTGCCGAGTGCTAACTGTTGAGCTTGCGTTGTTTTTCCCTTGAAGAGGAAAGGGTGATACAACACAGTAGCGTAAGTATTTCCCTCAGTTTTTTTGAACCAAGGTATCAATCCAGTAGGAGACCACGCGCGAGTCCCTCGTACCTACACAAACAAATAAGAACCTTGCAACCAACGCGATAAAGGGGTTGTCAATCCCTTCTCGGCCACTTGCAAAAGTGAGATATGATAAAGATAATAAGATAATATTTTTGGTATTTTTGTTATAGATTGAAAGTAAAGATTGCAAAGTAAAAGTAAAGTAAAGATAAGTTGATGGAAGATTTATATGATGGAAGATAGACCCGGGGGCCATAGGTTTCACTAGTGGCTTCTCTCATGATAGCAGATTTCTACGATGGGTGAACAAATTACCGTCGAGCAACTGATAGAAGAGCGCATAGTTATGAGAATATCTAGGCATGATCATTGTATATAGGCATCACATCTGTGACAAGTAGACCGAAACGATTCTGCATCTACTACTATTACTCCACACATCGACCTCTATCCAACATGCATCTAGAGTATTAAGTTCATAAGAACAGAGTAACTTATACGTCTCCAACGTATCTATAATTTTTGATTGTTCCATGCTATTATTTATGAAGTCTTGGAGGTTTAATGGGCTTTATCATTCACTTCTATATCATTTTTTGGGACTAACCTACTAACCCAAAGGCCTAGTCCAGATTGCTGTTTTTTTGCCTATTTCAGGGTTTTGCAGAAAAGGAATGTCAAACGGAGTCCAAACGGAATGAAACCTTCGCGAGAGATATTTTTGGAGAGAATCACGCACGCGGAGCTTGAGGACCAAGTCAGGGGACAAAGAGGTGGCCCTCGAGGGTGGGGGGGGGGCGCCCCCCTTCCCAGGGCGCGCCCCCTGCCTCGAGGCCCCCTGAAGTGGCCCCCGGTGCCCTCCTTCTTCCTATATAAGTCCACGTACCCCAGAAACTCCATACGCAGAGAGAAAACCCTAATTCCACCGCCGTAGCTTCTGCTCCCGTGGAGATCCCATCTTGGAGCCTGTTCCGGAACTCCACCGGAGGGGGATCCATCATGGAGGCCTTCATCATCATCATCATCGCCCTCACCATGAGTTGTGAGTAGTTTACCACAGACCTTCGGGTCCATAGCTAGTATCTAGATGGCTTCTTCTCTCTCTCTCTCTCTGGATCTCAATACAAAGTTCTCCTCGGTCTTCGAGGAGATCTATTCGATGTAATATCTTTTTGCGGTGTGTTTGTCGAGATCCGATGAATTGTGAGTTTATGATCAAGGTTATCTATGAAAGATATTTGGTTCTTCTCTGAACTTTTTATGTGTGCTCATAATATCCTTGCAAGTCTCTTCGAATTATTGGTTTGGTTTGGCCTACTAGATCTATAGTTCTTGCAATGGGAGAAGTGCTTGGCTTTGGGTTCAATCTTGCGGTGTCCTTTCCCAGTGACAGTAGGGGCAGCAAGGCACGTATTGTATTGTTTCCATCGAGGATAAAAAGATGGGGTTTACATCATATTGCTTGAGTTTATCCCTTTACATCATGTCATCTTGCTTAAGGCGTTACTCTGTTCGTATGAACTCAATACACTAGATGCATGCTGGATAGCGGTCGATGTGTGGAGTAATAGTAGTAGATGCAGGCAGGAGTCGGTCTACTTGTCTCGGACATGATGCCTATATACAATGATCATGCTTAGATAGTCTCATAATTATTCTCTTTTCTATCAATTGCTCGACAGTAATTTGTTTACCCGCCGTAGAATATCGCTATCATGAGAGAAGCCACTCGAGAAAACTATGGCCCCTGGGTCTATTCTCAACATATCAATCTACATCAACTTTACTTTTACCGCTTTTATTTGCTGTTTTATTAAACCAAAAATATAAACTATCATCTCTATCAGATCTCACTCTCGTAAGTGACCGTAAAGGGATTGACAACCCCTTATCGCGTTGGCTGCGAAGTTCTTATTTGTTTGTGCAGGTGCGAGGGACTCGCGCGTGGTCTCCTACTGGATTGGTACCTTGGTTCTCAAAAACTGAGGGAAATACTTACGCTACTGTGCTGCATCTCCCTTTCCTCTTTGAGGGAATACAACGGAAGCTCAAGAGGTAGCAAGAAGAATTTCTGGCGCCGTTGCCGGGGAGGCTTACACAAAAGCCATATACTAAGTACCTATCACAAACCCTTATCCTTCGCATTACATTTATTTGCCTCTCGTTTTCCTCTCTCCCACTTCACCCTTGCCGTTTTATTTCCCCTTCTTCCGTCGTGTGTTTATCGTTCGCTTGCTTCTTGTTTGCTTGTGTGTTGCTTGTCTTTATGGCTAGCCCCTTATCCGCTCCTTTGTCTCGCGAGTTTGAAGTGCTTCACTTCAAGCAAAGGCAAGGAGAAAATTTAAAAGATGCTTGGTTTAGGATGATGGAATCTTATCGTAAGTGCACCTTAGAGGTGAATTTTAGAATCTTTCTTCGCAATTTTTATGTTGGGTTAAATATGTCTCACAAACAACTCTTGGATTGCGTTGCCAAAGGGAATTTTATCGAAGTTGATCCTAGTATTGCACATGAAATTATAGAGGGAATAGTGGGAACACTACCTCCACAAAAAGGGTCAAATTCGATCCCGGAAGGGACGCAAGTTTTTGAGTAAATTTGCGAAGTAACAAAAATATTACAAAAATCTTTTGAACCTCTTAAAAGTGTTAGTGGGAATCTGCACCGCATGAATATGTGGATTACTCTTTGTAATAAGCTTTTGGATTCTTTAGATCTAAATATTTCCGAATATGAAGGGAAACGTAAAGAACCTCCCGGATTCGAGCTTGACACCATTAAAAGGGTGAAGATCAAAGATGGCAATACCTAGATCTATCTTGTATCGTGCCTAGCTTGGGGCGTAAAACGACAGCGCTTGTTGGGAGGCAACCCAATTTTATGTTTTTTGCTTTTATTGCTGTTAGGGAATAAATATTGCATATAGCCTCTGATTAGATGTGGTTTCATGTTTTGTTTAGTGTTTGTGCCAAGTAGAACCTTTGGGAAGACTTGTGTGAAGTTTATATGATCTTGCTGTGAAAAACAGAATCGTTAGCGCTAGCTAAAGTAGTCTTGGGATTTTACTGGAGCGTGATTTTTAGTTGATTCTTTTTTCCTCTGATTTGTAGACAAATTTCGAAAATTTACCAATTTAGTTTGAATTTTTTGGAGTTCCATAAGTAGGCGAACCCTGCAGATTACTACAGACTGTTCTGTCTTTGACAGATTCTGTTTTTCGTGTGTTGTTTGCTTATTCCGATGCATCTATGAGTAATATTGGAGGATATGAACCATAGAGAAGTTAGAGTACAGTAGGTTTAACACCAATATAAACAAATAATGAATTCATTTCTGTACCTTTGAGTAGTGGTTTGCTTTCTCATACTAACGGAGCTCACGAGAATTTTTGTCTAAGTTTTGTGTTGTGAAGTTTTTAAGTTTTGAGTATTGCTTGGATGGACTATGGAACAAGGAGTAGCAAAGGCCTAAGCTTGGGGATGCCCATGGCACCCAAAATAAATTCAAGATAATCAAAAGCCTAAGCTTGGGGATGCCCCGGGAAGTCATCCCCTCTTTCGTCTTCATCCATCGGTAACTATACTTGCAGCTATATTTTTATTCGCAACATGATATGTGTTTTGCTTGGAGCGTCTTGTATAATTTGATTCTTTGCTTGTTAGTTTGCCACAATCATCCTTGCTGGACACACCTATTTGAGAGAGTTAAATATGGCCTAGAAATTGTTAGAACACTCTATGTGCTTCACTTATATCTTTTGAGTTGAAAAGTTTTTGCTCTAGTGCTTCGCTTATATCTTTTAGAGCACGGTGGTGATAATATTTTGTTGAAATTGTAGAACTCTCATGCTTCACTTATATCTATTTGAGAGTCTATTAAAACAGCATGGTAATGTGTTTAGGCTAAAGAAACTAGTCTTCACATGCTAGACATCCAATGTCAATGTAGTAAAAAAAATCACACCAAGTGCATTGAATAGAATGAGATGTTGGATGCTTGATAATTGTTTTGAGACATGAGGATAGTGATATTAGAGTCATGCTAGTGGAGTTATTATGAAATTGAGAAATACTTGTGTTAAGTTTAGTGATTCCCGTATCATGCACGTATGGTGAACCGCTATGTGACGAAGTTAGAGCATGAGGTATTTGTAGAGTGCCAACCTTTGTGTGGAGGTCGACTCCTACCAACCTCCACCCTAGGAGCATGCGTTGATTGCTTTGTTTTGATGACTCGTAAATTTTTGCAATAAGTATATGAGTTCTTTTGACTAATGTGGAGTCCATGGATTATACGTACTCTCACCCTTCCACCATTGCTAGCCTCTCTTGTACCGCGCAACTTTCGCCGGTGCCATAAACCCACTATATATCCTTCCTCAAAACAGCCACCATATTGTTCCTCAAAACAGCCACCATACCTACCTATCATGGCATTTCTATAGCCATTCCGAGATATATTGCCATGCAACTTTCCACCGTTCCGTTCATATGACACGCATCATATTGTCATAGTGCCATGCATGATCATGTAGTTGACATCGTATTTGTGGCAAGGCCACCATGCATAATTTTATACATGTCACTCTTGTTTCATTGCACATACCGGTACACCGCCGGAGGCATTCATATAGAGTCATACTTTGTTGTTGTAGCATCGAGTTGTAATATCGAGTTGTAATGAAAGTGTGATGATCATCATTATTAGAGCATTGTCCCATGGGAGGAAAGGCTAAATCTATAAATCCCCTCCACAAAAAAGAAAGAAAAAAAAGGCAAAAAAAAAGAAAGGCCCAAAAAAAAGAAGAAAAAAGAAAAAGAAAAAAGGGACAATTGCTACTATCTTTTTCCACACTTGTGCTTCGAAGTAGCACCATGTTCTTTATTGTAGAGAGTCTCATGTTTAGTCACTTTCATATACTAGTGGGAATTTTCATTATAGAACTTGGCTTGTATATTCCAACGATGGGCCTCCTCAAATGCCCTAGGTATTCGTGAGCAAGCAAGTTGGATGCACACCCACTAGTTTCTTTTGTTGAGCTTTCATTCATATTTAGCTCTAGTGCATCCGTTGCATGGAAATCCCTACTCACTCAGATTGATATCTATTGATGGGCATCTCCATAGCCCGTTGATACGCCTAGTCGATGTGAGACTATGTCCCTCCTTTTTGTCTTCTCCACAACCACCTCTATTCCACCCATAGTGCTATATCCATGGCTCACGCTCATGTATTGCGTCAAAGTTGAAAGGTTTGAAAAGATAGAGTATGAAAACAAGTGCTTGGCTGAAATCGGGGTTGTGCATGATATGAATATTTTGTGTGATGAAGAGGGAGCATAGCCAGACTATATGATTTGTAGGGATAACTTTCTTTAGCCATGGTATTTTGAGAAGACATGGCTGCCTTGTTACTATTGCTTGAAGTATTGTTATTTCTTATGTCAATATAGACTTTTATCTTGAATCTTTCAGATCTGAACATTCATGCCACAATTAAGAGAATTACATTGAAAAACTATATTGGTTAGCATTCCACATCAAAAATTCTTTCTTTATCATTTACCAACTCGAGGACGAGCAGGAATTAAGCTTGGGGATGCTTGATACGTCTCCAATGTATCTATAATTTTTTATTGTTCCATGCTATTATTTATGAAGTCTTGGAGGTTTAATGGGCTTTATCATCCACTTTTATATCATTTTTGGGACTAACCTACTAACCCAAAGGACCAGTTCAGATTGCCTTTTTTTGCCTATTTCAGGGTTTTGCATAAAAGGAATATCAAACGGAGTCCAAACGGAATGAAACCTTCGCGAGAGATATTTTTTGGAGAAAATCACACACGCGGAGCTTGAGGACCAAATCAAGGGACAGAGAGGTGGCCCTCGAGGGTGGAGGGCGCGCCCCCTGCCTCGAGGCCCCCTCAAGTGGCCCCCGGTGCCCTCCTTCTTCCTATATAAGTCCACGTACCCTAGAAACTCCATACCCAGAGAGAAAACCCTAATTCCACCGCCGTAGCTTCTGTTCCTGTGGAGATCCCATCTTGGAGCCTGTTCCAGAGCTCCACCGGAGGGGGATCCATCACGGAGGCCTTCATTATCATCTTCATCGCCCTCACCATGAGTTGTGAGTAGTTTACCACAGACCTTCGGGTCCTTAGCTAGTATCTAGATGGCTTCTTCTCTCTCTCTAGATCTCAATATAAAGTTCTCCTCAGTCATCGAGGAGATCTATTTGATGTAATCTCTTTTTGCGGTGTGTTTGTCGAGATCCGATGAATTGTGAGTTTATGATCAAGGTTATCTATGAAAGATATTTGGTTCTTCTCTGAACTCTTTATGTGTGCTCATAATATCCTTGCAAGTCTTTTCGAATTATTGTTTGATTTGGCCTACTAGATCTATAGGTCTTGCAATGCGAGAAGTGCTTGGCTTTGGGTTCAATCTTGCGGTGTCCTTTCCCAGTGACAATAGGGGCATCAAGGCACGTATTGTATTTTTGCCATCGAGGATAAAGAGATGGGGTTTACATCATATTGTTTGAGTTTATCCCTCTACATCATGTCATCTTGCTTAAGGCGTTACTCTGTTCGTATGAACTCAATACACTAGATGCATGCTGGATAGCGGTCGATGTGTGGAGTAATAGTAGTAGATGCAGGCAGGAGTCGGTCTACTTGTCTCGGACGTGATGCCTATATATATGATCATGCCTAGATAGTCTCATAATTATTCTCTTTTCTATCAATTGCTCGACAGTAATTTGTTTACCCGCCGTAGAATATCGCTATCATGAGAGAAGCCACTAGAGAAAACTATGTACCCCGGGTCTATTCTCAACATATCAATCTACATCTACTTTACTTTTACCGCTTTTATTTGCTGTTTTATTAAACCAAAAATACCAAAAATATAAACTATCATCTCTATCAGATCTCACTCTCGTAAGTGACCGTAAAGGGATTAACAACCCCTTATCGCGTTGGCTGCGAAGTTCTTATTTGTTTGTGCAGGTGCGAGGGACTTGCGCGTGGTCTCCTACTGGACTGATACCTTTGTTCTCAAAAACTGAGGGAAATACTTACGCCTTAAGCAAGATGACATTATGTAGAGGGATAAACTCATGCAATATGATATAAACCCCATCATTTTATCCTCGATGGCAACAATACAATACGTGCCTTGCTGCCCTGCTGTCACTGGGAAAGGACACCGCAAGATTGAACCCAAAGCTAAGCACTTCTCCCATTGCAAGAACTACCAATCTAGTAGGCCAAAGCAAACTGATAATTCGAAGAGAATTGCAAAGTTATTTGAATCATGCATAAAAGATTTCAGAAAAGAATCAAATATTGTTCATAGATAATCTTGATCATAAACCCCCAATTCATCGGATCTCGACAAACACACCGCAAAAAGAATTACATCGAATAGATCTCCAAGAAGATCGAGGAGAACCTAGTATTGAGATCCAAAGAGAGAGAAGAAGCCATCTAGCTAATAACTATGGACCCGAAGGTCTGTGGTAAACTACTCACACATCATCGGAGAGGCTATGGTGTTGATGTTTTAGCCCTCCGTGATCGATGCCCCCTCCGGTGGAGCTCTGGAACAGGCCCCAAGATGGGATCTCACGGGTACAGTAGGTCGCAGTAGTGGAATTAGGGTTTCGTGGTGCTCTCCGATGTTTTCAGGGTACGTAGGTATATATAGGAGGAAGAGGGACGTCAGGGGAGCCACGAGGGGCCCACGAGGGTGGGGGCGCGCCTACCCCCCCGGGCGCCCCCTGCCCTTGTGGCCGCCTCGTTCCTTCCCTGGCGTGTACTCCAAGTCTTGTGTGTTGTTTTTGTTCCAAAAACGACTCTCCCGAAGGTTTCATTCCGTTTGGACTCCGTTTGATATTCCTTTTCTGCGAAACACTGAAATTGAAAAAAAAACATCAATTTGCACTGGGCCTTGGGTTAGTAGGTTAGTCCCAAAAATAATATAAAATTGTATAATAAAGCCCATTAAACATCCAAAACATATAATATAATAGCATGGAACAATAAAAAATTATAGATACGTTGGAGACGTATGACCGAGGCATACAAAATCCGACTCATCCTGCTTCGCTCATCAGATGTCGAAGGACTCTGAGTCTCGCTTAGCCTTATACCATGTGAGACAGGCAAGAACCCTTTCTTGGCCTCACTCATGTTGAACCGCTTCAACACTTTATCTATGTACGTGCATTGGCTCAAGTCGAGCAGCCTCCTCGACGTATTTCTATAGATCTTAATGCCCAATATGTAGACCGCTTCACCAAGGTCCTTCATTGAAAACTTTCCATTCAATGATTCCTTGACCGAGTTCAGCATCGACACATCGTTTCCGATCAGCAATATGTCATCCACATATAGTATCAAAAACACTATAGAAATCCCACTCAACTGCTTGTATAAACAAGCGTCCTCTTCGCTTTTGATCAATGTTGGGGATATAGCTTATCGGGAACTTATCGGTCGACCCATGATAAGGGGTTAATCGGCCAGTTTATCAGCATATCGGCCGATTTATCGCCATATCGGCTGAGTTATCGGCCGATTTATCTTATCGGTCAGACAG
The DNA here is from genome assembly GCA_902687465.1 of Secale cereale. Lineage (NCBI taxonomy): Eukaryota > Viridiplantae > Streptophyta > Magnoliopsida > Poales > Poaceae > Secale > Secale cereale. The sequence goes on along the minus strand of LR738711.1, from coordinate 650,105,610 downwards.
TGGTAAGCGATAAATCGGCCGATTTATCGGCATATCGGAAGATATCTTGAACAGTGCTTTTGATAAAACCGAGACCAGTGACGACCTCATCAAAATGAATATTCCAGCTCCGAGATGCTTGTCTCAACCCATAAATGGATCTCTTGAGCTTGCATACCTTACTAGTGCTAGTCGGATCGACAAAACCCTTGGGCTGTATCATATACACGTCCTCGGTTAAATTTCCGTGAAGGAAAGCCGTTTTGACATCCATCTGTCATATCTCATAATCGAAATAGGTACCTATAGCTAGTATAATGCTCACGATTTCAGCATTGCTACCGGCGAGTACGTCTCGTCGTAGTCAATTCCTTGAACTTGTCCATAACCTTTAGCGACAATCCGAGCTTTGTGGATCTGAACATTTGCATCCACATCGTTTTTTTCTTAAAGACCCATTTGCAACCTATGGCTTTTACACCAGGCGGCGGATCAACCAAGTCCCAAACTTGATTTTCATCCATGGACTTTAATTCGGACCTCATAGCCTCCAGCCATCCCTCGAAATCTGGGCTTACCATCGCTTCCGCATACGTAGTCGGCTCGTCGCTTTATAGCAACAACACATTGCACACTATGCGCAATCTTTCCGACCTCCGTGGTTTCGGTGCCGCTTCCACCTCGGGTTCCTTAACAGACTCCGGTGTGATCATATCACCCGCCGAGTTGTCCCCAGGTGGTGCTCGAACTTCTTCGAGTTGCACCGGCCTCCCACTAGCCTCTCGCCCAAGAAACTCTTTCTCAAGGAAGACCCCTCGAGCAACAAACACTTTGTTTTCTTCGCGGTTGTAGAAGCTATATCCCAAGGTTTCCCTCGGATATCCCATGAATATGCATTTATCTGACTTGGGTGTAATCTTGTCCGACATAAGTCATTTGTCAAATGCTTCACAACCCCAAATCTTTAGAAAAGACAAACTGGGACTCTTCCGAGTCCACATCTCATGTGGTGTCTTATCTACGGATTTAGATGGTACTCTGTTGAGTGTAAAAGCTGCAGTTTCTAGAGCATGTCACCAGAATGACAAGGGTAAATCCGATTTGCTCATCATAGATTGAACCATGTCCAACAAGGTACGATTCCTCCATTCTGACACACCATTTCTCTGCGGCGTACCCGGAGGTGTGAGCTGAGGTACTATACCTCGACTTTTCACATGATCATCAAACTCCTGGCTCATGTACTCACCTCCATGATCAGATCATAGAAGCTTTATAGTCTTGCCGAGCTGATTCTCTACCTCGTTCTGAAACTCTTTGAACCTTTCAAAAGTTTTCGACTTGTGCCTCATCAAATAGATATAGCCATATCTACTCAAGTCGTCGGTAAAAGTCACGAAGTACTGATAGCCACCTCTAGTAGTTGTGCTCATTGGACCACACACATCATGTGTATAAGCTCCAATAGCTCGGACGCCCTCTCGCAACTCTTTGCAAAAGGAGACTTAGTCATCTTGCCAAGCAAGTATGATTCACATGTCTCGAACGACTCGAAGTCGGACGAAGTTATGAGCCCATCACTATGGACCTTCTTCATGCGTTTCAGACTAATGTGTCCAAGCCAGCAATGCCAGAAGTATGTTAGATTTATCTCATTAGGCTTATGCCTCTTGACATTCATATTATAGACCGGTTCCGTTTCCAGATTCAAAATAAATAGCTCGTCAATAATGGGTGCATAGCCATGGAACATACCATTCAGAAATATCGAACAACCATTGTCCTTTAAATTGAATTCATAACCTTGACTCATCAAACATGAGACAGAAATAATGTTCCAACTAAGTGCAGGAATGTAATAACAATTATTCAATTCCATAATGAATCCGGAAGGAAGCTGGAGCTGCATTGTGCCGACCTCCAGCGCAACAACTCTTTCTTTGTTGCCGACCCTCATGTCAATGTCCCCTTGTGCCACACGCCTAGTTCTTACCAGCACCAGCACCGAGTTGCAAATATGAACAACCGATGCGGTAGCAAATACCCAAGAGATACTAGATAAGTCAGCAAGGTAAATGTCTATAACATATGCAACAAGTGTACCTTTGCCTGAAGTAGCATTTCCGGCCTTCTTGCCATGCTCTGCAAGCCACTTTCTACAATTCTTGTTCCAATGACCGGTCTCCTTACAGTGATAGCAAATGGTCTCTGAGTTCGGTCCAGACTTCGACACTGGGGCGGAGATTTCCTTCTCCGTGCCCTTCGCCTTAGCCTTTTTCTTAGACCAACTCTTCTTGAACTTATCCAAGTTCTGCACCATCAACACTTGATGCGTGCCTTTCTTTATATCATGTTCTGCCACCTTAAGCATACCATGCAATTCAGTGAGCTTCTTATCCATGCCATGCATATGATAGTTCGAGATGAGCGTCCCATAGTTGGGTGGAAGAGAACCCAGAATTGCATCGGTAGCCAGCTCATCAATGAGCGGGAAGCCTAACCGATTCAAAGCTTGCACATATCCGATCATCTTGTTCACATGTGGGCTTAGTGGATCACCTTCCTCCAGCTTCCAATCCATCAAGGACCGCCAGACGTTGAACCTTTCGGTCCTAGCCTGAACCTGAAACATGCTCTTGAGACTCTCGATCATATCGAAAGCCCTAATATCTTCGAAATGCTACTGCAAATCGGGCTCCATACAAGCCAGCATGAGGCAGCTGATCTCATTTGATTCATCAACGAGTTTCTGGTTGGCATTCCTGGTTGTGGCATTAGCAGTATTGGCAGGTTCATATGGAAGTGGATCCTCTAGAATATGTTCCCTCTAAACATGCTTGAGAACAATTCTCAAAATTTTATACCAGATGGTAAAGTTTGTTCCATTAAGTTTATCCTTTTCCAAGATTTATTTCAATGCAAAGTTGGGTTGAGCAGGTGGTGCCATTGATCTACAACAGAAAAACATGCAATCACTAAACAATGTGTTTATGTAGAGTAATTCAAGACTTAACAGAAATACTCCCACTGAAGTTAGCATCCCTTCGCAAACTCCCAGTGATTCAGGATCCGACTAGCACATGCGACTAGTGAGCTTTAGCATCACTCCTAGCCAACATGACTATTCGGTAAGAAACTCCTTGCTAATTGTATCTGTATACGACTCCTATCGGTCGAGTAGGTATCTCATACCACGGCTCCCGACCTCTTTTGCCACAAGGCCCAAAACTGTTTTGATAACCTTGTCAAGTTAACCTGGTACAGTGCATGTCCGTGTCCGACACGAACTCTTCAGTTCAAGGACACCTAGCAGCACCCCAATTTTATGAGCCCACTACTAGACGTACTTGACGTGTGAAGGTGCAACATCGGGAATGGCAATTTACTTGATATTCATGAGGGATCTTTCTACCATTCTAACATGCATAGAAAGTAAGAAGCATAACAATCTCAAATATACATATATTGTGAAATAGTATGGCACCTTCATGGATGTTCTTCAAGGCCGGCTCCAACTCCGATGACCCTCTTGGAACTCCATCTTGTTGGTCACGCCGAGACGCCAAGCCACCAACCTGATATCTATTGTCCAACTACTACAACTAGTAATGAATTTTACATAGAGTCTCAAGTCGACACGCAGGTCGTTATACATTATAATGATAGCACTCTGTCTCCTGCCGACTGACAAACATGACGCGCAGGCCATGTATAATTTACACACATGCATCACATACACCGATTTTTTTGATCTGACCAATATCATCGATCATCGCGAATTCGATTCAGATTTACGTTTCACTGTTAACCCCGATGGCGGATAACCGACCGGTAGGGGTAGGTCATGTCGCGACCTCATCGATCTTGATTGACAGAAAACGTAGCCACATCAATCCCCATGTGCAGTTGATCTCATCAACCGTGCACATAGCCGAATTCATAAACGACAACAGATCTCATCTGCCGCCTCCACATATCTAATATGCATACAATCTGAATCCAAATCCAATAACAAAGGCTCTGATACCACCATTGGGTTCTACCGTAGGGTGCATCAACTGCAAATTAAAATTTTCCTACACGCAGAACATCTAGGAACATGCTAGGGAGATGGATCACAGATCGTTACCACTAGACGCGCGGTGCCGTGCAGCGGAAGTAGGGTTAGGGTAGCGTGGCTCCGGAGTCTTCTCCTCCTCGTCGATCTCCCACGTAGCTGATCTGATCCCGTGAACAGGTTCGCTGGAGCGGCGTAAGTGCACCGCCTCTAACGGTATCCGCGCGTGCAGGAGGAACATCGTGCGACAGACTATTAGGTCCGATCACACAACCGGCGACGAGTGGAGGTGGCTATTCGCAACACATGCAAACCCTAATGACAGCGCATAAGCGATCAACCGAATGAGTGTGCCGCACCTCCACTATATATAAGCATCCGTCGTGGGCTCAACACTTGGTCCTCGCACGGATCCTAAAGCCCAAAGTCTACTCGGTCGCGTTCCAAGTCCAGCTCGGATCACATCCGACCAGTGTCCTCCGAAACGACCTCGTAGGTTCCTTCCCTTAAGCGCACGACCCCTTAGGTTCAAGTCGACTTGGTCGTAGGTCCGACCACCTCTGACCTGTACGGTTGGTAGCGGCCTCTAGCAAGGCGTGCCGACCACCAAGCAGACTACGAAGCTAGCTAGCGAACCTGTACAACATGTCAGACTTCCATTCCCTTTGCCACATGATATAAGTTGTCGGGCTCAAGGCGAGTTTGTCATCCTTGTGCTAGCCCGACCTCTTTGTCGTTCCAGTGATGCCGACCCAAACTGGATTATCTCATAATCCTTGTCACATGGCCATGCTTATCCTGGTCGGATCACACGAGGGCCCAGAGTATATCTCTTCTCATCGGAGGGGCAACTCCCATCTTGCTCGACCACGTCTCGCAGCATGGGTCTGGACAAGCACAAAACCTACCTTTGTAACTACCTAGTCACGGAGTAGCGTTTGGTCGGCCCAAAGCAAGTCTGTCACCATCCCGAGTACATGCGTCAGCTCAGGTCTTAGGACATAGAATGTATGTTGTACTAGAGACTCACAGATGACATATTGCTGCGTCTCATAGTTGGGTCTGTTCGACTCGGACCTTATATTGTCTCGAATCCAACCACGTCGAATCCGACCAGACCTTTCCAAGTCCATATTATCCGGTTAGCATCCAATGTCCCATGGCTAGTGAGACCGAGCCATCCACCGTGTCATATGCTAGTCTAGTCTGACGTGTTCCCACACATCACTTACGACTAGGGACCATTTAGGATGTATCATACAACACAAGATCTCACAGACAAGTCACGTACTTGCCAACAAGTATCATTGATTACATCCAAGGACTATCTTTATTCATAAACACATAGGAAATATCATCATACATGATTGCCTCTAGGGCATATCTTGAATACCTCATGACTAATAGGCTTAGTCAATGGGTCAGCAACCATATTAACACAACGTTGACCCCCCCAATATATATGACGATACTCCCTTTCAGTTTGTTTCCTTGCTAGGACACTTAAGATCACTACAGACCTTACTTTCCACCTAATTATTCTAGAATAGTTGTCCTCGGTGCCTCGAATATTATTACTCAAGTGTAATTCCACCTTTATATGCATCTTGAATATTTTATTTCCTCGGGTAAAATTCCACATCAATTATTTCCTTCACATATATCAATAATATAATAATTCCACATCAAGTCAAAGAGAAGATAACCATGTTGAATATTTTTTTCCAGAACCACATAAATACCAAATCCAGTGAGTAAACGAAGTTCCATAAGAACCATGTTTGAAAGAAATTCCTAACTTTAGTCAGTGAACCTGTAATATATTAGTACTACAAAAAAAACTGAATATGCATACCGGGACTTATTTCACATCTCATAGATTTAGTAATAGCTTCCTCAATGTGTTTATCGTTACTATAAAGTGATTTTTACATTTGTGCCCCTGGTTCCTTAGCTCTACTCATCCATCCCCACACTCTTAACTTTTGCTCAGTTTTCCCCACTCCCTTACCCGAAACCCTCGGAACAGGTTATAATGGACGTCGCCGTCGGGTCAGTACTTTGACCGTTAACTCTGACGAGTGGGGCCGCGTTGGGGGTGTAGTTGTTAGACCGTTGGGCCGTGGTTTCGTTGGGCCGTCCCTTGCATTAAACGCCTGCGCGCGCCGCCACGACAGAAGCCTGCCATGCATGCACCCAACAAGCCTGCCTGCGTGCGTCGATGCGCCGACCGAGCCTACATGCGCTGATGCATGCCGCCCCGATGCACTGACCGAGCCGCTTTCGTGCACGCCAGCCGCCACGGATGCAGCAACGGTCGCTCCCGCTGGTTCCTCTCTTCTCGCACACTTGTCTCCTCGATTTAGAACCTGTTTTGCTACGACAAATGAACAAATATGTTGTGGCTGCATGCACTTTTTAGATAGAAAACTTAATAATAAAACTTGATAAAAGGACCAACAAGCCCATAGCATCTCTCACATAGTTCAATGGGATTGCAACTTAACATAACATAGACTAAAAAACAGATAGAGGGTTTAGAACCCTAGACGCCGCCTTCTCCACCTCGCTCCTTCTCCGGGTGCCCTTCACTGCTCCTCTGGGGCGATGTCGATGGGGTACGAAAGAGTGTGCATGCGGGGCGCGGTGGGGAAGATGTTGGTGTACTCCGTGGACATGTTGTGGGTGGTGAAAGCGATGAACTCGCAGCCACACCGAAACACTCGGCCGAGGAGGTAGAAGGCGTGTCAAAATAGCCGTAGTGCTACGTGTTATTTGGCCATGGCAGAGGATGGCTTAAATAGCCGTAGTGCTACGTGTTATTTGGTCGTGGCAATAACGGGATCAAATGTGAAGTAACCCGTTTTCAAACCCACCGCAACATCGGGAGTCTACATGCGTGGGAAACGGTGGTTTGAAAAAGAAGAAGTAAAAGAAGCTAATTGCATGCATGGGAATCCGTGATCATATATATTATGGGAAAGAGACAAATTTTGAATAGTTTGCGGCCATTTTGCATGATAAAAGTAAATTTGTCATTTTCTACGCAATGTCAATTGATTTCAAATGATGCAAAAATACAGGGCCAACACGTTCACAAAAAACGGAGCAAACGATGCAAAAATACAGAGCCAGCACGTTCACAAAAAACAGAGCAAACGATGCAAAAAATGACGCAAATCGACGGCCCAACCAGAGCTTGGTTTCCTTTTGGGCCCAATAACAACGTTTTTTTTTCACTGAGTCAATGGTGGGCGAGCAACCGAGCACAACGAATAGGATTGCCTCTCGCGGATCGCTCCACGATCCAACGATGCGGAGCCGTCCTTGTGATCCAACGGCACGGAGCCTGCACACAGCCAGCCCACCTAGTTCCTTCTAGTAGGCCAGATCTGAGGGCTGTCGCTTGGCGCAAGGGTATGATCGGACGGCTGACGTTGGGAGCTAGGGTTAGTGAAAGTGCAACTAATCCCCGGGTGGTTTTGGTAATTAATAACAACATATATATCATTGAACTAATAGCTACTTGAGAATCATTTCAGAGAAGTTCAGTGATACGGGTATGGAAATGTCTGAAGAAGTGGACCCCTTAAAATGCTAAGGCAAGCATTGGCAAAAGCTCAAGACTCCATTTTTGGTTTAGTGATCAAAGATCACATTGAGTCCATAGGAAAAGCCAATACTATTAAAAGGGGATGAGGTTGTGTTGATGATCTGGTTGCTCAAGTGCTTAGTGATTTAGCTCCTTCAACTATCAGCAATTTTCACTACTTAACACACTCATAAGTAATCTCGGACAAACCGATTCTTCCAACTCAGTCCCACCGAGATGAACCACCTCAGTTATTTTCCAAACCCTAGATATTTCGGTCCATCCGATTCTGAGTTCGGTCTCACCGAAACTGGACTGCCAACCTTCTGTAACCGTTTGTCATCATATCGGAATATCCGAGTTGTTGATTTCGGTCCCACCGATTCTGGCAAGTTCCTACCTTTGACTCATATCGGACACACCGAGATGGTATTTTCGGTCCCACCGAAAACCCCAACGTTCACTATATTTGAACTTTCGGTCTGACCGAGTTTTCACTTCGGTCTCACCGAGATTGCTCAATTATGTGTGTAACGGTTGGATTTTGTGTGGAGGCTATATATACCCCTCCACCCCCTCTTCATTCGTGGAGAGAGCCATCAGAAAGTACTACCACTCCTACCTTACACTTTCTGAGAAGAGAACCACCTACCCTTGTGTTGAGATCAAGTTATTCCATTCCTACCATATGAAACTTGATTTCTAACCTTCCCAAGTTGCTTTCCACTCAATCCTTTCTTCCACCACAGCCATATCAGTGAGGAGAGTTGAGTGTTGGGGAGATTATCATTTGAAGCACAAGAGCAAGGAGTTCATCATCATCAACAACATCTATTACCTTTTGGAGGGTGGTGTCTCCTAGATTGGTTAGGTGTCGCTTGGGAGCCTCCGTCTTCGAGATGTGGAGTTGAACCAAGAAGTTTGTAAGGGCAAGGAGATCGCCTACTTCGTGAAGATCTACCCCGAGTAAGGCTAGTCCTCCGTGGGCGTAGGCCATGATGGAATAGACAAGGTTGCTTCTTCGTGGACCCTTCGTGGGTGGAGCCCTCCGTGGACTCGCGCAGCCGTTACCCTCCGTGGGTTGAAGTCTCCATCAACGTGGATGTACGATAGCACCACCTATCGGAACCACGAGAAAAATCTCCGCGTCTCCAAATTGCGTTTGATCTTCTCCACCTCTCTTTACTACATGTGCAATTTACTTCCGCTGCTTATACTCTAGAATTGCATGTGTAGGGTGATACTTGTCTTGATCATAATTGTAAAACTGCCAAAAACTGTTCATGATCTAAAGGCAGAATTTTTATATTTACAAGTAGTCTAATCACCCCCCCTCTAGACATACTTTCGATCCTACAAGTGGTATCAGAGCTTTGGTCTCCATTGTTTTGGTTTCCATTGCATTGGACTCCATAAGCTTGGTTTCACAACCTAGGAGAGTATGGCGTCTAGTGAGGGTAATTATCGTAGAGGTCCTTACTTTGATGGTACAAATTTTGCTAGTTGGAAGCATAAAATGAAAATGCATATTCTTGGTCATAACCCAGCCGCATGGGGCATTATTTGTGTTGGTATGCAAGGTGAATTCTTCGAGGAAGGAAAAGTTCCGGATCGCGAAGCTACACCGGAAGAGTTGCGGATGTTGCAAAACAATGCTCAAGCTTGTGACATTCTCTTCAATGCTTTGTGTCCCGAGGAGTTCAACAAAATCAGCCGTCTTGAGAATGCTAAAGAGATTTGGGGTACTTTGGTTGAAATGCACGAAGGTACTGAATCTGTGAAGGAATCAAAGCTAGATATTCTTCAAGGTCAACTTGACAAGTTCAAGATGAAGGATGGTGAAGGAGTCGCTGAAATGTACTCTAGGCTTGCTCTCATCACAAATGAGATTGCCGGCTTAGGAAGCGAAGAAATGACCGACCGATTCATCATCAAGAAGATTCTAAGAGCTTTGGATGGAAAATATGACACCGTGTGCACTTTGATCCAAATGATGCCAAACTACAAGACTCTCAAGCCAACTGAAGTCATTGGAAGAATTGTTGCTCATGAGATGACACTTAAGGATAAGGAAGAGCTTCACAACAAGTCAAGTGGTGCTTACAAAGCTACAAGTGATGCTCCCACTACCTCAAGTGACAAGTTAATTTCCAATGAAGAGATAAGCCTAATGGTTAAGAACTTCAACAAGTTCTACAAGAATAGAGGCAAAGAAAGAAGCTCAAAGTCTAGATCATATGATGAAAAGAGATCTTCTAGTCGTGATCGAAACTGCTACAATTGTGGAAGACCCGGACACTTCTCAAATGAGTGTACGGCTCCCCACAAGAGAAGAGAAGAATCTCCAAGAAGAAGAGCAAGAGATGAGTCACCTCAGAGAGAGAGAAGGAGTAGAGAAGATCGTTATGAACGAAGACCCTCTCGGAGAAGCAAGGATTCGGAGAGGAAAGACAAGTCATCAAGGAGCTACACAAGAAGAAGACATCAAGCTCATGTAGGTGAATGGGTCTCCGACTCCGACTCCGACAATCAATCCGATGGAAGCTATCACTCCGACTCCGACTACAGTCAAGATGAAGGTGTTGCCGGACTTGCACTCGTATCCTCCAACTCCAACTCCTACGACTTATTTGATTCACCAAATGAGGGAATTGGAATATGCTTCATGGCTAAAGGCCCCAAGGTAACACACCCTGAATTCATTGACTTTGATAGTGATGAGGATGACTTGCTTGGTGAAGATGAGCTCTTGCATGATAAATCTAGTGAGCTTAGTAATGATGAAAATGCTAGTAGTCTTTATAGTCGAGAAGAGTCGAATGACAATGCTATGAAGGAGATTGAGCGTCTAACTAAAGAACTAAACACTCTTAAGTTAGCTCATGAAACAACTCAAGAAGATCATAGAGAGCTCCTAAGATCTCATGAGAAGCTACGCTTCGAGAAGCTCACTCTAGAGCAAGAACATGAGTTTCTAAAAGCGATCAATGACGATCTTCGAAAGAAGAGCTCTTCATATCTTGCCAAACGACTTCTCTTGTCTAATTTCTTGCCACCTATTAAGACTAAGCATGACAAGCATAAGAAAAGTTCTTCCTCTAGTAGTAACAATAACAATGTTAAAACCAATATTGTTACTTCTAGTAGTTCTCTTGATTCCACTAACAATGTTTCAAGCCAAGTTACACTTGAGCAAGAAAATAGCTTATTGAAGGAAATCATAGAGAAAGGTGTCTACAAGAGTCTTGCCGGAAGCAAGAACTTTGAGGAAATTGTTCGCAAACAAGGAAGGCACCGGAAGAATCAAGGGATTGGTTTTGAGCGAAAGTTCAACGCCGAAGGAGTTGAGTGGGAAGAAGGTCAATACCCTACTCCACAGTTTGTTTCTCAAAAGGAGAAGTATGATCCTACTTCTTCCAATGTGGAACAAGCTCAAGATGACCTTCCACCACAAGACCACAAGCTAAAGGCCAAGGACAAGCTTCAAGAGGAGATTGATGCATTCATTGAAGCACCTCAAGCCATGGTCAAGTGGGTTCCCAAGGACACATCAAGTTCTACTTCGTCAAGCTCAACTACAACCCCAAGGATTCCCATCAAGATGATGTGGATCCCGAAGAAGAAGAACTAGAAGGTTCTTGAGGGTGACTCTGCCAACATACTTCACTCACATTCTTTTTGGCAAGAACTTATGCAAACAACTTCCACATCATGCACTAGTTCATGGAGTCACAAACCCTCTTGTTGGTAAGTCAAGGGACAAGGTAATCATTGCTTTCATGGACATCATCTTTTGTGAACTTCAATCTATGTCTATGGATATCCTTGTTTGTTCCTTGTGGGACTAACCCATGTAGGTATTGAAAGTGCCCTAATCCAAAGGATAGCTCCCAACTCTTGATGATCTACATCAACATTGAGCATCCACATCTTCAACATCTACATGAAGTCTTCTATGACAACCCAAGGTTAGTTTGACCCTTTAAAAGGGGTTCTCACATCTAGGGGGAGCTTTACTCTAAAAATTGAGCTAAAGCATCTCCAAATGATGTGAACACATCAATGCTTTATGTAAAAGTGGTAACCCCACTTGTGCTTAAACGATGAGTATGACCTATGATCAAATGTTCTCATTTGACTCCTAAGTCAAAGTACTCATATATAGATGACCTAGTCATCGACAAATTGTGTGCTAGTAGATAGAGTTTTGGTTGTGCATGTTTGACACATACTTTATTTGCTATCTTATTGTGTGAGCATGTTGAATGCATGATTTTATCCATTCAAGGACATCCATTTGTTGTTTTGGTTGTTTTGATTTTTCTTTCTGGCCAAATGGATGGACAAGAATGCCTAAGCACCTTCCCTAGCTATCTATGCTTTCTTGTCTCAAATTCTATTCATGCTCATATCACAACTTTGAACAAGTCATTTTCGGACCCTCCGAGTGAGGAGCACTCGGAGCCACCGATCCGTCTAAGGCTGACTTCCAAAACCTTCTAAGTCAATTTCGGTCTGACCAACTTCTCCATCTCGGTCCAACCGAAACGCTTAGACTGATCTAGGTTTCATCTCGGTGAAACCGAGTTATAAATCTCGGCGTGACCGATATGTGTAACTGCACAGCAGTTATCCATTTCGGTGTCACCGAGTTTTTCAACTCGGTCCCACCGACAGCATGGGGAAATATATACTGAGGGCTGCGCGCGATTACTTCTTCAAACCGTTTCGCCCCCAAGTCCCCTGCTGCCGTCGCCCTGGTCTTCGGATCGTCGCCGTCGTCGCCTATGCGCCCTCGCCGCAGGTCTCCGCCGTCGTCAACGGTTTTCTTCTCCACGCCGTTGCCGCCGTAGAGGGACTCCACCAAGTTAGGGTGAGTCTCGATCCCTCTCGTGCTCCCCATCTGATTCTTGCACGATTGGTTTGCCCTGCATCTAGCCACGTTTGAAATCTTCCTTAACATCAGATCAGATCGTTTTAGTTTTGAGAGAAATTCTTAGGTTTAGGTTTCCACGAAACACATCTCGGTGAAACCGATTTTGAAAACTCGGAATGACCGATTTGGCCTCTGGCCATTGCACTGCACTTTCGGTCTAACCGAGTTGTGCAAATCGGTATGACCGAAACTCAGTTTTAGTGAAACCCTAGTTTATCGGCAGGACCGAAACCCATTTCGGTCTGACCGAAAGTGGTGTGTAGGTTTCTGTTATACACTTCGGATTCACCGAAACTGAAAATCGGTTTGACCGAAATGCATTCTGTGAAAACTCAAAACTAAGATTTGAACTCATTTTTTTTTGCAAAAACCTCTGCAGTTGTGATAACTCTTCTACTCTGCCTATACCTTATCTATTCACAGGTTGTCAGCTATGTCAGATGCCAGTGACAGCCAGAACAGGTCCGAGTCACCTTTTGCAGAGATCCCTGAGGCAGATACTAGTCCTGAGGCTAGTAGTCCTAGTGATGATGGTGAGAGGAGTACCCCTAGTGGTTTGCCTCCTGCAGCCACCAGGACCAGAAAGCAGAGAAATTCTGATGATGAGTACTCTGACTTCATTGCTGAGGAAGTAACCTCCAAGCCCAAGAGAAAAGTTGTTGCCAAAGAGCACCAAGGGCTTCAGTCGAGGAAAGGCACAAGCAAAGTCAAGCAGTCAGCTGTTGCCAAAAAGCTGAACTTGGAAGAGCCAGCTCCAAGTAAGGTGAAGAAAACTTCCAAGAAGAAGAGAGTTGTGTATGCTGAACCTCATGTTGATGCAGCTGAAGAAGAAGAAGAAGATGCACCCCAGCCTCCTCCTTAGAAGGCTAAGTTCATGGGTGATGCTATTAGGGCTCAAGCCACTTCTAAGCCCAAGAAGCCTGCTCAAGCCAAGGCAGCTCCAGCCAAGCCCAAGAGGACTACCAGGAACATTCCAGCCTCTGAGAAGAACAAAGGTGAGATGCCACCGTCTGAGTCAGATGAAGAACATGTGTTGCTAAAGCTCCGTCCTAAATTGCCACTCCACAACGATGCTCATCCTCAAGCCGAGGATATGAAGGCAAGGAAGGATAGAGGTCTCAGGCTATGGAGACAGTCTGATCCATATGCCGTGAGGAGAAGGACTGCTGTGGACCCCAGATTCCACACCAGAGAGCAGCAGGACTTCTATGAGACCGTGTTGATGGATAAGAAGCCTATTGTTGCAGACACCAAGTATGTTGACTGGGATTATATTGACAGTGAAGAGCACCGAGACTTCTTTCCCCATGTGCATGAGAGCTTTACTGCATGTGGAGTTGCTGATTTCGTGGGTCAGAAGCTGACAGATTGGAATGACGAGATGATCATGCAGTTCTACGCCACAGCCCACTTTTATCCTGATGGGAAGATCGCCTGGATGACTGAAGGTCAAAAGTTTTCTTCGTCTGTTGAAGAATGGGCAGAACTTCTGAATGCTCCAGTGCAGAGAGAGGACGACATTGATGTCTATGGGATTCCTAAGAAGAACCATGATTCCATGAAGAACATGTACAAGGAGATCCCCGCAGCTGATTTGGAAGGGTGGAAGCTTGGCTCAGTGTACTATCTCCAGGCAGGTCTCACTACCACAAACACTATTTTGAGGCATACTTTGATGCCCAAGTCTGGAGACCATCGCATGATTCGAGGCTATTCTATCAACATGCTGCACATTCTTGATGAGAAGACACCTTTCAAGGTGATGGACTTAATGGTAGAAACCATTAAGAGGACTGCAGCTGACCAGAAGAGGTCGTGTGGATTTGTCCCGCAGATTCAGATGCTCATCAATGCCAAGTTTGGCACGGGCAAATTCATGTTGGATAGGAAGCACTTGCCACTGCAGCCACAGCATGAAGATAACATGGTTGTGATGGATGAGGAGGATCCAACCTCAGTTGAAGGTCAAGCCAAAATTGAGGCTGCTAAGAAAGCAAAAGCTGACAAAGAGGCAGCAGCAGCAGCAGCTAAACCAAAGAGCTTCGGAGAGCAGATTCTTGAAGCTACCCAGAGGATTGAACAACGCCTGGCCAGCATTGAACAATCTCAGGAGAGCCTAGAGAGGATTGTTGAAGACAAGATCCACGCTCTGGACGTGAAGCTGACTGAGATTCAGGTGTCCGTCAACAAGCTTGAGGCAGACATGGAGGAAGCAAGGCAGGAGAGAGCAGAGCTCATGCAGGATGATCTAGTCCAGGACTCTCATCGCCAGACTGCTCAGGTTCCCAGAGGATCCCGATCAGCAGCTATCCCAGTGACTGACTCCAGGGCTACCACTTCAGCACCTCCTACAGCTCCAGCAGTTGCTCCAGCTCCAGCATCTACTCCTCCAGCGCAGACATCAGCAGAAGTCTTCACCGATGCCGTCGTTTCTACTCCGACATCTACCCAGACGGGAGCCGCCAGCAGAGCCCACAGTGACGCTTAGCTCTATGCTTTTTCGAACTTTTTGGTAACTTGTTGCCAAAGGGGGAGAAATTGTATAGATCATAGGGCTTCGAGAGAGAGAGTGCTCTTTCGTTCTTTTGCCGGTTTTCTTTGAGATACATTTGGTTCTTTTGGTTCCTGATACTTTCAGTGTGCTTGATACTACGTTTGATGCTACCTTATTGAGTGCTTGGTCATACTATGCTTTAATGTGTGCTTAATGCTTATCATATGCTATTCCTTATTGTATGGCTATTTACTCTTGTCTTGGTGATTGAGTGCATGTTATTCATTCTTATCATTTTGTGCGCTCCACCAAGATGTATGTGACATGGAAGAGTGACCCATAATCCTAATCGATTGTGCATTTGCATTCAAACGCAAATTTTAAATAATGCACAAATTTAGGGGGAGCTCTTGTTTATCACATACTTCTCAAAGCGACGATATTATTCATTGATTATATCTTTTGTCGAAGCTTTGATCTATATGTTGTCATCAATTACCAAAAAGGGGGAGATTGAAAGTGCAACTAATCCCCGGGTGGTTTTGGTAATTAATAACAACATATATATCATTGAACTAATAGCTACTTGAGAATCATTTCAGAGAAGTTCAGTGATACGGGTATTGAAATGTCTGAAGAAGTGGACCCCTCAAAATGCTAAGGCAAGCATTGGCAAAAGCTCAAGACTCCATTTTTGGTTTAGTGATCAAAGATCACATTGAGTCCATAGGAAAAGCCAATACTATTAAAAGAGGATGAGGTTGTGTTGATGATCTGGTTGCTCAAGTGCTTAGTGATTTAGCTCCTTCAACTATCAGCAATTTTCACTACTTAACACACTCATAAGTAATCTCGGACAAACCGATTCTTCCAACTCAGTCCCACCGAGATGAACCACCTCAGTTATTTTCCAAACCCTAGATATTTCGGTCCATCCGATTCTGAGTTCGGTCTCACCGAAACTGGACTGCCAACCTTCTGTAACCGTTTGTCATCATTTCGGAATATCCGAGTTGTTGATTTCGGTCCCACCGATTCTGGCAAGTTCCTACCTTTGACTCATATCGGACACACCGAGATGGTATTTTCGGTCCCACCGAAAACCCCAACGTTCACTATATTTGAACTTTTGGTCTGACCGAGTTTTCACTTCGGTCTCACCGAGATTGCTCAATTATGTGTGTAACGGTTGGATTTTGTGGAGGCTATATATACCCCTCCACCCCCTCTTCATTCATGGAGAGAGCCATCAAAAAGTACTACCACTCCTACCTTACACTTTCTGAGAAGAGAACCACCTACCCTTGTGTTGAGATCAAGTTATTCCATTCCTACCATATGAAACTTGATTTCTAACCTTCCCAAGTTGCTTTCCACTCAATCCTTTCTTCCACCGCAGCCATATCAGTGAGGAGAGTTGAGTGTTGGGGAGATTATCATTTGAAGCACAAGAGCAAGGAGTTCATCATCATCAACAACATCTATTACCTTTTGGAGGGTGGTGCCTCCTAGATTGGTTAGGTGTCGCTTGGGAGCCTCCGTCTTCGAGATGTGGAGTTGAACCAAGAAGTTTGTAAGGGCAAGGAGATCGCCTACTTCGTGAAGATCTACCCCGAGTAAGGCTAGTCCTCCGTGGGCGTAGGCCATGATGGAATAGACAAGGTTGCTTCTTCGTGGACCCTTCGTGGGTGGAGCCCTCCATGGACTCGCGCAGCCGTTACCCTCCGTGGGTTGAAGTCTCCATCAACGTGGATGTACGATAGCACCACCTATCGGAACCACGAGAAAAATCTCCGCGTCTCCAAATTGCGTTTGATCTTCTCCACCTCTCTTTACTACATGTGCAATTTACTTTCCGCTGCTTATACTCTAGAATTGCATGTGTAGGGTGATACTTGTCTTGATCATAATTGTAAAACTGCCAAAAACTGTTCATGATCTAAAGGTAGAATTTTTATATTTATAAGTAGTCTAATCACCCCCCCCCTCTAGACATACTTTCGACCCTACAGTTAGGCGAAACCCCGCGAGGTTTAGAGGGGTTTTGAGCTGGTCAACAGGGTTTCGAAGGCTTTGACTAAGCATAACTAATTTAAAAAAAATCGAAAAATATGAAACCTTCGCCGTTCGTCGTTTTATAAGACACACTAATGAGGAAAAATACTAAACTTGGTCTATGGTCATTTTCATGAAAAAACCCTAGCTGGCACGATCAAGGTCAAATGAGCACCATTAATTTAAAAAAATAAAAAAAATAAAAAAAATCGTAAACTTGGTCTATGGTCATTTTCATGAGAAAACCTTCACACATATGAGCTATCACCTACATGATTTCATAGAGTTCAAGGAGAGGAGGTGGTGTTACCTTCTGTTTTTGAAAAATAAAAAAATCAATAAAATCACTAAACCTTTGTTTTAAAGTGAATAAGAAGGATCTGAAGTTAGTTTTCCATTTTCATATTTTAAACGTGTTTTTTAGTAGTTTTTATATTAAAGCATTTTTTGGAGCACATTTCTTATATTGAAATTTCTTTGAACTCATCTAAATCACCTCAAATTTTGCACACGTGATCTCGTACACAAACATAGATAGTTGATAATACATCTTCATTAAAATGTTGTTTTTTGCCATGTTATTGGAATATTTGATAAAAGGGAACCCTTGATAAAATGATGGATTGCAGCATATTTGCAGCATATGTGTGATCATTGCAGCACCTAAACTTTCAAAACACCGAAACAAATCATAGCAGATAAATTTAAAAACACAAAAATACCCAACATAGATAGCCACATGCATATAAAATTCATCAAACCACCAAAAGTTAACCCACAAACATGGGGCCCCACAAACATAGTTCACCAACATAGTATAGCAAACAGCATAAAGTACTTAAAACACACCATTGAAGGGGAGACAGGACTTTGGCTAGGGCAGCATGCTGCCCCATGATCTTGTAGTCCTCGCCGTGGATGGCCACATCTTCTGCATGAGCTAGAAGGTGAGCAAAGCCGCCGGACTTTGGCTTTGTCTTGGTGGTGCAGTAGGGGCAGCACCAAGTTTTGGTCCTGCTCTTGTAGTAGTAACCCACACCCTTTACCCTGATCTTCTCCACCTCCTTCTCTTTGAAGGAGGTGAAGTTGCCGCGGTCCACATCCACATCTTCTCCAGAGACATACTGCACACACGAATGAATTAAATTAGTACATTATAGATTCATGGGAATACACCATGTCAATGAACTAAATGAGCAATCTAAATTTAAAGTAGGCTTACCTCATACTCTTTGTCGTCACCGTACGCTGGATCGTATGGGTCGTCGAAGGTATAGTCTATCTTCCTCTTCTTCCCCCAACCATCATCATCCTGAATATACTATTACATCCATCACTAGTAAATACATAGGGCTATTTGCATTTTCCATTGTCATGCAGACACATTGAACAACAGAGCTAATATAACTACAGATTGAAATTTAGATATGCACACTTGATCATAGGGCTTGCATTTTTCATTGTCATGCACACACATTGAACAATAGAGCTAATATAACTACATATTGTGGACATATTGTGAACAACAGAGCTAATAAGCATAAAAAACAAGTCTAATAAGCATAAAAAACAACATCAAAAACAACTAATCTAATAAGCATAAAAAACAAGTCTAATAAGCATGATAACATTAAAAACCCCAATATGTGAGAACTAAAAACAAATCTAATAAGCATCATATCATTAAAAAACCCAATCTGTTCACAACATCTAGCATTTTTGCAACGAATTTATCCAAATCTAAAAACCCCAATCATTGCAGCACCTAAAATCATAGTTCACAACATCTAGCTAGCATTTATCCAACAAACCCTAGTCCAAAAACCCCCATCCCCCCAACCCAGACAAAAACCCCGGCCCATCCGTCAAACCAACTACTCTAAACATCTGAACTACCGTATGAATCCACAATCTAACCAATGCTACTAACTCTACAAGCTAATATCCTAAAGCAAAGCAAGTGCAAATACTTCATGCTCCTCGCCGGGCTGTGCATGGGGGGCATCGGGATGGACCGCGCCGCTCGTCGCCACCACCATCTGCGCTGAGGCGGATCCCGCCACCTCCTTCCCCACATCCGCAGCAGTTGTGAGTTTCCCTGTACCGCCGTGGACGCCGCCGACATCCGCGATCACCGCGCTCTGCTGCTTCACCACTTCTCCGGCAGCTGCGCCGGTGTCGCCACGAGCTTTGTCCATCGGATAGATGGAGGCGATGTAATGCCCCGGACGTAATACTTTCCCTTTTGGGCATATAATATATCTCCGGCTTCATCTATTCCATTTCGGGTTCTTTGTCTTTCGGGTTTTCGTCGTTTTGTTGTCTGCGTGTGTGGCATTCATTCATATCATGTAGACATGTGCATCGCATTGCAGTTGTGTTGTCGGTTGCATCCGGTTCCACGCGTTCCTTCCCGTTGTCCGTTTCGCGTTCCGGAGCTCCCTCACGTGTCCGTGGCGTCCCGTAGGCCTACTTTGTTGTTTGGCCGTGTAACGTTACCGGTGTGTCCTGAGACTTGTCGTGTGTTGTTGCTTTGGCGTGTGTAACCTGCCTGTCAAATCTCGTCGCGTTTGGACTCCGTTTGCTACCCCAACAGTTATTCGTGTGGGCTCAAAGTGCCTCCACTTTGTGGCCCAAGACATCCCTACAACAGCCCTCTTACCTCCTCTTGGCCCATCCTAACTCCCCTCGCGATCGGATCCGTCGGATCGCGATCGGAGGGCTCCAAAACACCCAAAACCCCTAACCCTAGCAAAAACTGCTACTTATAGACCCCCTATGTCCATTTTGGGCATCCCTAACTTCTTCCCCCAATCTCCCCTCAATTTTTGTGCTCCACCAGATCCAAAAAGGATTTTTTCCCTGTTCCTCCTCGTTTTCAGCAGCAGCCGCCGCCGTTTCCTTCGAAGGAGCCGCCGCCGCACAGCGCTCGAGGCGCCAGCCAGCGCCGCCCTGGACCGATCGGGTGGTTAGGTCCCGATCGGATCCTTCGCCCGCCTGCGACCCCGACCCGGACCACATCGCCAGCCGGACTCCTCCCGCTTCGCCCGCTTCCCCGACCGCCCGCCTGGGCTCCCTCCGCTTCGACCGTGGACCACTTCCTCGTCTGTGGCTCGGCAAGATCGACCGAGGCCCAACGTCGCCAAGGCCAGATCGAGTCGCCGGGCCGCCTCCTCTCACCCCCGCTTCGCCAGGCCTCCCCGCCGCGCGGCCCGCAGCCGTCGCCTCTCCGCGCGTCGCCAGGAGGGCCGGGCCTTCCAGCCGCCGCCCCACCGTCGCCAGGCCAGGCCAGGCCGAAGCCGTCGGGCTTCTGCACCGCCTCCCCGTGGGCCGGCCCTTTCAGCCGCGGGCCGCCGCCCTCCAGCCGGGCCGAATCCTTCTCCACCGCGGGCCCGAGCCCATCCTTCAGATCTGAGGAGGTTTACCCCTAAATTCATCTAAGTCCCTGTTGTTTTGTTCTGTGATGCTATTTTCAAACTGCTATAACTTTTAGTGTGGTGCTCCGTTTTGCGCAAATAGCATGTCCAGACGTTCGTGGTGATTAGCACTACGTTTTATCTTTTTGTGTCATGCATGTTAGAGATCATCTAGGTGCTTGATTTTCTGTTGCAATAGTGCATCGTGATATAATTGCTGCGATGTGTTGTTTTTATGCCATCTTTGCATAGTGATAACTTTTAGCTCGTTTATCCGAATGATGCAAATGACATGTCCACGTGTTCGTCTTGCCATGCTCTACATGTTGTTTGTGTTAGGTTGCATGATATATTTAATCTTGCCATGGTTATCCTCGTTGCAAAGTGCCATGTGGCTGTGATGTTGTTTCACTTGTTATGAAATGCCATCTTGTTGAGCTCGTTGCTATTGTTGTGTTTATCTCCATGATGCATGCTTGTATGTTTCGGGATCACCATCATGTGTACTTTGATGTGGTGCTTACCACTTGCCATGTTTAGTTTCGAAGTGACTTAAACTTTCTCTTTTAGATGCCATGATGAAACTGCTGTTTCAACACTTAGTGGTTTTTCACTAAGTCTGAAATCTGTAACATTCCGATGCCATGTTTGCTTGCTGCTCTAGGACAAACCATGATAGTTTTGGAGTGGATCTTGATTGTTCCTTGTAGTATATATTGTTGGCTTTCCATTCATGTTCTCACATGCTTATTTAAGTGGCTGTAGCATGTTTAACTTTTGCTCCAAAGTGTCAATAAAATTCTGCTGCCAGAATTTTATTGTCAAGTTCAATATGTCCAAGCTTATTGCTATTGATCCGTGACTCCTTTGGGGGTGCACCTTTGGACTTATTTGCTGTAGGATAAGTCTAGTTTATGTTCATGCTCTTTGCCATGTTGTTTGAGTGCTGTAGCTTATTTTTCTAGTGCTCCGAAGTTGCTATGTTGCTGTAATTTTCAGCTTGTGCATATTTCTTGTTTCGGGCATAACTTTTAGGCCGTAGCTCCGTTTTCAGCGAGTCTTATATGAAACTTGATTGATTTTCTGTGTAGATTCATAATCTCATATTGTTATCATGTTTTGAGGTGATTTGCTTGAGTGCTATTTTCCGTGCTCCGTGTGCATCCTTAGTGCATCCATCATGCATCCATCATTTTTGTGTGCGCATTGCATCTTGTTGATTCGTGCCTTGTGTGATTGTATTGTTTAGAGCCGGAAGCTGAAACTGAGTACGAGTACGAGCACGAGGTTACCAACGAGGTTGAGCACGAGGACCCTTCTTACGATCCGAACGACTTCACTTCAGGCAAGATGACCGAACCCCGATAACATTACTATCTTTGCCTATTGCTAGTAGTTCCGCTCTATAGTTTTGCCTCGATGCCCATGTTCTTCCTGTCAGCCTCCTACTTGTAACCATGTCCATGTTTAACCACCCTACCTATGCAAACCGTTGCTTGGCTAAGTACGCTTCGCTCAGCCCTTCTTATAGCATTGCTAGTTGCAGTTGAAGATCGAAGATGCTTGCTTCATGTTGAAGTTTTGTTGGGTTATATCACACTATACAAATGCTTAAAAATGAAATCATCTATATATTGGCAAGGGTGGAAGGCTAAGCCTTTTGCTTGGTGATTTGTTCCACTCATGCCGTTAGGAACCGTTTAAACCGGTGTTATGTTCCTTGTTTATGCGTTCCTAACACGGTTGGGGTGTATGGGACCCCCTCGATAAACCGCTAAGTGCTAAGTCTTTTCCAGCAAGTCCCAACATTGGTACTATTCGCCTAATAACTAATAAAACTTGCATAGGGTCTTGCAAACCCGAGTTCTTAATCAACAACCCCCGGGCCAGTGCTCCACATGAGTGTTGGTCCGAACTGAGCGGACTGCGGGGCCACCCCGAGGGAACTCGAGGATTGGTATACACCTGTAGGATGTCTCATCCGGTCGTGGCCTGAGACTAGATACGCGCGGCTATTGTCAGGGTGTCGGCACGCCGGGAGGATTTGCTGGATTAGCCTTACCTTAGTTCGGAGTATCTTGAGCACGGGATTCCGAGAATACTCGGGTCTTCCCACTTTGGAGTTGCCACTCCGCGGATCATGGGCTTGTAATGGGTCAAGTTGGAACACCCCTGCAGGGTTATGAACTTTCGAAAGCCGTGCCCGCGGTTATGTGGCAGATGGGAGCTTGTTAATATCCGGTTGTAGATAACTTGACACAATGTTACAATACGCTACCAGCGTGTGTACCGTGACTGTCAATTTCCGAATGGGGATTCGGGAGTTGAACACGGTGGGGTTATGCTTGCTGAGTTGTAGCTAGGATCACTTCGTGATCATCTCTCGACCGATGCTTTCTCTTCTCGCACTCTTTCACGTAAGCTAGTGCTAGTTGGTGCTGCAGATACTTATTCTTTTCTTCAGCCTTATCCTCTCCCAAGGCTTAAATAGTCTTGTTACCCGGGAACGGGATTGCTGAGTCCTCTGTGGCTCACAGTTACTTCACCACACCAGATGCAGGTCTAGTGGTGAGCTATCCAGGTGATGGCACCGAGCTAGACTAGGAGTATGACGAGGAGCATAGTCGATACTATGTTCGTTATCCTGATGATCAGTAGTGGAGACTTCTACTAGGATTCGATCCGACCTGTGGATTTAAGTTATGTTTGGTATCTTGCTATTTGGATTTTACCCTTAGAGGGCTGTGATGTTTTATTGTATGATGACTGAGACATGTATTGTATTTGTGTGACGTGGCGAGTGTAAGCCAACTATGTTTATGTTTTCCATCCCCCTTTTACATGAGTTGTGCAAAGATACCAGACTTGCGATCATTCCAGCATGGGGTTATGTCTCTAAGTCGTGCCTCGACACGTAGGAGATATAGCTCCATCCTGGGCATTACAGGCGATGAAGGTGAGGAGGAGGATGCGGTGGGGGAGAGCGAGACGGTGAAGTGGAGGCAGTGGAGGAGAGCGAGACGACGCTGGTTGGGGAGAGGAAGACGATGCGGCAGGGACGAGATTTGGGGGAAATGGTAGGGGCGATGGAGGTGGTTGCCCCTCTTTATATGATGAGACGTTTCGAGCATGTCCACTGACACGTGCTACCCCACGGCCGTGCGCGACCACGTTCTTGCATGCGCCCACCGCCAACGCGGCCCCACTCGTCAGAGTTAACGGTCAAAGGCATTAACCCGACGGCAACGTTCGTTATAACCTGTTCTGGGGGTTTCGGGCAAGGGAGTGGGGAAAAGTGAGCAAAAGTTAATAGAGTGGGGATGAATGAGTAGAGCTAAGGAACCAGGGGCACAAAAATAAAAATGTCTACTATAAAATCCAAAATAAGTGACATGTTTGTTGGAGATATGCCCTAGAGGCAATCATGTATGATGATATTTCCTATGTGTTTATGAATAAAGATAGTCCTTGGATGTAATCAATGATGCTTGTTGGCAAGTACGTGACTTGTCTGTGAGATCTTGTGTTGTATGATACGTCCTAAATGGTCCCTAGTCGTAAGTGATGTGTGGACACACGTCAGACTAGACTAGCATATGACACGGTGGATGGCTCAGTCTCACTATCCATGGAGCATTAGATGCTAACCGGATAATATGGGCTTGGAAAGGTCCGGTCGGATTCGACATAGTCGGATCCGAGTCGAGATAAGGTCCGAGTCGGACAGACCCAACTATGAGATGCAACGATATGTCATCTGTGAGTCTCTAGTACAACATACATTCTATGTCCTAAGACCTGAGCTGATGCATATACTCGGGATGGTGATAGACTTGCTTTGGGCCAACCAAACGTTACTCCGTGACTGGATAGTTACAAAGGTAGGTTTCGGGCTTGTTGATACGTCTCAGTCGTATCTATAATTTTTGATTGTTCCATGCCAATATTCTACAACTTTCATATACTTTTGGCAACTTTTTATACTATTATTGGGACTAACATATTGATCCAGTGCCCAGTGATAGTTCCTGTTTGTTGCATGTTTTTTGTTTCGTAGAATATCCATATCAAAACGGAGTCCAAACGGGATAAAAACGGACGGAGTTTTTTTTGGAATATATGTGAATTTTGGGAAGTGGAATCAACGCGAGACGATGCCCGAGTGGCCCACGAGGGTGAGGGGCGCACCCTGGAGCCTCGTGGCCACCCGTAAGGCAGTTGGTGCCCTTCTTTCGCCACAAGAAAGCTAATATCCAGATAAAAACCGTGTCCAAAATTCAGCCCAATCGGAGTTACGGATCTCCGGGAATATAAGAAACGGCGAAGGGCCAGAATCTGAGAACGCAGAAACAGAGAGAGATAGAGAGACCGATCCAATCTTGGAGGGGCTCTCGCCCCTCCGCCGCCATGGAGGCCATGGACCAGAGGGGAAACCCTTCTCCCATCTAGGAAGAAGGTCAAGGAAGAAGGAGAAGAGGGGGGCTCTCCCCCTCTCTCCCGGTGGCACCGGAACGCCGCCGGGGCCATCATCGTGCGACGGCGATCTACACCAAGACCTCCGTCATCTTCACCAACATCTCCATCACCTTCCCCCATCTATCTACAACGTTCCACTCTCCCGCAACCCGCTGTACCCTCTTTTTGAACATGGTGCTTTATGCTTCATATTATTATCCAATGATGTGTTTCCATCCTATGACGTCTGAGTAGATTTTCGTTGTCCCATCGGTGATTGGTGAATTGCTAAGATTGATTTAATTTGCTTGTGGTTATGTTGCTGTCCTTTGGTGCCCATCATATGAGCGCGCGCGTGGATCACACCATAGGGTTAGTTGTATATTGATAGGACTATGTATTGGAGGGCAAGAGTGACAGAAGGTTCAACCTAGCGTAGAAATTGATGCATACGGGGTTGAAGGGGGACCATTATATCTTAATGCTATGGTTGGGTTTTACCTTAATAAACGTTAGTAGTTGCGGATGCTTGCTAATAGTTCCAATCATAAGTGCATAGAATTCCAAGTCAGGGATGAGATGCTAGCAGTGGCCTCTCCCACATAAAACTTGCTATCGGTCTAGTAACGTAGTCAATTGCTTAGGGACCATTTCGCAACTCGTACCACCACTTTTCCACACTCGCTATACTAACTTTATTACTTGTTTATATTAACAGCCCCTAGTCTTTATTTACGTGCTCTTTATATTCTTGCAAACCTATCCCACAAAAACTACAAAGTACTTCTATTTCATACTTGTTCTAGGTAAAGTAAACGTCAAGCGTGAGTAGAGTTGTATCAGTGGTCGATAGAACTTGAGGGAATATTTGTTCTACTTTAGCTCCTCATTGGGTTCGACACTCTTACTTATCGAAAGAGGCTACAACTGATCCCCTACACTTGTGGGTTTTCAAGACCTTTTTCTGGCGCCGTTGCCGGGGAGCAATAGCGTGGGGTGAATATTCTCGTGTGTGCTTGTTTGCTTTATCACTAAGTAGATTTTATTTGCTGTTCTAAGTTGTTTTCTATCTTTAGTTATGGGTAGGAAACGCAAAATACCAACAAAATTGTGGTACCTACTGAACCAATGGTTGAACAACCACTCAAAATCTATCACACTCCTGAAGCTTTTTACTTGGATCGAAGAATCAACTTCGATCCCTATGTGCTCGTGCTGAAACCCCAACTAGCTTAGTTGAAGGAAAATCTTTAGATGAGCATGCTTGTTATGTGCGACACAACTTATCTCAAGAAGGGAAACTTTTACTGGATCAAATTCATCGTTTGCAATGCTATGCTTGGAGTTTATGTGAAATATATGATTTTACTTGTTGTTCTGAAGACCCTAAGAAACACCTTCTCTACCAATGTGAGTTTAGTGATAATGGAATCGTATCTTCATATGCTAAGGGTGTTTATAGTTACTATGATGTTCAACAAATTGAATAATTTGTTGCTTTTATGGGTGCTTATGAAATTGCTTCTTTGATTGAATAGTATGATGCTACTCTTTACAAATATGAAAATTTTGCCGTATTTTAATATTGTTATGATAATTATGCTTCTAATGCCTATGTTAAACCATATATTGAGGACTCCTCCGCTGTCCAAGAAGAGACTAATATTTTGCAGGAGTCTATGGAAGAAGAAATTAATGGCATTGCGAGCTCATTGGATGAAAAAGATGAGGAGGAGAGCGGAGAACAAAAGGAGGAAGAGTGGATTGATCACCCATGCCCACCTTCTAATGAGAGTAACTCTTTATCTCATACATTGTTTAAATTCCCTTCGTGCTTACTGAAAGATGAATGCTATGATGATTGTTATGATCCCGTTGATTCTTTTGAAATATCCCTTTTTGATGATGCTTGCTATGCTTGTGGCCAAGATGCCAATATGAATCATGCTTATGGAGATGAACTTTCTATAGTTCCTTATGTTAAACATGAGATTGTTGCTATTTCACTCACACATGATAGTCCAATTATCTTTTTGAATTCTCCCGACTACACTATTTTGGAGAAGTTTGCACTTATTAAGGATTATATTGATGGGTTGCCTTTTTGCGTTGCACATGATGTTTTTGATGAATATAACACGCATGTGCTTGCTGCTCCTACTTGCAATTATTATGAGAGAGGAACTACATCTCCGCCTCTCTATGTTTCCAACATGATAAGATTTTAAGAAACTGTTTATACTATGCATTGGCCTTTACTATGTGTGCATGAATTATTCTTTTATGACGTGCCGATGCATAGGAAGAGAGTTAGACTTTGTAGTTGCATGATATATGTTACATTGTGCTCACTACTAAATCACAGATCATCGTTAATTATAATTGACTTTGATATACCTTGGGATCCGGGTGGATCCATTACTTGAGCACTATATGGCTAGCTAAACGGCTTTAAAGAAAGCGCTGCCAGGGAGGCAACCCGGAAGTTTTAGAGAGTCATTTATTTCTGTTGTGTGCTTTTATAAAGTTTAAAAACAAAAAAATAAAGAGGGGAACCTAAAACTTTTTCAAAAAGAAAAGCGAAAGTGAGAAAGACGAGCATTGTTAAAGTGGGAGCTAGCCTTGAACTTTGTTCATGCCCATGGAAACTTTTCAAATCTTGAATTACAGAAACTTTTCAACAAAACTAATTATCCCCTTGTACAATTCAATTGTATTATAAAAATAATGTGCCAAGAGTTTCCTTTAGGATGATTAAACTGCTTGTTGGTTCGTGGGGTGCAAAAACAGAAACTTTGGCTGTAGTGCGCGATTTTACGTTTTTTACTGGAACGTCGAAAGGATCTGAAACTTTTTGCAAAGTCTTGCTATACAAATTGTTGATTTGTCCTATTTTTCCAGAATTTTTAGAGTTATAAAAGTATGGTTAATGTTCAGATTACTACAGACTGTCCTGTTTTCACAGATTGCTGTTATAGCTTGATTATTTGCATATGTTTGAATTCTTGTTAAAGCCTCCTTGACTTGGGGCCATAGAATTGTGATAGCACACAGTAGGTAATGTTCGTTTATAATTATACAATGATGTTAGAGTAGTACATGATGGGATTTCATTGATCATATGCACTAACCCCGCCACTAAAAGTTCGGTTAAGTTTTGTGTGTATGAAGTGTTCGAAGATCGAGGAGGTCTCGATGCGAGGAGAAGGAGGAGAGGCAAGAGCTCAAGCTTGGGGATGCCCAAGGCACCCCAAGTAAATATTCAAGGAGACTCAAGCGTCTAAGCTTGGGTTTTCCCTGGAAGGCATCCCATCTTTCTTCAACAAGTATCGGTATATTTTCAGATTCATTTCGTTCACATGATATGCGTAAACTCTTGGAGCGTCGTGTGCTTTTTCTTTTTCTTTTAATAAATTCACCATGCTGGTATGAGATAATCCTTGGTTGATTTATAGAATTCACTTTGTACTTCCCTTATATCTTTTGAGTATGGCTTTATAGAATGCTTCATGTGCTTCACTTATATCAGTTGATGTTTGGATTGCCTGTTTCTCTTCACATAGAAAACCGTCATTTGTAGAATGCTCTTTTGCTTCACTTATATTTGTTAGAGCGTGGGCATATCTTTGTAGAAAGAATTAGAACTCTCTTGCTTCACTTATATCTATTTAGAGAGTTGACAGGAATGGGTCATTCACATGGTTAGTCATAAAATCCTACATAAACTTGTAGATCGCTGAATATGATATGTTTGATTCCTTGCAATAGTTTTGCGATATAGAGATGCTAATATGTGGGAGGTGCTAGTTAATGATTGTGGTTTAGTAAAAATATTGGTGTTAAGGTTTGTGATTCCCGGAGCATGCACATATGGTCTCCTAACTATGTAACCAAATTGGCGCGCATTGTATTTTGATTGTTTATCTTTGCGTGAAGGTCGGGGCGCGCGATGGTTAACTCCTACCAACCTCCCCCCTAGGAGCATGCGTCGTCGTATTTTGCTTCGATGGCTAATAGATTTTTTGCAATAAGTATGTGAGTTCTTTATGACTAATGTTGAGTCCATGGATTATACACACTCTCACCCTTCCACCTTGCTAGCCACTCTAGTATCGCGCAATTTTCGCCGGTGCATCAAACCACCTTATACCTTTCCTCAAAACAGCCACCATACCTACCTATTATGGCATTTCCATAGCCATTCCGAGATATATTTCCATGTAACTCCACAGTTCCGTTTGTTATGACACGCACCATCATTGTCATATTGCCTTGCATGATCGTAAGATAGCTAGCATGATGTTACCATGGCTTGTCCGTTTTTTGATGTCATTGCTATGCTAGATCATTGCACATCCCGGTACATCACCGGAGGCATTCATATAGAGTCATATTTTTGTTCTAGCATCGAGTTGTAATATCGAGTTGTAAGTAAATAAAGGTGTGATGATCATCATTAGTTGAGCATTGTCCCGAAAAAAAAGAAAGGCCAAATGAAAAAAGAGGAAGAAAGGCCAAAGAAAAAAAAAAGGCCAAAAAAGAGGAAAGGCCAAATAAAAAAATAAAAAAAAAGAAAAGAAAAAAGGGGACAATGCTACTATCTTTTTTCCAAACTTGTGCTTCATCATAGCACCATGTTCTTCATATAGAGAGTCTCCTATATTGTCACTTTCATATACGAGTGGGAATTTTTCATTATAAAACTTGGCTTGTATATTCCAATGATGGACTTCCTCAAATTGCCCTAGGTCTTCATGAGCAAGCAAGTTGATGCACACCCACTAGTTTTCTTTTGTGCTTTCATACACTTATAGCTCTAGTGCATCTGTTACATGGCAATCCCTACTCACTCACATTGATATCAATTGATGGACATCTCCATAGTCCATTGATTTGCCTAGTCGATGTGAGACTTTCTCCCTACTTTTGTCTATTACCACCTTCCACTACAAAAAAATACACTTCTGTGATGATACGTGTTTGTCACAGTAGGTCACGTTTTTTGTCATGCATGTACATCCATGACAAATTTATGACAGAATGAAGATAGTCATACCTGTGCTGTCGTAGAAGTGTTCCATGACATTGCCAAAAGGATCATCATGGAAATGTCCACTTCCATGACGATAAATCGCGCGTCACAGAAGTGCTTTCGTCAAGGGTGACCGACACGTGGCATCCACCGTAACGGAACGCCGTTAAGCTATCGGGTCCGGTTTTGGATCTGATAACCCGTTAACAGCACCGACCAATGAGGATTTTCCACGTGTAAAATTATCATTGGCTGGAGGAAACACGTGTTAGCTCACCGTTGGGACAGATGTCATCCACTCATTGGACCAAAAGCGCCTATGATACGTCGACACATGGCACGACCCAACAGAGGCCCATTCCTGTGAAAAGGCCGGCCCGTTTGACTTGGTCAAAAGGTGGCGGGCCGGTCCACGGTAAGCCTGTTAACGGCCTGTTCGCATATAGCCCATTTACAGCCCGCTAACCCAGGGCCCATTTACGGACTATCCAAATTAGGCCCAGTAGCGTCGTCTGGGCCGTCTAATATAATTCCAGCCTGTTTTAACTTCCGGCCCATGTATGGCCCATGACGTCTTTTGGCCCATATGAGGCCCTTAGTAACCCTCGGCCCATTAACGCCCCGTGGTAAAATTGGCCCATATTGAACAGTGCCCAACAGAGGCCCATTCCTATGAAAAGGCCGGCCCGTTTGACTTGGTCAAAAGGTGACGAGCCGACCCACGGCAAGCCTGTTAACGGCATGTTCGCATATAGCCCATTTACAGCCCGCTAACCCATGGCCCATTTATGGCTTATCCTAATTAGGCCCAGTAGCGTCATGTGGGCCGTCCAATATAATTCCAGCCCATTTTAACTTCTGGTCCATGTATGGCCCATGACGTCTTTCGGCCCATATGAGGTCCTTAGTAACCCTCGCCCATTAACGGCTCGTGGTAAAACTGGCCCACATTGAACAGTGTTTCACTTTATACCCATTAACGGCCCAATATTCCGTTGGGCCATTTCCAGCCCATGTTATCTTTCGGCCTTCTCAGGGCCCATGTATTCTTGGGCTCATTTCCAGCATTCGTTTACTTTAGGCCCATTACTGTCATTTTATGCTTGTGGGCCAAATTCAGCCCGTGGTTACAGTCGGCCCGTTTGTGGACCGTTAATACGTTGGCCCGTTTTCATAGCGTCATCAAATACGGCAGATTAACGACGGCCCATTCAGGTCGGCCCGTTCTGGTCGACCCATGAACAGAAGATTTCAACTCTAGCCCATTTACGACCATAATGTGGTATGTTATTGGCCCATGTTTGGCCAACTAATCATACGGCTCGTAGAAGGCCCATTGTGTCTACGACCCGTATAAGGCCCATTGTTTCTACGCCCCATAGAAGGCCCGTTGTTTCTACGACCCTTAGAAGGCCCATTGTTTCTACGGCCCGTAAGAGGCCCATGTTAACTATAGTAAATATGTAGCCCATGGTTAATGTGGCCTAGTTTTAAAAAATAGGCTATTGCGGCCACTAGCAAACCGTGGAAAAAGAACTGCACTGACTACAAGAAAACAAATAAACAAGACAATAAGGAAATAAATAGGCAAGCAACTTACGCTTGGCTATCATGGCTATTACACATATTACATCTACGGGGCATCAAAGTTCGCCACCAGTGCAAATATAGGGAACAAAGCAGCATATAAACGCTGCAGCAAAACAAGTCCAGAACTAAAACCACTTCAGAAGAGCTCAAGAAACAATATCCTGGGTACCCATAATGCTGGCAAGATGCTTAGCAAGCTTATTAACTTTCTCTTGTTTGGCGCTTAAATCCTCCAGCACTTGTTGTTGCACCAGAAAGTATGCATCTGAATTCTGTAGGGACTTCCTCAGTCCTTCGGCTTCCTGTCGTATAACATCTGATCGATGTCTTTCAACTTGAAGTTGAGACTCAAGAAGCCGAACTGATTCAGGCAGCGCGTTCGAAGAGCTGGTGCCAGCAGTAGTAGGCAGTAACTCGAACACTACATCAAGACAGGACTTTGGGGTTGTCTCAGTGTCTTCAATATAGTTTTTATCAGCTTTCTTGGAGAACAATAGGGATGTCTCACTATCTTGAACCTGATCTGCATTACTTTCTTTACCATTGCATAACGGGGTACTCTTCTCCAATATTTTATCCGCTATCTAAAGGAGAAACAAACAAACACATCATAGATTTACAATGTAGTATATGAAACTCATTTTGGTAAACCAGTTCAGTAGTAAGGTGGACATGATAACAACATGAAACAAACATATATCTATGTAGTATGGTCACTGTATGGTCTATATCATTCTAGTTTATGTTGCCAAATCAAGATAGATACAGTTCGAATCATATCTATTTAAGACAAAGCAGCATAGAAAGAATATAAGTGTGGGAAACTACACAGCAATAACAACACTTGTAACGTGCATGGCATGAGAACATAACTGTTTATTCAATTGAAACTGAAATCAAAATAGAGCAAGTTACAACAGCAAACACGTTAAAGAACCAGGTTTAAAACATACCTGTTGCGCCATTGGAGTTTCAATTGCATCCTTCAAATTTGAAATTAGTTGGTATGAGTAAATACAGTGATGCAAGAGCAAACTAGTATGAACCATAGCTACGGAACCTGACCTGAGAACAATTCTTCTTCTGCTTTAAGAGTTGACTTGGGGTTCGGAGTGGTGGTCCTCGTGCTTTGGGCACTGCAGTTGGCTTACTAACTGCTCGTGTTTGGGTGCTCTGTGGTGGAGACGGTGCTGTGTCAACGGGAACTGGGTTACTATCTGCTAGGGTTGGGGTTAGAAGGGGTGTCGCCAGTTCTCTGTCCAACTGGGTAGGGGTACAATCTGCATGAGTCTGGGTTATGCGTGGTGGGGCTGGTTCTTGGGCAAGTACAACCGTGGTTATATCTCCATCGACAGGTAGCACGATCTTTTTTGAAGACCGTGTTTTTACTCCCACAAATACTGCCATCACCCCCTCCAATTGAAATGGCTGATAAACAAGAAAAGTAATTGAATGTACAGACATTGTAAGATAGACAGGTGGAATGGATAGTAGGGAAGAAAACAGGGCATGAAATAATTCACATTTATGATGTCTAACCAAACAGAATAGCAGGACATAATTTCAAATATATGATGGCTAATTAAACAGGATAGCATGACACAATTTCACATGATGATGACTAACTAAACATGATAGAATGACATACTTCAAAATATGATGACTATGTAAACATGATGGCATGATATAACTATATGATGTGTCTATTAAAGTCGTTGGCATGCCATAAATCACAAACATGACGTCGGTGGAAACATGATGGCATGATAATTCACGGATAGAATGACATAATTCAAAATATGATGACTATGTGAACAGGATGAGATGATATAACTATATTATGTCTTTAGAAAATGGGTTGACATGCCATAATTCAGATA
This sequence comes from Secale cereale, assembly GCA_902687465.1. Taxonomy (NCBI): domain Eukaryota; kingdom Viridiplantae; phylum Streptophyta; class Magnoliopsida; order Poales; family Poaceae; genus Secale; species Secale cereale. The sequence goes on along the minus strand of LR738711.1, from coordinate 650,072,124 downwards.
CATGCTGTCTATGTAAACATCATGGCATGATATAATTCAAATATATGATTTATATACAAAGGAAGTGAGCAGAGGGCAATCACATATATGATGTATCAACTAAGGAGATGGCATTCAATATCGTGTATATGATGTAAAAACTAAGCATTGCAATACAACATATGCATGATATGAGTAATATAACCCTGCCAAGTTTGAGCATACATCTCAGGGGGATAATAGGGCTGGTCAGCTGCCTCTGAATCCTCCTCTGAAGAGCTATCTGTAACCAGCAACATATCTGCTTCACCAGGTAGCATTGTCTGCTCTGAAGACCTTGTTTTCACTCCAGATTTCTCCATCACCAATTCAAATGGCTGATGCACAGTGGAATATACAAACATTGGCGACAAAAGCAATGAGAAATGCAAAAAAGGACGGCACGATATAATTCACAAATATGACGCTTGGCTAAACAGCATGGCATTGCATAATTCAAATATATAATGCCTTGCAACAAGATAGCATTGCATACTTCACATATATAATGTCTTGCAAAAAGATGGCATTGCATAATTCACATATATAGTAATTAGACACTAAACAGGTGGCATTCACACAAATCATGTCTAAACTAAGCAAATGACATAGCAATGCAAGATACCATACGCACGATATGAACAACCTAACCTTGCCAAGTTAGAGCATGCACCTCGGGGGGGGGGGGTAGGACTGGTCATCTGTCTCTGAATCCTCCTCTGAGGAGTTATCTTCCTCTTGATTACGATCCAAAATGGGTGGAGGGGGGCTGCCTTTGCGCCCACCATGGAGCGACGTCTGCATGGAATTTTATTGCCACGCTAGGCTCTTCTCTTTTGCTCTACATGTTCATTTCCATTGTGTACAATAACTAACATGCATAGGAATATAACATAGTGAGATTATGTAAGGAGTGCATGCACAAATCCAGAGTGAAGGTAGCAAACTATGGATAGACCCAAAACCGATGATAGCAGGCAGATAATAGCTTTATTTAAAAAATACAGATAATGGCTCCTTTAATGTTTGTTTGCACCCAACATGAAACTCATAGTAGACACCCGAGATCAACCAGATAGTAGACATATAGTACTGATTGCTGGCCCAATATGTACCCCACAACCATTTAAAAACTCAAGTTTCAGCATAAGTTTGGACCTGAGTCAGAGTCTAATAGGTGAACACGACGATAAAGTAGCATGTCATCATATTAAGCGATGCATAACGTAAGCAGACACGGAAGAGTGCGACCTCTCTTGCGGAGCCGTGTAGTCCTCAAGGTCATCTTCTCAGTTGATGATGGTAATGCAGTTGTCGTGGCGGCCGGCGGCGGGGAAGAAGATCTGAGGTGGCGAAAGACAGTCTGGAGAGCGGAACTCTGCTGTGGTGAACCCTTCCGTCGTTGGAGCAGCTGATCTGGGGTGGAACACACCACCGCAGGAGCAGGACAAACCACACAAGGTTTTCTGTGACACATATCTGTAACAGAAGTAATTGTGTAAGGGCTTGTTTGAATTTGAGGATTCTAACAATGCAGGGATAGGAAATAGACATGAATAGGATAGTAATGCACGTGCAAAACAGAGAATTTAAAAACACAGGATTTCTACCAATTTGGGTGTTTGATTCACAAGAATTGGAAGATCACAGGATGCAAAGAAGCATGGTGAGATTAAGTCAAACCACAAGAAGTGTACAACCTTCTTGGCGAAGCCATGTCGATCTCACCATGATTGGGTTAGCCGGTGAGGATGCTCTGGCTGACTTGGCTGTCGGAGGAGGGGAAGAAGATATTAGGCGTCTGGAGATGGAGCCCGAGGTACTGCTCCGCTGTGATGGAGGGTTTCGTCGTTGGAGCAGCTCCGATGAGTTGTACGACGCCGAGGCTGTAGCAGGACAAGAGAGACAATGTTAACCTGAGTGGAATTCTATTAGCATCTCCAATAGATGACATAAAATACATAACCACAAAGTGCTAGATGTATACATCAGCCGCTCATCTCTGAACTTAACTGTCAAAACTGAATTTAACTGTCGAAACTAAACTTAATTGCAGAAACTGAATTTTGCTATCGAAACTGAATTTTACTGTCAAAACTGAATACACTAGAGGTGAGCCTACACGTCAGTCGACTGACCTTTTCATGTCTGGTCAGTCGATTTTGCAGCCGTTGGATATGAAATCAAGGGCCTGCAGTTCATCTTCAACCTCCACCCCCCTGAGCCGCCAGCCACCACCGACCAAACAGCCGCCCCCGCTGCCCGCGGCCGGTGGTGCGCCGCCCCGCCCGCCCAGAAAACACTCCCCACCGCTAGTCCGCC
>LR738711.1:650010186-650069727 GCA_902687465.1 Secale cereale | reverse complement strand
CCCGTGCCGAGCTTTTTCTCCAGTGATCCCCAGGCCACCGCCCCACCACCGCCAGCGACCATCGCCCCCACCCTGAACCCTAAGATAGATAATGGGGTACCTCTCCGACGAGCCCCGCTCCCCGCTGCGGCTGGTTCTTCCTTAACTCCGGTGAGCCCCCCAACCAATGAAAATCGACTGACCCAAAAGTCGATTCAGTCGACTAAAGTGTAGCTAAATCGGAGCAGCATCGCAAGCAAGAGCAAGAGCGAGAGCAGCAACACGAGCAAGAGCAAGAGCAAGAGCAGACCAGGCAGGGGATCGAGAGCAAGAGCAGAGCAGCTGCGTGAGCGAGAGCTAAAGCAGCAGTAGATCCTATTGATGTGGACGTCGCCCGAAAGAAGGAGCAACGTCCTGGAGGAAGTGGCCGGCGATGCCGCCGTGGATGGAGCCGCGCCGTGTAGGCTCGGGACTGAGAGCCGGCAGCACCGTGAGATTGAATTAAGAAGAAAAAATGCGGCAATTAATGTACAACCTCTTTGGTGGCGCCGATTAGGTCGCGGCTTCATCCGAGGAAACGGTGATGATGATGCTCTTCCGGTGGTGCAGGTGAAGACGGCGGTGTGGGAATGGAGGTGGCACGAAAGATGAGGGGAACATCGAGGCAGCTCCTTGGAGGTGGAGGACGGGGTGGCTGAACCGACGGGATGACCAGATCGACGACATATCCTCATCCGGTACGGTGGATGCGGGACGTCGAGGTGTTGTTGTGGACGACGTCGTCGGGGAAGAGGCTCCGTCTGGGTGGTGGACAGAGGAGGGTGTGGGGCTTCGCAGGTTTTGCCCGCCTCGGGGTATGAATTGGTGGGCGGATGGGATGGGAGTGGGGAACCATGGCTTAGGGACGCGCTTGTCCGAAATGTGGGGTATGTTACGAAAGTACCCCCATCGATTTGAGGCGGTTCTTTCGGTTCAGGGGTATCACAGGCATTTCGCGTGTCGGGATTTCACAGGAGGTGGGAGTTTTCGCGCGCGTTGAAATTTTGGAATAACAAGGCGCGGGTTGAGTTGGAGGGAGTTGTCGGAGCACAACGAGACAAAGATATATCTTAAATATTTTGGGCTAACAAGGCGCGGGTTGAAGAGGCGGGAGTTTCGCAGCACGATAGACAGAGATGCTAGCTTGAAATTTCGGCATAACAAGGCGTGGCTTGAAATTTCGGGAGAACAAGCTTAACGTGTACAAAAAAAGACAATTTAGACTAGTATGATATACTATGTACAATGTGTTTAACACGCACAACACACACACAGACACCATTTAGACTAGTAAGGTACACGTGCATTGCACACATGAGATTTGGCAACCAAATTATGAATAAGTACCACATTATAGCATGTAAGCTTTGAGTCATATATGCATGATGTAGTTGTTCGTTTAATTCTTATAGTTCATTTCATTCAAAATCATCTAGTTTTATAAGAAAGCTAATCTATTTTAAGATTCATAGAATTGTGCGTTGTAAGGCAAAAAGTAAAAACAAATCATGTATAAAAACATTTGGGCAATTCTGATACGGAAGATTCTAGAACAAATAAGAAGTGATTGTGTTTTGAGGTTTGTGCATTATGCTTAAGTTCAACCATAGAGTTTTCTAGAATGTACATGTGGCAAAATCTGGTGGAATCTAGATGATATCCAACGGCCAGTAGTGCTCAAATTTGCCATCTCTGCACCATCGGATTGGCCTCATCCAACGACCATCTTTCAAAGATAAAGTTATCCGCACACTATTAAAAAATATTATATATATATATATATATATATATATATATATATATATATATATATATATATATATATATATACATACATATATGGGTATAGATATAGATATGTGATGCGAAAGCCACCCATCATCTCCAATTCGAATAGTGTGTCCATGCACGGATGCAATGTGGCCAAACGATGTCTGCCATCGGTATATCAGATTCAAACCAATCTGACCTTGTTCAATGTGTATACATTGCAACATGCTCGTTTCCAAACCACACCGCGCATATCTCCATTATATTCATGCATGCATGGGTTTCAAACATCATGATCTCTTATTCAAATATTTGATTTCAACTTTACATTGATTATGACCTCACCTAGTCTTTTACACCCACACATTGGTCTTCTCTTTATAATTGTACCACTTAGTTTCTCTCTTGCATGCATGCGCACACACTACCAGTCGGCATTATCCATCGCACACATGCAATCTTTTTCTTCAGGTCGGTCTCCCATGAAGGCACACACACACACACACACACACACACACAGACACACACACACACACACACACACACACACACACACACACATCTCCCTCTCCATCATAACAGGCATTCTTTATCTCTCACGTGCATGTGCAACGATCGATGTTTCTCTATGTCTGTGTGTATATTGGGGTAGGTCTTTCATAGTTTTCCACATAAACCGATCAATCTATATATCTAGTGAGGTATCACCTTCTTTCCCATGTCCACATCGATCAATCTATACCTCTCTCTATAGGATTACATATATAGCTAATACACCCACATTAATTATATATCCAACGCCCCCCTATCATCATCCATGCCTTCCGCTTCATCTCTCAGACGCGCGCACAATCGCGAAGATAGGGGGCAGCAAGGGCCCTGCCCCCCTAACATCAATATATATTGAGGCTAATATGAATGTAATCATTAGACAATTGCTGGTAAAAATGGTTTAAGTTGATGAATTGGCCCTCCTCATAAAGTATTAGCAATGCTTGCCCCCCTAGCTCATGGGACATTTTTCATGGCTCCGCCACTGCGCGCAACAACGCACGTACTCGCCCCCTCTCTATAAATATCGATCTCGCAGTTGTGCACTCCTTCATAGTCTCCCTGCACTCGGCCCCTCGCACCATCTTCTAGCCCCCCATCGGATTTTGCCACATGTACAATCTAGCAAACTCTATGGTTGAACTTAAGCATAATGCACAAATCACAAAACAACAGTGGTTCTCCTTTGTTCTAGAATCTTCCATATCATAACTGCCCAAACTTTTTTTCTAGTTGAACTGCCATTATTTGTTTTTACTTTATGCTTTACAACGCACAATTCCATGAATCATAAAATAGAATAAGGGCTTCTTTGACTCAAAGGATTCTCGAAGGAATTTTGGAGGATTCTAATCCTTAGGAATTTTTCCTATCTTGGTTGTTTGACTCGTAGGATTGTAAACCATATGAATTTTTCCATATGATTCATTTGCACTAGATTTCGTAGGAAACATCCCATCCACTCAAACCTCTTTGAAAGAATTCTGCGTTTTTCTATGCACAATCAAACACTCATACCATCCTGTAGGATTTAAGACGACATTCCACTCTAATCCCATGTTCTTCCTATTCCCGCGTTTTGGAAATCCTACGAATCAAAGAGGCCCTAGGTTTTTTTACAAAAACTAATTGATTTTGAATGATATGAACTATAAGAATTAAACGAAGGTCTACATCAGGCATATATGACTCAGAGCTTACATGCTATTGTGTGGTATTTATTCATAATTTGGTTGCAAAATCTGACGCGTGCAATGCACGTGTACCTTACTAGTACTTTGAGTATGTGCAAAATACAATGGCACGCTACAGAATGTCTCTCTTACAGTTCATGAAGCCACGTGGCACATGTGGAGGCGTTGTCGCGACATCCTTGTGTGGATTGATCACAATGACGTGCTGCTGGTTCTAGAAGAATGTACTCGTCCTCCCTGAGCCGCACTGGCGGTACATGCACAAAGCGAAGATGTGCACGCACGCCACGCACGCACTCATTCCCTCACACGCACATGTGGGTACATGGGCGGACGCAATTTTGTACCAAGATCCACCCCATGTGATAATTTGACGTGTGTAAAGTCCTTCACTTCATTGATGGTCAATTAATACAATGCATGCAAATTGAGTGGACGTGAGGGCGGAAGAAAGACATTACCACTCCACTGCGCGCATGCGAGTAGTTAAATCATGGGTTGCTAGTAGTACTTCCATTGGTCTCCTTCGTATTTTGTGCCAATTTTTGAGAGTAACATAATATTTACGCATCTGAGCAATGTAGTCTACTTGAAATTTATGTTCCACTAAACTCATCGGGAGCCATTTCGAGCCTCGAAACCAAAAACCATCAATTAATCTTTACCTTGTTCCCATCACATTTGAAAGTACTAGTGCTACAATTAAGTGCAAGCCTGCTCACACCTACCAGTACGTACCAAACCTGAACGTGTTCCATACAGGTTTTAGTACTAGTGCTAGTACTTAGGTTATAAAAAGAGGAACTACCTACCTTCCTCCTCATAAGTCCTCCTTCGTCCTTCCTTGCCATGGCCGGTGTGCAGAGCTCTAGGTCGAGAACTACTCGTAAGAAGCGAGCAGCAACCATGGCTGCGGAAAAAATAGAGGGCTTGCCGCCACGCAGAGACCTCGAAAGATCTCTCACGGGCAGGCGATGGCTCCGAGGAGCGCCCTAGACACGGAGGCGAACATGCCGAGCTGACGGCGCTGGAGTTTTTCTCCCTCGACGGCATGCCCGATCAGCTCAATAATCACCTCAATAAGTAGAAGGAGTTCATCCACGGCTTGGTGGAGCTGCTAAAGTAGAGCCTCGATGACATGCCCGCTAAGCTCAATGAGCAAGGGGAGTTGACCGCCGGCTTGGTGATGCTGCCGAAGAAGAGCATTGCCTCGGAGAAGAAGGCGACCGGCGAAATCCTGCAACTTCAGGAGGACAAGGCGAAGCTCTGCCACGAGCTCGACCTACTGAAGGAGAAGAACGCCGGCTGGAAGAAGCTGCATGAGAATAGTAGTTCCTCGATGAAGATGTTGCAGGCCCTCGTCATGGAACAGAAGGAGGAGTTGACGAAGCTACGCATCAAGCACCCGGCTGCTGTCAAGGTACGTAATGCGGCCGTGGAACAGATGATGAAGGCTCGCATCGAGAAATCCCGCGTCACGGACACAATGATGAAGATGGCGGAGGAGACGCTTAAGGAGATGGAGGCCGTGGAGGTGATGAAGAAGCAGTTACGACTCCGCGGCCAACAACCCTTCATGTAGTGAGAGCAGCGCCCCAGACTTGTGTGTGCGTCTTCCTTCTTTTTTTGGGGTGATAATCCTCCTTCTTCTTTTGCTCATGTGTTTCTTATTTTGCTTCAGGCGTTTCGTCGCACGTGTAACCTTCACCGCGAGGCATGAATAGAACAATGCTAAAAATGAGATGACTAGCAAATTAGATCATTCTTTATCGCCAATAGAACAATGCCTCTTGCTAGTAATATATAATAAGAGTAGAGAGTAGAGGACATGGCACTGGGCTGCCGTGTTTCGTGCTCCTCCGTCGTACTCCACTAGAAAACTTGCGTATACCGCATGGTTCTTTGCTCCTCCTCAGGTCGTCGGCACATTTATACGAGCAGTCAAATCACAAGGCCCTGCCTTCCAGCAGTAATGAGCCGTCAAATCACAAAGGCCCCTCGCCTCTCATGAAAAGGACCAAGCTAGACTGCCCCGTCCTCTAGCCTTTTAATAAATTTTGAGCACGTCTCGTCACATTCCAAATTACTACTACTACCACGCTCTATTTAATTGCAAACATGTTCACACCGATCACAACCTAAACGGTTTCCCACTTAGGAGCGTATTAGTAGTACTTGGTTATAAGATGACTGCACATTCCTCCTCAACTCCTCATCCACAAAAAATAATCAAGTCAATCAAGCCATAGCCAGCATGAGTTCTGGGTCGAGAGATTTCCACCAGGGAGGGATGAACATGGAAGAGGAAGCACGAGAGATGTCCCGCCTCGCCGCGAAAGCAGCCGACATGTCCAGCAGCATAGCAGTAGCAGCACAGAGGTCCCGCCGCGCCGCCGAAGCAGCACGGAGGTCCTGCCACGCCGTCGATGTAGCAGACTGGTCCGGCCACACCGCGGAAGCAGCAGAGATGTCCCGCCATGCCGCCAAAGCAGCAGGGACGTCCCGCCGCGCCGCGGCGCCCTAGGAAAAAATTCTCGCGGGCAGGCGAGGACTCTTACAAGTGCATGCATGCGATAGTCCATAGCCTGATGGATCAGATCTCCAGCTGGGCGAGGATGCATGACGAGGCTACCGGCGTCATCTGGCAACTTGGGACAGAGCAATGCGAAGCTCCTGGGCGAGCGCGACCTGCTGACTGCGAAGATCGCCGGAAGGGCGAAGCAGGAGGAGGAGACCGCTGCCGTGTTGGAGAGGACGGGCGTCATCATCAAGAAACTTATGGACGAGAATGCCAGGCTCCACATCGAGCACAACATGCTGGTGGAGGAATCCATGGATGCTGCCAAGCAGCGTATTAAGGACATGAAACTGATGAAAGAGATCATCGCCCGCCGCGAGAACTAGTCTCTGCGACCTGCAACGCATAAAGAAAGTAGAGATCAGCGAGCCAGATCGTTCTATGCGTCTTCCTTCTTCTTTTTCTCTTGTGTATTTCGGGCGTAGCCGCATGTGGATTTTCTAATTATCTTCCTAATTATGTAAGACAATTATTATCCACTCTCGTCGTCCTTATATATATTCATCAGTCTTGCTATAAGTCGTGATAGATGCTATATAGGTCCGTCGGATCTTACATCAAGATCCGTGCAAAATTTTCTTTTCAAATTTTCCTTTTTCTCTCTTAAATCTCAGTCGAGTGAGACATTGCCACGCCATTAAACAGAGGCTCGGGTGCCATTAATGGAGACCTTGGAAAAGTGGTGGACGGTAGATGGAGGTCAAAGGGCTCTCCTCCCGATAAGCACGCACAGGGGTCTGATCGCACGCCTCCCGTACTCAAATAGCTACCCTGGACGGCGCCTCCTAGCTAATAAAAAAAGGGTACGCGTGGCGGCACGTAAATGGTAGATAGAACGCCCACGGTTTCAATAATACTTGTGTTTCCGATTGTAACGTGACATCACTTGTTCCAAAATAACGTTACTGATTGTTAATGTGTGCGCCTTCGCAAATCGGACAGCAAAATTACCACAGCATGTTGGTGCCATGTCATGGCACCAAGCCAAGTTTCATGATTTTCATGCGTGTTTCGGATTTACAAGAATTAAAAAACCAAGTTTCTCAATGTTTCCAGCCGAGCCATGACGCCCAAATGTTTGAATTTCATTCCCATTTATGGCATGGGACCTAGAAATTTACCCGAGGACACACATGTGATTTTTCAACCACCTTTGGTGCACCGGAGCATGTGCTTGTATTTAAAATTTGAATTATGCACACAAAGGTGACATGTTCCCTCTCAGAACCACGAGCCTTCTTGAGAGAAGCTCCGGTTTGCAAGAAACTTATACCTAAACTTGTTCCTACTTTGCAATTTTTTTGCCACAGCATGGTAGTACCATGATATGACACCATGCCAAGTTTCATGATTTTCAGGCGTGTTTTGGATTTACAATTTTTTTAAAACCAAGCTTCTCAATGTTCTCGGCCGAACCATGATGCCCACATGTTTGACTTTCATTCCCATTTCTTGCATGGGACCTATAAATTCACCCGAGGACACACATGTGATCTTTCAGTCAACTTTGGTGCACGGGAGCATGTGCTTGTACTTCAAATTTGAATCATGCACATTAAATGACCAGAAACTCAATTAATGTATAAAAAAGGCCAAACGAACCCGGAATAATTCCAAAATTTAACAGGTCACTCATATAGTTCTACGTTGCCTCTGTAAAGAAAATCTGGCGGGAGGTAGCGTATATTGTTCCGCACACAAAGGTATAAAGAAATAAAGAAATTAGCCCTACTTAATTCTTGGGTTCTTATTATTTATGCCACTAGTTGTGTATCACTACTCATTTTTGCCATTAGAAGTTACAACTACTCAAAAAATGCCATGGATCCGTGAGATGCCTGCTCAAAAATGCAATTACATATCTAAAAATTACCATCGTTAAGTTAGATGTTTGCTCAGAAATGCCATTAGACATTGTTATTTTCACGTCAAACCCGTTGACCATGTTACATGACAACAATAAGCAGATTCTCACAATGATAAGTTAATGGTGTCCAGCACAACACACCCCCCAAATAAAACTAAGGACCCTGGAATTCTTTAACAAAACTAAGCACCCTGAAGTTCTTTGACAACTAAACTGCTGGCTATATGATGTTGGCCATATATATATTGTACGTATATAATGTCAAGAAATGAGTGGTAGTACTATACCAACTAAAAGATGAAATGTACGAAATATAACGAGAAGAAACATAACATAGTTCTGCTGGGGGCTCAGCACAACACACCCCTCAAATAAAACTAAGCACACCATAAATTAAACTAAGCAACTAATCCGGTAGACACTGCATTAGAACCACCATGAGCAACGACACTACCACCTTACTCGGAGTCCTCGTCCACATCCTCGACTTCGTCCTTGTCCCTCTTCCTCTTGGGCGATACTTCTTTGCTTGAACCGCACACTTGGCTCTTTCTCTTCATCCAACCCTTGTAGATATTGAAACAAAGGTAGCCATCCATTGCAGCGTAGTAGATGTGGTCTATATCTAGTACAGTCCACTGCCATGCACGACGAAATGTGTGCGGAGGTTTCTTCAGTTCACCGTACATAGGATGAACGATGGCTCCTGCCAGGGTCAACATTGAAGGCTGAGAGGAGGACACCAGGCGCTCCTTCTGGAGATTGAAGGGCTGGCCTACAACGAGGCCTATCTGACCCTGGATTTTCTTGTCGTTCCTAAAGTCTACAGTAACGAATTTGACTCACCTCCCTTGAGGAAGTTCTTAAATTCCTCACACTCAATGTCGGCATGGCATATGTGGTAGACCAAGCATAAGTTATGCACGCAAACCTGGATCACGGCGGGCTTCTTCTTCTCTACCTCCTTTAGTTTCTTCTCGCTTCCTAGGACTGTGGTGTACTCAACATCTAGCCCAGCGACCCAACGATCATTTGAGTTTTTGAACATGTGTTTGAAGCGAGCAAGGCATTCTTTCACCGTTGCGGAAGAAAGGGTGTAGATGACGTTGAACTCATCGCCGGTGATGGTTCTAACCTTGTACTCACCGCCGATCATGGAGATTTGGGACGCCATGGATTTGGGAGGAGGGTTAGGATTAGTGGAACTGCCGTAATGTGAAAGGACGGGACGACTAGGAGCGGTTTATCGATTGTAAAAATGTCGAGTGGGGGGCGCATGCGTGATGGGCCTCGAACCCCTCGTTGGTTACCCCAAGTGGAAGGTGTAAGATGCAGTAAGTAGAAGTGTTTTCCCTTAGCAAAGATGCCAAGGATTGAATCCCCAGAGACTCCTAGGTTCAACAAGTAGGTGTCAATTGCTACGGCGCCAGATTAGTAGCAATCAACATGGACCTGCACACAGATACAAATAACTTTGCTCCCAACAAGTACAGAGAGGTTGTCAATCCCTCCGGCCTTGTAGTTCACAAAGGATTAAAAGCAATGATTGTAGTGATAGATAGTGTTTTGCAATAGTAAATAATAACGAAAAGTAAATAGTGGATGTGATCAATGATGGTAATATGGACCGGAGTCTCATGATGTTCACTAGTGATGTCTCTCTCCCAAAAGACGATAAAACAGCTATGTGAGGTAAACAAATTACAGCTGGGCAATTGACAGGACCACAAACGCAAACCAATGCTGACTACATTGCAAGAAAGGTTGAGGTTCAAAGCATGGGCGGTACGCCAAAGTAAGTAGACCGAAATGCATCAATATCTACTACTAATCACCCACCTTGAGATATCTATCCAGAACATCTCGCTGGTATTAAGTTGCGAGTCCCACCCATAGTGTAAACTCAATGCAATAGACAACTGCATTAAAAGAACTTTGCGTAAAGTAAACAATCCTTGCACCCGCGGGCACAAGCACCGTTGTTTTACCACTTGTGGCAATAGCACATCCCCTAGACTCATGTTTCTGTCACTCAAGCTAGTCATCGAGGGGCATGAACCCACAATCGAGCATAACGTTCCCTCTTGGAGTCACTACCTATTACTCGGCCAAAGCAATAAATAACAATGGAGAACATGCAAGAATTACTTATGAACAAAAATATAAAAGAGGTGAATCAAATATATTACTCAAGATCAATCTGAACATAATCTCATAATCCATCGGATCCCAGCAAACTCAACATAGCAACATCATAAGGATTACATAGGTGCCTCGATCATGTAGGGCAGCTCACGAGGACTAATTAGTGAAGCACAAGAACGGGTGGAGAACATTACATAGCTACTGGTCATGGACTCATGGTCCAAGGGAGACTACTCACGAGTCATCCGGGAGGCGTCCATGGTGGTGGAGAAGCTCCCGGTGGTGATCCTCCCCTCCGGCAGGGTGCCGGGAAGAGTTCTCCTGGTGCTCCCGATCTTGGAAGCGGCGGCGGCGGAACAGAGATGGGATCGCGAAAAGAGTTCCTGTTCTGAGGGTTTCGGAGGGTCCTTTAAATATATGCCAAAGTAGGGCATCGGGGGAGCTTCGGGGGGCCCAGGCGCCTGGAGCCCTGGTGCCCCCCCAGGCTGCCCTTCGGACGCAGTGTTGTTTCCGGAACGCTGATTTTTTATATATTTTTTCTGGATTTTTCTGGGCAGTTCTCGAAACGTGAAAACCTGAAATACAAAAACAGCCGAAAACAGAAACTGGCACTGGGGTGCACTGGATTAGTAAGTTAGTCCAAATATGATCAAAAGTGTATGGAAGTGTATGAATATCATAGAATTATCACCCAAAAGTGGCATGGAGCAAGCAGAAATTATAGATACGTTTTGGACGTATCAACATCCCCAAGCTTAATTCCTGCTCGTCCTCGAGTAGGTAAATGATAACAAGAATAATTTCTGTGGTGACATGCTATTAACCATATAGGACTTTTTCATAGTCATATGACAAAAGCTTACTGAGACAATGATTCTAAAGTAATTAAGTTGCCTCAAGAGGAAATCACAAATGACTGAAAGTTTTACAATATGAAACTGAAACATCAAAAAGATTTGCAATGAACATGATGTGCAAATATGATAAAGTGATATCTAGCTTGCCCCCTTTAGTGATGCAAAACATAAATGCAGGGGCACCTTCAAGGTTTAAGTGATGACTAGATACAATGATTTCAGAATAAACGATATCACAATCATGCAAAAGACAATGCTACTTTGGGACAATGCACATTACACTCAGAATGACAATCATGCTCTCAGTAGTTGGTGCTTCAACATAAAAGTAAAAGAATGGTTATGTGCTAGAGCTTTTTATTTTGAAAACATGGAAGCAATTGTGTCAACGGTAGTAGTACTTCATATGTGTCATGCATAAGACATCCTATAAGTTGCAAGCCTCATGCATCGAATACCAATAGTGCTCGCACCTTGTCCTAATTAGCTCGGATCTCCATGGGTTATCATTGCATTACATATGTTTTAACCAAGTGTCACAAAGGGGTACCTCTATGCCACCTGTACAAAGGTCCAAGGAGATAAATCGCATTTGATTTCTCGTTTTTGATAGATCTCAACTTGAGGACATCCATACCGGGACAACATAGAAAATAGATGATGGACTCCTCTTTAATGCATAAGCATATTCTCATGAGAGATTGAGGATTAAGGTCCAAGCTAAAACTTCCACCATGATGCATGGCTTTGGTTGGCGGCCCAATGTTCTTCTCTAACAATATGCATAGTCATTCAACGCACGGTAAATCACCCTTACTTCAGACAAGACGAACATGCATAGCAACTCACATGATATTCAAAAAAAGTGTGACAGTTGATGGCGTCCCTAGAAACGGTTACCGCTCAGCAAGCAACTTATAAGAAATAAGATACATAAGCAACATATTCTTTACCACAATAGTTTTTAAGCTACTTTCCCATGAGCTATGTATTGCAAAGTTAGTTTGCTTAGTACAGGTGGAGGTTAGCAAAAGACTGGGAGCGACCAACTAAGAGAGCAATGACGGTCATAATCATGCAGAGCGACAAAGCAATATTGAATCAGGCATGGAAGTTATATCGCTACTCAAAAATAAAAGATCATCAAGGCTTGACAGACTTTCTTTATAGTCTTAATATGCGTGAGCATACGCCAAGTCAATCAAAATTAATTCTCGAAGGAAGATATTACTAAACCATACCACATCATAGGCAGACAAATCAAGTTGGTACTCCAATAACACATTGGGAACCCCCCAGCTATTTGAGATTAACCATAAGAAAACCTGAATTACTAAGCACCATCATGCAAGTAGCATCTTTATCATAGACACATTAACAAGTGCAACGGAAGCAAACTCTCTTAATAAGGTGATCATGGTAATTAAAGCGAGTTCAAGCAACCAACTAAACAAAAGCTCTTTGAAAAGATAAGCATGAATACTAAGAGCAGAGTATGATAGTAGCTATTAAAAGACAAAGAACATACACAACATAGATAGACATGAAAATTCTATGTTATGTTCTAGGTAGACGTGGAGCGTGTTTCTCTCCCACATAAAGGAATGCTGGGTTCCGACTCGTTATGAAAAACTAAAAAGAAAACTAAAAGCAAGACGCTCCAAGCATAGCACATAACACATGAAGTGATAAAAATATAGCGAAACGAAAGACGAACTGATAATGTTGATGGAGAAGGGGATGCACGGGGGCATCCCCAAGCTTAGACGCTTGAGTCTCCTTGAATATTTCTTGGGGGTGCACGGGGGCATCCCCAAGCTTGAGCGCTTGATACTCCTGAATCTTTTTATCATCTTCCCTCGCACACTTGAAAACTCCCTTCATACACAACTCATCATAATCTGATTAGCAAGGTTAGTACCCTTAATAAAATAATTATACCTTGCTGGAAATAAGGATATTCTTGAAGTTCTACTGTTTCTCAAGATTGCCAAAAGGTTTTTGCAAAGAAAAAGCAAGTTCTTGATTTGCAAAGAGAGGGAAAGGCAAAACAGGACAGAATCTATGAAAAACAGAACAGCAGGCAGTAATTGATCTGTTCGGGATACTTCTGCAACTCAAATCAAGAAACTCAGAACAGACGCATGAAAGACAATTATATAGAGAACGCTGTCGAAAAATTCAGACCAAAAAGATGATCTGGTGATTTTATACGAATTTTTCTATCCAAGGACAGAATCTGTTTCCTGGACAGCACCTCACAACTTTTGAACTTTCTAGCAATCAGAGGCTATACTTGGCACAAATATGAAAAGCAAAGATACAATGATGATGCTACAGCAGTAAACAACATCACGACACAACAAAAGCAAAAAATTTATTCATGTGGGCTGCCTCCCAAAAGCGCTTTCTTTTATGCCTTTAAGCTAGGCATAATGCATAGATCAAGTTGTATCAATTGAACCATCATCGAGATCATCAAAAAGCTCTTCAATAATACAACTAGTCTTAAGAGGACTCTCAAATAAAGGCCTCATAGAGATACTTATAGGTAGAAGACCAAAAGGATAAAAGTCAAGGGAAAATTCATTTATAAATTCATCACATAAAGGTGTTTCTTCCAAAGTCTTTACAGTTTCAACCCCTTTGGCAATAGATGGATTACTTTTAGAACGGGGAGCCTTTGGAACGTGAACGAACTTAGGCTCCCGCTTTGCCGGAGTTTCTACCTTTTTGGTTTTGATCGAGGAGAAAGTAGTTCCTAGAGTATGAAATATTTCCTCAATCTTATCTACCCTAAAAGAGTCCAAGTCATGGAATTTGACGGTCTCCAAAATTTTGAAATTTTTATGCATGGAGCTATCAAGTCTATTAAAATTCCCTTGGATCTTACGATCCAACTCATTCATCTTATTAATGCTTGGCATCTCTAGCTCTATCCTTTCAAGTTTTTTCATAATGTGAGCTAGGGTGACGTCCTCTTGAATGCTAACAACAGGGGGACTCCCAACAAGATTTTCAATAATACTAAGAGACTCCCAAACTGGGGCCTCCAGGAAATTCCCATTGATAGCAGTATCTAGAATAAACCTATTCCAAGAAGTAGTTCCAACATAAAAATTTCTAAGTAAGATAGTAGTAGGTTGCTTCTTGGTGGCTCTTTTTTGTGAATCATTAATTCTATACCAAGCATCTTTCAAACTTTCCCCACCTCTTTGTTTAAAGGAGAGAACTTCTGCCTCGTCAAAGACAAAAGGACCCGACATAATGACAACTTAAGGAACAAGATAACTATTTTTGTGATTTTCGATAAAAAGGTACTAAAGCAAAAATGAAAGGTAAACTAGCAAGACTAAAAAGCAAAGGTAAAAGATAGCATGCAACTCCCCTATCCTGAAGAGTGGAGTCCCCGGCAACGGCGCCAGAAAATACTCCTTGATGGGCCTCGAACCCCTCGTTGGTTACCCCAAGTGGAAGGTGTAAGATGCAGTAAGTAGAAGTTTTTCCCTTAGCAAAGATGCCAAGGATCGAATCCCCAGAGACTCCTAGGTTCAACAAGTAGGTGTCAATTGCTACGGCGCCAGATTAGTAGCAATCAACATGGACCTGCACACAAATACAACTAACTTTGCTCCCAACGAGTACAGAGAGGTTGTCAATCCCTCCGGCCTTGTAGTTCACAAAGGATTAAAAGCAATGATAGTAGTGATAGATAGTGTTTTGCAATAGTAAATAATAACGAAAAGTAAATAGTGGATGTGATCAATGATGGTAATATGGACCGGAGTCTCATGTTGTTCACTAGTGATGTCTCTCTCCCAAAAGACGATAAAACAGCTATGTGAGGTAAACAAATTACAGCTGGGCAATTGACAGGACCACGAACGCAAACCAATGCTGACTACATTGCAAGAAAGGTTGAGGTTCAAAGCATGGGCGGTACGCCAAAGTAAGTAGACCAAAATCCATCAATATCTACTACTAATCATCCACCTTGAGATATCTATCCAGAACATCTCGCTGGTATTAAGTTGCGAGTCCCACCCATAGTGTAAACTCAATGCAATAGACAACTGCATTAAAAGAACTTTGCGTAAAGTAAACAATCCTTGCACCTGCGGGCACAAGCACCGTTGTTTTCCCCCTTGTGGCAATAGCACATCCCCTAGACTCATGTTTCTGTCACTCAAGCTAGTCATCGAGGGGCATGAACCCACAATCGAGCATAACGTTCCCTCTTGGAGTCACTACCTATTACTCGGCCAAAGCAATAAATAACAATGGAGAACATGCAAGAATTACTTATGAACAAAAATATAAAAGAGGTGAATCAAATATATTACTCAAGATCAATCTGAACATAATCTCATAATCCATCGGATCCCAGCAAACTCAACATAGCAACAGCATAAGGATTACATAGGTGCCTCGATCATGTAGGGCAGCTCACGAGGACTAATTAGTGAAGCACAAGAACGGGAGGAGAACATCACATAGCTACTGGTCATGGACTCATGGTCCAAGGGAGATTACTCACGAGTCATCCGGGAGGCGTCCATGGTGGTGGAGAAGCTCCCGGTGGTGATCCTCCCCTCCGGCAGGGTGCCGGGAAGAGTTCTCCTGGTGCTCCCGATCTTGGAAGCGGCGGCGGCGGCGGAACAGAGATGGGATCGCGAAAAGAGTTCCTGTTCTGAGGGTTTCGGAGGGTTCTTTAAATATATGCCAAAGTAGGGCATCGGGGGAGCTTCGGGGGGCCCAGGCGCCCCCCCGGCGCGGCCCAGGGGGGGGCGGCGCCAGGGCGCCTGGAGCCCTGGTGGCCCTCCCCAGGCTGCCCTTCGGACGCAATGTTGTTTCCGGAACGCTGATTTTTTATATAATTTTTCTGGGCAGTTCTCGAAACGTGAAAACCTGAAATACAAAAACAGCCGAAAACAGAAACTGGCACTGGGGTGCACTGGATTAGTAAGTTAGTCCAAATATGATCAAAAGTGTATGGAAGTGTATGAATGTCATAGCAATATCACCCAGAAGTGTCATGGAGCAAGCAGAAATTATAGATACGTTTTGGACGTATCAGTGCGAATGGCAAGGTAGTGGCTTGCCTGGTGGATAAATGAATTCATGCACAGTACTATGGGGGCCCAATTAGATGTCATGTCTACTCGACGCCCAATTAAATGGCTTTTGATGTCATGTCAAGCGTCGGGAAAATTACAGGTGATACGAAGCTTTCCTTTCTCCCATGATACGGGCTTCCGAGAGCCCTTGGATCTGAGATCGAACGGTTGCATGGCGTGATTCTAGACCTACGGGTGAATATCCTATCCTGGAGGGTTATTCTGCAAATTTTCAGCAACTTAGCATGCGGCCGTTCGATCTCAGATCCAAGGGCTGCCAGCAGCCCGTATCATGGTCGTGCCTACCACGACCGTCTCCTTGCTCGCGCGGTCACGCCCTTAGAGATTTAACATGGTAAGTTAGGCTATCTGATGTTGGCATGTCATACATAGTCATCAAGGTTAGCTATAAGGTTGGCTATAAGAGTATTTTTTGTTTACTTCTCTCTATCTCTTTCTTCTTAGTATTTATTGCATTTGCCAAGGAATGACCTCATCCAATGAAATGGTGCTTAGATGAGGCGCTATGGGCATTAAATGGCTTAGCAACTCAAGTACCCAATGCATAGGTGCTTAGTTTTTTGTTGCTAAGTTTGCTTCATCTAGGTACACGCGCTTATCATCGTTTCTTCCTGGGGTCACCAAGCTAGTCTCTCTCTTCTTAATTAACTTGGCACATCAGACTTTATGCCTATGTGGCAGGCTTAGCACCTGCAGGATCAAGTACAATAGTGGGCTATAAGCCCGCTTTACATGGCATTTTGCATATGTGGGGTTTAGGTTTTAGGGTTTAGGGTTTAGGGTTTGCATATGTGGGGGAAAGAGGCAAGGAAAAAGTGGAGGAGTGGGCTCTCAAGCAAGAGCCAGCCTCTACATGGTGGAGCATCGGGAGAGGCACCTGTATGGAGGTGGTCAGGAATCCGGCTTGGAAGTTAAAATGATAATGGCAAGTCAAATCACCGGGCCAGCAGTAACTCACTATCAAATCACACAGCCCTACGTTTGCAGCAGCCTACTCCCTCATCTTCTCGCGTCTCTGTCAAACCGACTAGGCGGAACTGCCCCGCCTACCGCGCTGGAAAAGCCCCACCCTCGACTTTTAAATAGTACATTATACTAATTTTGTATCCATGGATTGCGCCATGGAGCAAAGCCTCAAGAAAACGGCGGTACACATGTACGGAGTATACAGCACGCCCGTCGCTGTCGGGGGAAACTGTCCGCCACGAACACCTATGGGACCAGAGCCCCTTGTCTGTGCGGTACGAGGGCGGAGGGAGCATGAAGAGCAGATCGTAGCGAGCACGCGGGCAGTTTTACCCAGGTTCGGGCCGCGATAGACGCGTAAAACCCTACTCCTGCTTGGTTATGTATTAAGTTGGAGAGCTCGGGAACTTGAAGAAGCAGCTACACCGAGCGTATGAGTGATCTAGGTTCCGAACCCCCTCCACGTTGTGCATGGGCCTCCTTTTATAGTGCAAGGGGTCACCGACAGGTGTCAACGTAGGAGAAAGGGGTAAAAACGTAAAAGAGGTGGTAGTTGTAACAGTGTGGGAACAGTGAAGCTACAGTGCGCGAACAGTGGTCGCTACCTACTTTGACAGTGGGGGACAAGGGCATTTAATGCCCGTCGCCGTCGACCCCAAAAGCTCCCGCCCTTGCGTCTCCGTCCGCCACGGCGATGGATCCACCACCGTGGAGTGCCACCGTGTCCCCCAGGCTGCACAGCCATCCGCCACGCGTCCCTGGATAGGCCCCAGGGCGACGGGTGGACCGATGAGCTGGAGCGCGGGCACACAGCGCAACTCTCCCGGCAAGCACCTTGCCGGGGCCTTGATCTTGCCGGGCCCGGGAGCTTGTCGCTCCCCGGGCCTTCGCCGGGGCGCATATAGCGCCGAGGCGTGTCTTCTAGTCTTCCTGGCAAGCTTCTCTTGCCAGGGCCTTGTGCTAGTGGGGCAGTCTTGAGCCTGGTACGGCCTTCCCGGCAAGCTCCACTTGCCGGGGTCTCGATCTTCTGTCTTGCATACTTTGTTTTTGAATGGCTTAATATGGAGCAGAAAGGTCTCCGGCGAGCGCGTGGTAAACCCTGCCGCGGGAAGCTGCAACTGACCGTGCACAAGTTGGGGTACTGAGGTACCCCTACCTTAGTACACCGACAGGAGCCCCCGGGCCTGGGCCACACACGGTGCCGAGCGCTGTTGGGCCAGGCCCAAAACAGTGCACGGGCACACGCGGCCCACAGCGCGCCGAATCCACTTCCGTATCCGCCGCATCCCCCTGTAACGGCACGCGTCGATTGCGGCGTCGTGGGATGGGACGTGCCCACGTTCCATCAATGAAAAAGGGCGAAACGCCCCCCACTTCCCCATAAAAGCAGAGGAAGCAGGAGCGGTTCCCCTCCTTGCGTCTTCATTGCATCTTCTTCTTCCTCCAGAAACCCTTTTGCGCTCCGCCTCCACGCCTCCGCAGCCGTCGTCTGCATCTCCGGCGTCGCCGGGCTCTTCGTCCCCCTCCTTCCGCCGCGTCCGCCATGGCCCCGAAGACCGACAAGGCGAAGGCGGAGAAGGCCAAGAGGGAGAAGTCGGAGCAAGCGGCGAAGCTCGCCGCGTATCGGAAGCGGAACCTTGTCTTCCCGCCGAAGCTCGGTGCGCGGGAGCTCTGGAACAAGTACTACTTGTTCTGGGCCAAGGAAACCAAGGCGCACCCCCGCACTCAAGCTTATCCGGCCGCCGCCAAGGACAACTACCCCGGCGGGTACTACTTCTTCGCAGCCTTCTTTCACTGCGGTCTTTGCCCTCCTTTCTCTAATTTCTTCTGCGACGTCATGCACACCTATGGCCTCCACCTTCTTGACTTCACCCCCAACGCCATCCTCACCATGGCGGTTTTCGCACACATGTGCGAAAACTTCATAGGGATACACCCAAACTTAGCATTGTTTAGGCACTTCTTCACTCCTAGAGCAGAGGCCAACGCCCCCCTCTCCGGAGGAATTTCTTGGGTTTTCCGTCTGAACAAGAAGGGGTCCTACTTGCCGGGGGAGCTCCGCGGCAAGTGGGAGGAATGGCGTGCGGAGTGGTGCTGGATTGTTGAGGACGAGCCGCAGCCCTTCACCGCGCCGCGCACAACGCCCATCGTGCGTGGCAGGGATTGGAGCGAACTGGACTCGGACGACATCAAGCTCGACGTCGCCCTCGTCCGGATTCTTCGTCTTCGGACCGCCAGGCTGTCCGTTGCAGAGGTAGGCGCAGATTTTCTCCGCCGCCGCATCGCCCCTCTCCAAGACAGGAAAAGGCCGGCCTGGGAGTACGGCGGCCCGGCGGATATAATGAGGCTGCGCCCCGGGCTAAACTTCAACTTCACGACGCTGGAGCTGAAGGGGATGGTCCGGGAACTCTTCAAGTATGACCCGGCACACCCTGAGTGGTTCAGGCCTCCCCGGGGAGTGGTGCCCCTCTGCAACAGCACAGTCCGGGATCGTCTCTGCGCCATGATGCCCGCGTGCGATTCGCATGGCGTGGACCGCACGTGGATTTCGCCCAAGCCCATAGACGTCCTCAGCTTCTTCGACAACCTCGTGGAGGTGGCGAAGAACAAGAATGGCATCAAGGAGCACACGCGGGACACCACCGAGCAGGAGCTTGCTTACATAGCTTCTCGGGCTGAAGAGGCCGCTGCAGCTGCAGCGGCAGGAGATTTTGGGTACACGCCTGACGAGGCGGAGGCTGCGGATGCGTCCAGCCGGGCGGAGGAGGCGGAGATCCGCAGACTGTTGCAACTTCCTCCCGACGCGCTCGCCGGGGTCCCCTCTCTGAGGCACTCCGGGATCCACGGAATCGTGGCCGAGGCCGCAGCAATGGAGGGTGCCACCGGAGGGAACAGAGGCGCCGCGGGGAGCGGAGGCGCCAGAGGGAGCGGAGGCGCCAAAGGAAAAGAGGCCGCAGCGCAGGGCGCTGGGCCCAGCGAGCCGGCCGGGGAGGAGGAGGAGGAGGCCGAGGACTCCGACGGATCTACGGAGCTCTACGCCGACGACCTCTCCTCGTCGGAGAGCTCCCCGCCCCCGGCAAGCCCAAGGCAGTCTCCACCGAAGCGTCTCCGCAAGACGGCGACGGGAGAGAGGGCGCAGGCGCCCCGGCAACAACCAGCTCGCCGGGCAGCTCCCCGGGGGAGCCAAGCTGCGCCGGGGGCGACCGGCGCACCAGTCACAGCGGAGGCGGCCCGCGCGCGGGCCACGACGGAGGCGTCCCGCAAGCAGGCGTCGAGCCGACAGGGGTCTTCTTGGAGCGGAGCAGCGGCTCCGCCTGCTCCTCGGGCTCCGGCTACCACAGGGGCTGGGTCTTCGCAGCCCCCAGCCCCCGGGATCGCCAAGCGCCCGAGGGAATCTTCATCTTCTACTCCTCGTGCCGACGCGCCCCAGGTGGAGTATGACTTCTCCACCTTGAGCGAGGACGACGAGGAGGATCAGGAGTAAGGATCCAAGATCTTACACCTTCTCGAGTTTCGTCTTGATTATTGTTGATGCTGATTTTGTTTGTTGCTTTGATTTCAGGACCTTGGTTCAGCGCGTGGCGAAGAAAGCCAAGGCGCCTGTGGTCGAGGTCGCGGAAGATTCGGCCGCAGCGGCAACAGGGGACGTGCCGGAGCCAAGCCTGCCGGACCCGAGCGCTGCTCCGAGGAGCAGCCCCCAGCGCAGCCCCCAGCGTAAGTCTGGGTTCCATCTTTCCGCTCGTCGGGAAGCGCTTAGGGATTTTGTCTTGATTCAACATCTTGATGTTTCTTGTCTTTTCTTGTGCAGAGGCGGAGCCACAGCGGCAGGAGCGCCCGGAGACCGTCCTTGAGGAGCCGCAGGCCCCGCCGTCCCCGCCAAGGCCGAACTCCCCGGCAAGGGAGAGCGCTCCGCCAAGGGCGGGTACTCCGCCAAGGGCGAGTACCCCGCCAAGGGCGAGCAGCCCGGCGAGGGCGGCCACTCCGCCAAGGCAGAGCTCCCCGGCGAGGGAGCCCGCCGCTGATGACGTCCGCCAAGGTATGTCTTGTACTTTGTCTTCTTGACGTTGTTTCTTTTTGGATATTTGCTTGAGCTTCCTTGTTGCTTCTTCTTCTTCTAGATCTTCCTCCCCCCGAGCCAATGGAGACGGAGGTCATCAACCTCGAGGAGGAGGGCGCGCAGGGCGGCGGCGGTGACGCTCCTGTCGCCGAGGACACGGCGAGAGCCGCCGAGCCGGCCGCGCAGGAGACCGCTCCGGCTGCGGACGCATCGGCCGGGGAGGGGGACGGCGACCGCACCGCCGACCCGGAGGCGGCGGGAGCATCAAGTGCTGCGCCGGCCACCGACCCCTCCGCCGGCAAGGAGCAGGGCTACTACCTTGAGGCCCCCAACGGCGTCTTCATCCAGGTGCCTTGGGGGTCTTCGTCGAGAGCTCCCGCGGAGGGCGAGGCATTTGACGGGGAGGTCCTCGCCTCCGCGGGCCTGAAGATTGTCGAGGCGCCCGGCGGGAGTGAAGGGCCCGAGGAGGAGAAGCTACTTCACCAGCTCCTGGCCCTTTACCGGGCCAGGCAGGCGAAGCTTGCTTCCCGGGAAGCCCTTGCCGCCAAGGCCGCCGCGGAGATGGAGAAGCGCGCGGCGGAGCTCAGCGCCGCCAACCAGGCGGCCCTCCACGAGGTGGCGGAGGAGCGCGAGCGGCTCGCCGGCGAATACCAGGAGTGGGTACTGGAGAAGGCTGAGGCTGAAGAGCAGCAGCGGCTCGCCGGGGTGGAGCTGTCCCGGCGAGAAGGAGAACTCGCCCAGCGGAAGGTCCAACTCGACTCCCATGAGGAGGACCTTGCCGCTCGCGAGGAGGCCCTTGGCGGGGAACTAAAGGAGGCGAAAGCCGCCGCGGCTGCCGCGGAGACCGCCAGGAAGGAGCTCGCCGCCAAGGTCGCACAGCTGGAGAAGTCGCTGAAGGTGAGCGCGGAGAAGGTCGCCGCGCTCATCACGGAGCGCGAGAAGGACGCCCACACCAATTCAGAACTCCAGGTGCGTCTTTCTGAGAGGGGCGACGAGTTGAAGGCCGCCAAGGACTCCATCGAGGACTTGGAGTTGAAGGTCTCTACACTGAAGGATTCACTCGACGCTGCCCGGGCCCGGGAGACCAAGTTGAAGGAGGAGCTCCGCAAGGAGCGGACCCTAGTGGACAGCGCCAACAAAGCGGCTGAGCTCTTCCGCAAAACTGTTGAGGTATGGACCGAGGACTTAGTGTCTTGTGCGTCCAACATCGACCAGGAGCTGCTGGCGCTGAAGCTGGAGCACCTCATCTACTCCCCGGATCCAAACCTCCCACACAGCGCCAAGCTCAGCCTCTTCTTCAGGGGAATCGCGCCGGCCCTTGCTGATCTGCGGAAGAAGATCCCCGCGCAACTGGCCGAGGAGACGCGCCTGCTCTGCACGGGAACTTTGGAGCGCGTGCTGACGAAGATCGTATACCGCAACCCGGGCATAAACCTCACCAACGTTCTTCGCAGCTTGCCGGCCGACGCGGACATGGAGGCTCTGAAGGAGCAGGTCGCCCACATCATCGCCAAGGTGGCTAAGATCCCCAGGATTGAGGGCGACCGCGTAGATTAGGCCTCCATTATCTTTATCTTTTTGTTGCTGCATATGATGTCATGAACTCATTAGTCCATTGTGACAAGTTATCCCTTGTAAGATATTTATCTCATTTTGATCAATCAGTGCAATGTTATCTTCCTTGTCTTAATCCTTGACTTTGTATGTTTTTCACCCTACGCTCCCGGGGAGCTTGCCGGCAAGGGACCTTTGCCGCGAGCGCTGAGTGCTGGACTCTGAGCAGCCTGCTGGCCAAGGTCTCCCCGGCAAGCAACCTCGCCGCGGCTAGTCGCATCGCACTTAGCTTGCTGAGCGTACTCGGAAACGAAGCAAGGGCGCGACACTTGTCGCGGCTCACTTAAATCGTTGAGCGAACTCGGAAACAAGATAAGGGTGCGGCAAGCTACGGGTAGGTTCCTCCGCGCACAGGTTTTCCATACAAAGTGTGATTGTTCAAGGAAGACAACTAAAATTTAAAATTTGAATTGGTCAAATTCTAACAACTTAGCTTTCATATATTGCTTGCTTCCCGGTAAGGCTTCTCTTTCTTGAACAGCACTTGGTTCCTCCTCCACCTCCTTCCCCCCCGGCAAACTTGTGCGCGAGGAACGTTCCTTCTGCTTAAGAGGCAAGGAAAAAGGAGAGGGAGACAAGTATATGGCCTTTCGGCGTGCTAATGCTTACCGGATACTTGAGTGTTGCACCAAATGCCAAACAAAACATGCAAATGGCAAAGAAAAGCATGCAAAAGGCAATCAGCGCAAAACACAAAAACTTTACTGATGCACGGGGTCTGCGCCCGGCTTTGTACAAAGGGTTACATGCAACAGCGGCAAAGCTTGTACAAAAGGTGGTTGCCGGAGCGGATCACGGCAACCGCGCCTTATGGGTGAAACTTGCGAAGATGCTCTATGTTCCAGGAGTTGCTCACCGGTAAGCCTTCTTCGGTCTCGAGGCGGACAGCGCCGGGTCTCGTGACTTGTCTCACCCGATAAGGGCCTTCCCACTTCGGCGTCAACTTGTTGGAATTCTTGGCGGACTGAACACGCCGAAGAACAAGGTCGCCTTCCTCGAGACTCTTGGCCTTGACCTTGCGGCTATGGTAGCGGCGCAAGGCTTGCTGGTATCGAGCAGCTCGTACAACAGCCTGGAGACGTCCCTCCTCGAGGACTAACGCGTCATCTTGCCGCAGTTGCTCTTGCTCGAGCTCATCATAAGCGAGCACTCGAGGAGATCCGTATACGAGTTCCGTGGGGAGAACTGCCTCTGCTCCATAGACTAGAGCAAAGGGTGTCTGTCCGGTGGCTCGACTTGGTGTCGTTCTGATTGACCAAAGAGCCGCCGGTAGCTCCTCTATCCAATTTCTTCCGCACTTGCGCAGCCTGTCAAAGGTCCTTGTCTTGAGTCCGCGCAGCACTTCAGCATTGGCCCTCTCCGCTTGACCGTTGCTCCACGGGTGAGCAACGGAAGCGAAACAGACCTTGGCGCCAAGGTCTTGGACGTACTGCATGAAGGTGCGACTAGTGAATTGCGTACCGTTGTCGGTGATGATCCTGTTAGGGATCCCGAAACGGCAAACAATCGACCTGAAGAACCTGACTGCTGACTGTGCTGTCACCTTTCTCACTGGCTCCACTTCTGGCCACTTTGTGAACTTGTCGATTGCAACGTACAAGTACTCAAAGCCCCCGACAGCACGAGGGAAAGGGCCGAGGATATCGAGCCCCCAGACCGAGAAGGGCCAGGACAAAGGGATTGTTTGGAGAGCTTGAGCTGGTTGATGAATTTGCTTTGCATGGAACTGGCACGCTTCACACTTGGTTACTAGTGCAGTTGCATCTTGGAGGGCTTCTTGCCAAAAGAACCCTTGCCGGAAAGCTTTCCCGGCAAGCGCCCTTGCGCCAATGTGGTGGCCGCATATGCCTCCGTGTATTTCTGCCAACAGCTTCTGTCCATCTTCCCTGGAGATGCACTTCAATCTGACACCATTGAGCCTTCTTCTGTACAGCTCGTTATCCACGAACTGGTACATACTTGACTGCCTGGTTATCTTCTCTATTTCTTCTGGGTCGTCGGGAAGTTCTCCAGTTTGAAGGAAACGGACGATCTGCTGCGCCCATGCCGGAGCCCGAGGCTCGACGGCAAGGACTAAAGGCTCGAGGGCCGCTGCGGGAACCTCAGCTTCTACGGCAAGGACCTCTGGTTCTGCCGGAGCTGATGGTCGCCCGGCAAGCTCGCCGGGGCGAGTCTTGTCGGGAACGCTTGCTTCAACTGTACAAACCCGAGGATCTGCAGGAGCAAACTGTTCCTCAGCGTTGTGGTTGTTGATCTTGGGGACCTTGGCGGCGGTTTCAGGAAGATCCGCCAGCAAGTAGTCGCCGGAGGCCAACTTTCTCTTCTTGGACTGCCCAATTGATGGTGTAACGGATGGTTGAGTCAGCTTGAGCAAGAAGGTCCCTGGTTCCACAGGTAACTTCATCGAAGCACACTTTGAAAGGCCATCTGCAATTTCATTTTGAGCTCTCGGGACGTGCTCCATCTGCAGACCCTCAAAGTGCTCCTCAAGCTTCCTCACTTCATCGACATAAGCTTCCATCAAAGGGCTCTGATAGCTCTTGTTAACTTGCCGGACCACCAACTGAGAATCTCCCCGCACAATTAGCTTTCTGATCCCAAGTTCGGCCGCAATCCTGAGGCCGGCAAGCAAGCCTTCATATTCAGCAGTGTTGTTTGTTGCTTGCTCCCTGGGAAAGTGCATCTGGATAACATATTTGAGGTGTTCTCCGGTGGGCGCGATGAGTACCACGCCAGCACCGGCGCCTTGCAGCGAGAAGGCACCGTCAAAATACATTACCCATTCACTTGTCGCTTCTTGTACGGGTGTACTTGTTTCTTGGACTTCTTCATCGGGCGTTGGGGTCCACTTAGCTATGAATTCTGCCAAAGCTCGGCTCTGTATGGTTGAAGTACTTTCAAACTTGAGTCCAAAGCTTGACAGCTCCAGTGCCCACTCAACGATCCTGCCTGTTGCTTCTGGGTTGTGCAATATCCTCTTCAGCGGAAAGCGAGTGACCACTGTTATCTCATGTGCTTGGAAGTAATGGCGCAGCTTTCTCGAGGCCATGAGGAGGCCGAAAAGCAACTTTTGCACCCCAGACTATCTTGATCTAGCTCCCTGGAGAAGGGAACTCACAAAATGCACTGGGCGCTGCACCATTTTCTTCCGCACTTCATCTTGTTCCTGCGCAGAGTTATCCTTGTCGGGGCCAGAGCTTGCCGGAGCAGCCCCCTGCTTGTCGCTGGATTCGCTTGCCGGTGGTGCTGACTCCTCGTCGGACTCCCTCTCCGCTACTAACGCAGCACTAACCACCTGGTTGGTTGCCGCTAGGTATAGCAACAACTTTTCCTGTGGTCTAGGTGCGACAAGTATTGGAGTGGAGGACAGGTACCGTTTCAAATCCTGCAGCGCTGCCTCCGCTTCCGGAGTCCACTTCATGGGACCTGCCTTCTTCAAGATTTTGAAGAAAGGTAGGGCGCGTTCTGCAGACTTTGAAATGAACCTACTGAGGGCAGCCACACAACCTGCAAGCCTTCTGACATCCTTGACGCGCTTTGGGGCCTCTATCTGCTCAATGGCTTTAATCTTGTCGGGGTTGGCTTCAATCCCCCTCTGTGACACAAAGAACCCGAGAAGCTTGCCGGAGGGGACTCCAAAGACGCACTTCTCGGGGTTCAACTTAAGTTGTATCCTGCGCAGGTTCTGAAATGTCTCTTCCAAATCTTGGATCAGGGTATCCTTGCTCTTACTCTTCACCACGATGTCATCCATGTAAGCTTCTACATTTCTGTGGATCTGTGGCTCAAAAGCAGTGTATACTACCCTTGCAAATGTTGAGCCTGCATTCTTCAATCCAAATGGCATGCGTATAAAGCAATAAGTGCCACATGGAGTGATAAATGCAGTCTTCTCTTCATCCTCTTTGGCCATAAAAATCTGATGATAGCCTGAATATGCATCAAGGAAACAGAGTAGCTCACATCCGGCAGTGGAGTCAACGATCTGGTCAATGCGTGGCAAAGGGAATGGATCTTTGGGACATGCTTTATTCACATCGGTGAAGTCTATACATAGTCTCCATTTTCCGTTGGCCTTGCGCACGACGACTGGATTTGCCAACCACGTCGGATGGATCACACCTCTAACTAGGCCTGCTGCCTCTAGCTTCTTGATTTCTTCGTTGATGAATTCTTGGCGCTCCACGGCTTGCTTCCTCACTTTCTGCTTGATGGGCCGCGCATGAGGACAAACAGCAAGCTTGTGCTCAATTACCTTCCTGGGAACACCGGGGATGTCAGATGGTTGCCAGGCAAACACATCGACATTCGCCCGCAGGAAGGCAACGAGCGCGCTTTCCTATTTGCTGTCAAGCGTGGCACTGATGGTGAAGGTACCACCAGTGCCGTCCTCCTTGGCGGACACTTTCTTGGTTGCCGGAGGAGCGGCCATCCCTTTCTTACACTTGCCGGTGGAGCTCGATGGAACGTCCTCGACGGCAGCGCAGCACTCCGAAGAGGTGCGGTTGCCGGAGTGGGTCCCAGAGCACTTACCGGACTTGGTCTTCGTCTTCTTCCCCCCAGGAGCTTCAGCGGCAAGTGTATCCTTCTCGGCCGCAGCTGCCGCATCCCGGTAGATTTTGTCGGCGCAGACAAGCGCATCCTTCTTGTCGCCGTGGACAGTGATGACGCTTATCGGCCCCGGCATCTTGAGTACGTTGTAAGCATAATGGGAAGCTGCCATGAACTTGGCGAGGGCAGGACGGCCAAGTATTCCATTGTAGGGCAATGGAATATCGGCGACGTCGAAAGTGATGCGCTCAGTTCTGAAGTTGAGCTCCCCGCCAAAGGTCACCGGCAGAGTGATCTTTCCCTTGGGCTTGCTCCTTCCCGGGTTGATTCCTTGGAAAGAACCGGTTTCTTCGAGCTCACCATCTGGAATTTGGAGTTTCTTGATCACAGCAGAGGAGATCAAGTTCAGCCCGGCCCCGCCGTCAACCAACATTTTGGTGACCTTGAGGTTGCGGATGGTGGGAGAAACCAGCATCGGCAAGCACCCGACCGCAGTGGTGCGGTCAGGGTGATCCTCAAGATCAAAAACGATGGGCGTGCTGGACCATTTGAGGAGCCTGCGCGACTCCACGGGCGGCTCTGCTGCATTCACCTCACGCACCCACTGCTTTAGTTGGCGGTGGGAGGTGTGCAGAGAGGCGCCACCGTCGACGCACAGGACCTCCGTGGCCTTCTGGAACTCCTGCTCGCTGTTATCCTCGTCCTCCATGTATTCGTCGTCGTCCTCTTCGTCCTTGTCGCGGCCCCGGGGAGGTCGATCTCCTTGCCGCTGCGTCCTCCCCGGCCGTTGAACGGCCGCTTCTTGCTTGGCTCTTCCCCGCCACCTTGGGCCTTCTCCTTGTCGCGCCTCTCGTACTCAGCTTTCTGCTGCTCGACGAGGTACTCGACGCGCTTGCAGTTGGAGAGGTCGTGGCCCTTGGTGCGGTGGATCTTACAGTATTGCTTGTCGGAGCTGCCCGGCTTGTCGGCCGCCGCTACAGGGGCAGGCTCCTTGCCGGAGCCGCCAGCCTGCGTTTGCTTGGCGGGAGCCTCCTTGCCGGACATCTCGACGGCAAGCACCTCTTTCTTGCCCTTCCTTCTGTTATTCCGCCACCGGCTCTTCTTTGCCGGGGCGGCGTCGTCGCTGTCGCTTCCTCCTGCGCCAGCATCCTCCCCGGGGAGTCTCCTCCCCTCTTCTGCGCGTGCGCACTTGTCAGCCAGAGCATAAAGCTCGCTGACATCCCGAATCTTGGTCATCGCCATTTCTTCACGCATGCGGCGGTTACGCACGTTCTCGTGGAACGCGCTGATAACCGCGGCAGGGTGGACATCCGGGATGTTGTGTTGCACACGGCTGAAGCGTTGGATGTACTTGCGCAGGGTTTCTCCTTCCTTCTGGGCCAGAATGTGGAGATCGCTCTCCTGGCCGTGGGGTTTGTGGCCGCCGGTGAAGGCGCCAACAAACTGGTGGCAAAGGTCGGCCCAAGAAGAGATGGAACCTTCCGGCAAGTGCATAAGCCACGAACGGACGTTCGGCTTAAGCACGAGCGGGAAGTAATTCGCCAAGATCTTCTCGTCGCGCCCCCCGGCAGCTTGCACTGCGATGGTGTAGACGCTGAGGAATTCCGAGGGGTGCGTCTTGCCGTCGTACTTCTCCGGTACGTCGGGCTTGAAATTCTTCATGCTGGGCCACTGGACGCGCCGCAGCTCGCGGGTGAACGCAGGGCAACCTGCCGTGTACGGCAAGTCGCCTGGTTCACCGGGCGCGCGCGCGTCGACAGCGTCCTCAGCCCTCTGGTCTGATTGTCGTCGAGGTTCTCGGCGGCGCTCGATTCTGGTTCGAGCGTCTTCTTGGCGCCGGTCGTCGAGGACCTAGCGCTGGTCCCGACGGGCCCGCGGATCCGACGATGCCGTGGAGCCGTCGTCGGCGTTGTTCCGGCGGGGCGGTGTCTTCTGCTTCCGCGGCGGGGAGTGCACGCTTGTCGCACCCCCGGCGGTCTTGTCGCCGTCGGCCTTCGTCTTCTCAGCTTGCCGCGGCCGCGAGGCCGACGGCTGCTGTGGAGAATCGTTGTTGGCGAAGGCGATCAGGCTCTGGATGGTGGCCCTCCAGTCTTCGGCCTTGTCTGCCGCTGGAGGGAAGTCGAGGAGCAGTTGCGCTCTCGCGAGCGCTTCCGCTGGAGTGGAGGGGAACGCGGGCGAGCGGTGCGAGGAGCGGGATACGCTCGGACTTCTAACGGCGTTAGAAGGAGCGGGGTCCCGCGCCGGCGCCTTCGCTTTGCTTGTGCCCGGACGGAGGTCCGGGGCGTCCCGCGAGCCCCCGGTTTGTCCTTGGCCTAGCAAACGGATGCCACCTCCTGTGACATGGCGCTGCTGGGTTGTTGTGTGCTGAGAGGGACGCGGTGCGTCCACGGAGACCGAGGTTCGGTCGTCCGTCCCGTTCTTGGATCTGGTGGCGCCGTGAGTGTCCTCGCCGGCGACCACCCTTCCGACGGCGTCTCCCCCGCCCACCGTCGGCTCTGGTGGCGGCGGATGAGACCCAGACGGGCCTCCGACCTCCGAAGCCTTCTTCTTCGGGGCCATGGAGCTGCTGCTGGTGAAGTTGCTGACGAATTCGGAGAGGTTGATGAAGAATGCGCCCGCGCGAATGCCGGATCAGGTTCGCACAACCTCGACGCCCCCTACCTGGCGCGCCAAAGATGTCGGGGGAAACTGTCCGCCACGAACACCTATGGGACCGGAGCCCCTTGTCTGTGCGGTACAAGGGCGGAGGGAGCACGAAGAGCAGATCGTAGCGAGCACGCGGGCAGTTTTACCCAGGTTCGGGCCGCGATAGACGCGTAAAACCCTACTCCTGCTTGGTTATGTATTAAGTTGGAGAGCTCAGGAACTTGAAGAAGCAGCTACACCGAGCGTATGAGTGATCTAGGTTCCGAACCCCCTCCACGTTGTGCATGGGCCTCCTTTTATAGTGCAAGGGGTCACCGACAGGTGTCAACGTAGGAGAAAGGGGTAAAAACGTAAAAGAGGTGGTAGTTGTAACAGTGCGGGAACAGTGAAGCTACAGTGCGCGAACAGTGGTCGCTACCTACTTTGACAGTGGGGGACAAGGGCATTTAATGCCCGTCGCCGTCGACCCCAAAAGCTCCCGCCCTTGCGTCTCCGTCCGCCACGGCGATGGATCCACCACCGTGGAGTGCCACCGTGTCCCCCAGGCTGCACAGCCATCCGCCACGCGTCCCTAGATAGGCCCCAGGGCGACGCGTGGACCGATGAGCTGGAGCGCGGGCACACAGCGCAACTCTCCCGGCAAGCACCTTGCCGGGGCCTTGATCTTGCCGGGCCCGGGAGCTTGTCGCTCCCCGGGCCTTCTTTGGGGCGCATATAGCGCCGAGGCGTGTCTTCTAGTCTTCCTGGCAAGCTTCTCTTGCCAGGGCCTTGTGCTAGTGGGGCAGTCTTGAGCCTAGTACGGCCTTCCCGGCAAGCTCCACTTGCCGGGGTCTCGATCTTCTGTCTTGCATACTTTGTTTTTGAATGGCTTAATATGGAGCAGAAAGGTCTCCGGCGAGCGCGTGGTAAACCCTGCCGCGGGAAGCTGCAACTGACCGTGCACAAGTTGGGGTACTGAGGTACCCCTACCTTAGTACACCGACAGTCGCGTTCGCGTCGCACCCCAGACGGTCGGTCGGTCTGGCACGCCGCTCTCCAAATGGAACGCGTGTCATATTGTGTTTGCACACACATGTGGCACCACAGTTGAGAATCGACCATAGGCACACTCCCCGGCCCCGCAAATCGGGTGAGTTAATAGAAGTATATACATTGGTACCTGGACAATCCCTGCAAGACACGGAAGATCAGTTCGTCCATGCATGTGACCAGACTCCAGCAGACATGCCTGGATTGGCTATCGTCTACATATCGTGCAGGTTGTGTTGTACAGGGCTGTAGTTCTGGTGAGAAATCTAAAAAATGGTTTCTTGTCATCTCGCAAAATTAGGTGTCATGTGCTTCGGATAACTGCGAGGGTTAAACAGCGACAACTGAGTTGGGCCAGTCATTGGGGAACATGCACGAAGACTACTCGGCTGCCATCTAGGTCAAGCCGGCTATGTTAATTAGGACATCTATCGACAGACCCCTTTTCTACGAGTTTATCTTTAATTTGAGCATTGATCCTCGTCTAGATTGTCCGTCGGGATTCATCTTGCCTCCTTTGGGCAGTGAGGTTATGATTTCTTGTCATGTGGCATTTTTTCGTGTTATATGTTATAACCCGGTGCTTCAGATCAAAATGACGACAACTGCGCCTCCGGGGCACATGCATGAAGACTTCTCGACAGTCATTGCCGAGGTCAAGCCGGCTCCGGCTGGTAGAGAAAAGAAAACTAGTACTCCACTATATAGGCAGGAGCCTCCGCGCTTGCTTGCTAGTGTTGCTCTCTTCACACTGTCTCATCCTCTCGAGATCTAAACAAGACAGCGGTGGCCACACTCTCTCTCTACTCACCGCTGGTCACAGATCTAGCTGGATCCTCTCCGCCGGGGAAGGTGAGAAGGTGCAATGTTCACGCGGTCATCCTCGGCGACGGCTCTTACCCACTGCCGCCGCGTCCCGATCAGCATGCCTTGCCGTTCTCTCCCAAGAATCGCTGGCGACGGAGGGCCTCCCACCCTTTCTTCCTCGCTGCCGCAGTGTGGGCAGATCCAGCCTCCTGCCGCCCACCTAGCGACATCCCGGCGACCCTCAGGTTTAACTTCCTTCGAAATCGGCCTTGCTCTACTTCCCGAGCTCCTGACATCGCCGCATTTGTATCTTTTACTATTTCTGAGTCCCCCTCATGTAGATAGGATCGATCAGCTGTTCGAAAACCACCTATTTTTTTACTGTTAAGAGGTAAAACTAGTTCATGCGCTCGAATATAGGAGTACATGGTTCAAACAAGGAAGAAAGGGGGTGGGGGTGGGGGTAGATTTGTTACCTAAATCTAGGACTTGGTCGAAAGAGGAAATAATGGGGGTGAAAAGTAGCAGAGACTGGCTATCCAACTGGTCTCTAGGTCTAATAGGGTAATAAAGGGAACACAGTACAAACTCAATATAAACCCGATCTATTGGTTGAAAAAGGAAAGAAAGTGGGGACTGTGGGACAAGTCAACAGAGTAAGTCCAGCACTAGATTTGCTAGCCTCACACAGTATAAGGTGGCTATATACCGAACAAAAATGGGACCAACCCAGATATCCTCTTCTGATGTTTGTTGTCCCGAGCCGCTCTTATGTAATGCCACTGGTAAAATGTAGCAGTCACACTATTAAAAGTAAGGACACATTAAACCAATGTTGTTTTCAATGTAATGCCTCCAGTAATATGAATCAATGGCACTTTTTTCATGTCCTGCAAAATTTCCCATTAAGATAAGTTGCTTCTTTTCGTTTTCTGATGGAAATGGAACCGGGGCTGGAGCCCTTTTCTTAAAAAAAGAAGAAGAAGAAGCTGCTAGCTCATGGGACATTGCTTCATTTTAGGTGAACTGCACCAAAAGGTCCCATGAATTGAATCATCCATGTTGGTGACTGGTGTCATCCCTCTATGATGGCGTTGACTGCAGATAAGGTTCCCATCACGAGGTATGTTCCTTTTTGGTCTTACCGTTTGCCAAAGATCCTGCATGTTGATCCTGCTCTTGTGCTACTGTTTTGGCACTGCCATGATAAAGCAGTAGTGTTATTATTTTGCACCTTAATCTAGTGGCACTATTAATTTGAGGCAATGTTTTGGCACCGCTAGTGCCACTGTTTTTTATATATTGAAAGAGGGGGTTCCCTCTGTAGCGACCACGATCCGAATGGACCGAAGTCTCTGTGTTCTGTGTCATCCCTGGATCGGTATGCTGACACACACAGTACAAACATGATTTATAACAGAGGTAAATCACATGTATTAAGTAACGTAAATACTATTACCTCAAATCGATCATAGCGGAAGCAACAAAGGTCGTGGATTCCCATCAACACCAACGGCAAAGTTGAGTGTAGAAATCGTAACCCCTAACGTATCACTTACTCGTCGTAAGATAATCCTGCAACATAAAACGTGCAGCCCGAAAACGGGTCAGCACATGGAATATGGTGGCAAATTCACACTGTAATGATAATGATGAACAAAACCTACAACTACATGCATATTTGGCTGGTGGAGGCTGTAAGGTAAAGGTTTTTGCGCAAAGCCAATTTTTTCCTACTTCAAAGAATGCATTTTAATTAACTATCATGGTAGTTGAAAAATTGTTGAGAAGATAGACATCCTCTCAACCCCAATTAAAG
The DNA here is from genome assembly GCA_902687465.1 of Secale cereale. NCBI lineage: Eukaryota > Viridiplantae > Streptophyta > Magnoliopsida > Poales > Poaceae > Secale > Secale cereale. Next base: position 650,036,120 of record LR738711.1, on the reverse strand, counting down.
TTCATCATTAGAACCCAACAAAATTAATTAAAGTAACATGATGAGATTCACATGATAATCCAAGTACTAGATACTCAAGACGTCCATAACCGGGGACACGGCTAATCATGATCAGTTTGTACACTCTACAGAGGTTTGTGCACTTTCCCCACAAGACTCGATCGCCTCCGTTTGATTTCTCGCACTGCATGGTGTTTGAGAAACGGATGACCGAGACACAGTCTTTCCGAAGAGGTCCCCTTAACCAGATAGATAGGTCGGTACACCTACAAAACCCAACTACATCTGCTAGCCCATCATGGAAAGGTTTCCCACAACTTACTCAACTATGCCAGAGCCCATATTGGCATGTGGCTGCACACAGAAGTTTCTAGTATGAAAAATCTCATGATCCCTTTGAGCCTGGGTGGCGGTCCAAAAGAAAAACAGGCAATCCTGGAATACCCAGATGCCTCAATCCACCCAGATGTGTGTTAATGTTGCCACCTTAAGTTGAACCATTAATTAACAACTCACATCTGTCATGGATTTCACTCACCCAATCCACGTCTACGAGCATAGCATGTCCTAGCAGCAACCGTAGAAGTAACTCCCAAGGGTTTGAATGTAATGCGGGTAATAGGTACTACCTCAATCTACTTCCCAATCCCACAAATTAATTAATCCTACTCATGCAATGTGAGAGGGTTTGACTAATGCAATGAAAACTGGGTAATTGGAAAGCATGATCAAAGTGTTACTTGCCTGCAATGATGATGAAGATGATTCGCACTCAAAACTCTGGATAGATCTACTCGTCACACTCCGGCCAATCTATCGTAAGCGAGCAATAGTAACCACACATAAGCAATCACTCAGCAAACCAGAAAGGTCGAATAAAACACTTCGGAAAACTTCGAAAACAAACGAATGACTCTTGAAACACCAAACAATTTCCAACAGTACCAAAATTATTTGAATTTGGCCTTATCACAAAGTTTAGGTCAAGAGCTTCGATTTGCAAAAAGAATCAACTCAAACGGAGTTACGAAACTCAAGTTATGATCAAACGAAGTTCAAATCTAAAACTAGTTGAATTCAAATTTTTAAACTTTTCAAAAACATGTTTAAGTTTTATTACTGGAAAGAGGGCTTCGTAACGAAGACGTGGGCGTTGGTTTCGTTGGATTTGGACTAACTGGCAAAAAGTTAGGGCCGTTTGAAGTTTAGGGGCTAATCTGTAAAATTAATAATTACAGACAAGTCCCTGGCCGAAATTTAAAGAAAAAGAAAAAGCTAAAGAGCGAATGTTTGTTTTCTAGTCTTAACTGGTGAACGTTCACTAAATAGATAAAACCAAAAAAAATTAAACCGATCTAAAGGAAAACCAATCTAAACAGGAAATAAATCGGTGCGGTTTATACCTAACGATTTTCCCTGACGAAAACCGGGGTTCGGCAAATAAAACCGGGGAGGTGGATTGGATCGAATCTCGCCGGCGATGAACTCCGGCGAGGCTTGCGGCGGCGGCGGTGGGCGTGGCTTGCGAGGGGCGGCGCGGGGCGAGGCACGACTGCGGGAGGCGGGGCGCAGACCTCGTGGGGCGGCGCGGGGCGTTCACTATAATTTGAAGAAGTCATTTTATCTTCTCTCGGGAAAATCATTGAGTTGCTTAAAGTCTCTGAATTGACATATTGCGAGGAAGAAATTCAAAATCCTTTCAAAGCCCTTTATCATTTAGAATAAATGGAAGAAGTCATATTATCTTCACTCTAGGGTTTTCGGTTGAAAGAATTTGAATTCCCTCGGAGATCAAAAGCAAAGTGAAAGTTTTGGGAAAGTCATTTTATTCCCTCTCATTTAACTTTCAAAAGTTTCAAATTCACTCAATTTCACTCAGCACAATCAGCAAGCAAACAATTCTATCTATTTATTATAACATTCCAAAATTTAGGATTTTGGGATGTTACACCCTCTGATTTCATTAAAGAAACCCAACCGTAGAGAACCATTATCCGACAACATCTCCGTGTAAACGGGCAGTTATGCAACTACTACTAGAACGGACTGAGTACTAGCAGGAGGCAAGTTCACCACATAAGCTAGGCAGGTAGGGGGACGCAGCACCAGCTCGACCAAGTTTGGATTACAACCCAAATGCAACGACAGAAACATCAGGGGGAAGATAGGGACTGAAAGAGCCACCTTCCGCATCCCAGTCTAAGCACCCCCGACCTTCATCCTTGCGACGCACGGTACACCTCATTTGCCACCTGCTCGACCCTAGTGTCACTGATAAAATGAAGTAATAATACAGTTAAAAACTTAAAATAGAGCGAGTGTCCTCTCAATCATTTCATTTTCAATGTAGATAAAAAAAGTGCCTCTCTTTATTAATGTATGTTTCATCAACTAGTCCCATTGCTAATGTTTAAGCGTTTCTGCAAAATGGGGTGCTTAATTTTAGTTGATATGCAAAAAAAAAAGATTTGAATGTCTCAAGGCCCCTCCTTGTACTACCGCTGTACACTGATGTTCATCATTGGAAGAAGGTGTATCGGGGAGACTTGGGTTGATTTCCAGTATGATGTAATATTTTCTTTTGTTTATTAGTGTATGTTTCATCAACTAGTGCCACTATAACCTAATCACGCCTTTTCATTATCTGTGCAAAGAGGGTTATTCAGCTGCATTTTGGTGGAACTGCACAAATGTACGGATGGAACCGGCATATATGCAGAGTGAGAGGTGCCAAGTAAAAATTACCGACACCAACCCTGCTCCATCTAAGCATTGGCATCCACCACCATCAGTGGGATGTGTGGCGCTCACTGTGGAGTATCGATCCCAGATGGAGCATTCACCAGAGATTGAAGGATCGAGCATCCACAGGGTGCCGTTTGTGAGGGTGTCGTGCTAGAGCGAGCCGGTGGAGTCTTCGTCGACCGAACCCAACTGCAAGAGGAGAAAAACAGTTGGCCCGACGACTCTTCCCCGCCATCCTCCCGCCGAGGAATAGGAGGGATTCCCCCCCCCGACCAATAGTCGGGCAGGTTGTGAACTGTCAGGAGGAGCTTAGAGTTGTTAGTATTTGCAGGTTGTGAATTGTGTTTTGTGTTGTGTATTTTGAGAGTAATTTCAGATATGAATGTCTTTTGAATTTCAGTTTTGCAGTATTGAGCATATGAAGTATTTTATGAATTCTAGAGATCTATTTTAGCACTTAAAAAATGTTGTTTCATAGGAGTATAAAAGTGCAGACAATGTGATTCTCAGAGAAGAATCTGGAAGTTTTATTCATGGTCGAAACTAGAACTACCAGCCAGTTAACATCATGCTGATCAACATTCATGCATAGCACATCTTCATATGATGCACAGTCAAAAAGATATGCTATTTTCAAAATGCCCACACAATGTCGAGTGTGCAAAAAACAGAGAAAACGAGGGACGAAGTTGTGGCAACTGTAGGACGTGGTGTGCGTAGATGACAATTGGGACCCACATGTCAATAAAGGCAGAGGCAAAAAAATTGGAGATATTTTCTCTGCACTTAAAAAAATGTAGTTTCATAGGAGTATAAAAGTGCAGACAATGTGATTCTCAGAGAAGAAACTGCAAGTTTCAGTTTAGATAAGAAACTCCAAGTTCAGTTTCAAATAAGAAACTACAACTTTCAGAGGGAGAGCATTTATATTAACACGGCCTTTTCAAACAGTGTTAACATCATGCTGGAAGTTTTATTCATGGTCGAAACTGGAACTACCAGCCAGTTAACATCATGCTGATCAACATTCATGCATAGCACATTTTCATATGATGCACAGTCAAAAAAATATGTTATTTTCAAAATGCCCACACAATATCGAGTGTGCGAAAAACAGAGAAAACGAGGGACGAAGTTTTAGCAAGTGTAGGAAGTGGTGTGCATAGATGACAATTGGGATCCACATGTCAATAAAGGCAGAGGCAAAAAATTTGGAGATATTTTCTCTGCACAGGTGGAATCGAACCTGGGCGGAACAGCTGTCGGGTAGTGTCACTCGGCCACTCGGCTAGTTTAGTTGTTTCATTACTAATAAGGCACTTTCTCAGGTGGTCGGATCTCCTCCTACTCATTTGTGTGCTCGCCGCGACGCCGCTGTCTACCGTTGTGAACATGCTGAACAAACGAGAGGAATCTGGAGAGGACTGTACGTGGAGAGGCGGACAGTCGGGACCCACCAGGTCTATGGCCGTACACAAGCAAGTGTCTCATCGAAAAAAATACTTCCTCCTAATGCTATATTGACATTGGGGCCCACAGGTTTGTCAAGATAGTTACATTTTTTAGGTGCGTCAACGTAGTTACTATAGGAGATAAATTCACAACGAAGCCGGGGAGCTGGTAGGTATCATTTATTATCACGGGGCAGCAAGTATCAGCTGGGTTTTGGGCTTCCCCGTCAAGGCTTTCTTTTTTAACATGTGCAGCCGACGACCTCGGATGGGAGGTCCATAGGCCGGTCGATTTGTTTTGGCAACGAAAATCCTGGTGATTGTGTACAAAAGCTTGGTAAGATTTAAGGACCAATGTAATAATAAATCACATTATATATAACAAAATGTTCAGCCCCTGTTTATTTTTTGATAACATTGCTACGCCCACCCCAACATTATAATTAGAATCAGCCCAGCAAAATCGTGTATTTCGAGAAAGTGCAAATGGCCTGTAATTATTTAGGAAAAACATAAATGGGCCGCATGGACGCTACATTATTTGTTCACCCAGTCCAACTAATGGAAGGTAATTCAAAAAAAGAGATCAAATGGACTGTAAATTCTACCCCGCAAAAAAAAGACTTGAAGTTCTAAAAAAATGGGTTGAATACGTGCCACACTTTTGCAGGCTGAAATGTGGGCCAATAGGCCGAAGCCAATGCAAGTCGTTGCCAACTTAGTCAACAAATGATTCTGACATCGTTAGCCGTTGGATTTACATCCAACGACCAACATCCATCTTCAATCTCTCGTCTTCTTCCTCCAGCTCCGCCGGGACCACCTGCTCACGCCTCCTCCTACTAGCAGCTCTGCTTAGCACGCTTCGCTGTGAAGCGCTACTCCACCGTTGGCAAGGCCATCCCTCCACCCCTCCACACTTCCTGTTCTTCTCCACCGACTGCCAAACCACAACGCACCAGAACCAGTTAACCCTCGTACACCTCTACGTCTGCAACTCTACTCCCGCGTCTTCCCATCTCCAGCTCGTTGTTGTCCGGAGACTCGCCGTCGTCCACCACCTTGGATGCGCTCGGCGGGGAGTGGTCAACGTGGTCAGCGAACGACACCATTGGAAGTAGACTGTGCGTGGAGAGGCTGACAGCTGGGTCCACGGCCGCACGCAAGGAAATGCCTCCTTGTTACGCGCAAAATAATGATTCCTCCACCTGACAGCTGGGACCCACCGGAAGGGCCTCTGTATTTCGCGAAAAAAACGTTCCCACCGCTGACAGGTCAGACCCACCAGCTATATCTTCGCACGCAATGAAGTGCCTCCTTATTACACAAAAAAAATGAATACTCCCGCTGCTAGTTGGGACCCACCACAATGGGAGGCTGACTTGTGGGCCTACTAAGTTGACGGGGACTGAGTGCTTTGTCAACTTAGTCAATATGAACGATTCTAGCTCCAGTGACCATATGATGTCCATCCAACGGCCGTAGTGCTTCTTCAACCTCTGGTCTTCTTGCTCCAGCCGCCCAAAGTAGCGCGGGTCGTGTCGCCTGCTCCTGCCTCCCGTGGCCGGCTGTGCTGCCGTGGAGGCCTCACCGCCCCCATACTACTCCCACCGCTGGCCAGGCCATCCCTCCACTCACCCACACCCCCTGTTATTCTGCGGCGATGGTAGCCTCACACCGCAGCCGAACCAGTGAACCCTCGTACTCCTCTCCGCGTGGGCATCCACTGTCGCGTCTTCCCCGGCTCCGCGTCGTCCCCTTCCTAGGCCTCGTCGTCGTCCACCGCCTTGGTGCTCTCGGTGCGGCGTGGTCATTGTGGTCAACGACCGGCTTCCATTGGAAGAGTACTGTACGTGGAGAGGCTGACAACTGGGTCCACGGCCACAGCACAGTTTTTTTTGTGATTTGCCAAGTAAGTCGCTTTGTCATGCGTGTTGGGCTGCAAATCGTTCAAGACGAGGAGAGCTTCCTTCGGCTGGCCGAGAAAATGGCCTATCAGTAATGAGAAATGGGCTGTACATTTTTAAAACACATCAAACCGGCAATTAGTTTCAAATTTCTTTTTTTTATTCCGAGATTTTAAATTGCATTGACTTTTATGCGTGGACAATTTGTTGGATTTTATATTGATATACATTTATTTCTAAAATCAGTTTGAATGTGACTCGAAATTTCGGGATTAAAAACAGTTCGGACCTCACCGAAATATGCAAAATTTCGTATAATTTTTTAACCGTGGCCACAATATGGGTTGTAATACTAACAAAAAGAATATGGGCTCAAAAAAACCTTAAGAATTAGCAAATGGGCTGTAAATTTTTAGAAATATTGGCAGATGGGCTGTATGATGTTTTCCATTTGAGGCTTTCCTAAAAAAATTGATGCACAAGCAGTGACTGTTGGATGTCCATCCAACGGCCGTCGTGCTTCTTCAATCTCTGCTCTTCCTGCTCCAGCCGCTCAAACAAGCGCCGACGGGACTGCCTGCTCCCTCCTCCTCGCGACTGGCTGTGCTGCCGCGCAGGCCTCACCACCCCACCGTACTCCCATCGCTGGCCTAGCCATCCCTCTACTCACCCACACATGCTGTTATTCTCCGGCGATGGCAGACGAACCAGTGAACCCTCGTACAGTCGTACTCCCCTCCGTTTGGGAAACAACTACTGAGTCTTCCCTGCCTCCGTGTCGTTCCCTTCCTAGGCCTCGCCGTCGTTCACCGCCCTGGTGCTCTTGGCGTGGCTTGGTCAACGTGGTCAACGACCGACATGCATCTGAAGTGGACTGTACGTGGAGAGGCTGACAGCCGGGTCCATGGCCACACGCAAGGAAATGCCTCCTTATTACGTGCAAAATAATGATTCCTCCACCTGACATCTAGGACCCACCGAAAGGGCCTCTGTATTTTGCGAAAAAATGTTACCGCCGCTGACAGCTTGGACCCACCAGCTATATCTTCGCACGCAAGGAAGTGCCTCCTTATTACGCACAAAAAAATGAATACTCCCCCTGCTAGCTGGGACCGAGTATAGTGGCAGGCTGACTTGTGGGCCTCCTAAGTTGACGGCGACGGAGGGCTTTGGCAACTTAGTCAATATGCATTATTCTAGCTCCAGTGACCGTACGATGTCCATCCAACGGCCGTAGTGCTTCTTCAACCTCTGGTCTTCTTGCTCCAGCCGCTCAAACCAACATCAGTCGTGCCTCGTGCTCCTGCCTCCCGTGGCCGGCTGCGATGCGGCAGAGGCCTCACCGCCCTACTATTCCCACCGCCGGCCAGGCCATCCCTGAACTCACCCACACCCCCTGTTATTCTGCGGCGACGGCAGCCTCACACCGCAGCGAACCAGTGAACCCTCATACTCCTCTACGCGTGGGCATCCACTGCCGCGTCTTCCCCGGCTCCGCGTCATCCCCTTCCTAGGCCTCACTGTCGTCCACCGCCCTGGTGCTCTCGGCGCGGCGTGGTCAACATGATCAAGGAACGACTTCCATCGGACGTGGACTGTACGTGGAGAGGCTGACAGCTGGGTCCAAGATGACAGCAAGGAACTGCCTCCTTATTACGCGGAAAATAATGATTCCTCCACCTGACAGCAGGGACCCACCGGACGGGCCACCGTATTTCGCGAAAAAAATGTTTCCCCCCTGACTGCTGGGACCCAGCGGACGGGCCACCATATTGCGCAAAAAAATCATTCCCCCCACTGTCAGCTCGGACCCACCGAAAGCGCCTCCTTATTACGCACAAAAAAAATCAATACTCCCCCTGCTGGTTGGGACCCACCTTGATGGGAGGCTGACTTGTGGGCCTACTAAGTTGACGGGGACGGAGTGCTTTGTCAACTTAGTCAATATGAACGATTATAGCTCCAGTGACCGTACGATGTCCATCCAACGGCCGTAGTGCTTCTTCAACCTCTGGTCTTGTTGCTCCAGCCGCCCAAAGCAGCGCCGGTCGTGCCGCATGCTCCTGCCTCCCGTGGCCGGTTGTGCTATCGTGGAGGCCTCATCGCCCCCTACTATTCCCACCGCTGGCCAGGCCATCCCTCTAATCACCCACACCCCCTGTTATTCTGCGGTGACGGTAGCCTCACACCGCAGCGAACCAGTGAACCCTCGTAATCCTCTACGCATGGGCCTCCACTGCCGCATCTTCCCCGGCTCCACGTCGTCCCCTTCCTAGGCCTTGCCGTCGTCCATCGCCCTAGTGCTCTCGGTGCAGCGTGGTCAACGTGGTCAAGGAACGGCTTCCATCGGACGTGGACTGTACGTGGAGAGGCTCACAGCTGGGTCCACGATCGCAGCAAGGAAGTGCCTCCTTATTATGCGCAAAATAATTATTCCTCCACCTGACTTCGGGGACCCACCGGACGAAAAAAACATTTCCTCCTGACTGCTGGGACCCACCAGCTACATCTTCGCAGGCAAGGAACTGCCTGACAGTCGGGACCCACCTGGTCGAAGCGTATGTACCGTTGTCATTCTGGTCGCGAACGTGTACGTACATACAGGTCGATGTAGAGGTGCGCACGTGTCGTAGCAGAGGCGCGCACGTAGCAGGTACACGTACGTACATCGACCAGTGTGCAAGAAAGAAAATACGGCCACGTACGTACATACGGGCAGGGTCACGAACGCCTACTCGTGCGTACGTACGGCCAGGGCTCGTGTACATGGCTGGGTCAGAACGCAGAAACAACGTCGTCGTCGTGTTCATGGGGAGCCAACCGGCTGGGTCGGAACATAATGCGTCGTCGTGTTCATCGGGAGGGCTTGGACGGAACAACCGATGGAAACGAGGCCTGGCGTACCGCAGAACGGAGGAAACGGCCTTGTGTTCGACCGGCCACGGTCGAAACGGGATCCTGTTCATCGGGAGGGGTCTGGCGTACCACAAAACGGAGGAAACGGACCTCCTACGGTTGAAACAGGGGTCCCGTTGATCGGGAGGGTTGTGGCGTACTGCAAAGCGGAGGAACGGACTTGTGTTGGAGCGCTACGGTCGAAACGGGGGTCCTGTTCATCGGGAGGGGTGTGGCGTACCGTAAAACGGAGGAAACGGACTTGTGATGGAGTGCTATGGTCGAAACGGGGTCTTGTTCATCCAGAGGGGTGTGGCGTACCGCAAAACGGGACTCTACGGGATATTGTTCATCACCACCGTCGACCCCCTCCAACCTCCACGGGCTACTGTTCATCCACCGTCGACCTCCTCCAGCCTCCACCTGCGACTGTTCAGCCTCCACCTCGCGCTACTCCACCGGCTACTGTTCAACCAGCCCTCTCCACGGGCTCCTGTTCAACCACCCCCCACGACTACTGTTCATCCAGCCCTCCACCATCTACTGTTCATGCTGTCCTCCACGGTGTGGTCCTGTTCATGCAGCCCTCCACGGGGTGGTCCTGTTCATGCAGCCCCAATCGGCTCAATCGAACGGTGTCCTGTTCATGCAGAGGCAACACCACCGGGTCCTGTTCAGCCACCCCCACCGGGTACTGTTCATCCAAACCTCCCCAACAACTCTCACTATTCATGCAGAGACAGCATCGATCGGCTTCAGTTAGCAGCAGTAGCGAAGGAATCGCTCGATCAGGTTCAGTTAACAGCCATCGATCGATCGCTCGGGTTTAGTAACGCGTAGCCTGCAGTGCAATCGCTCGGGTTCAGTTAGAGCCCAACGCCTCGCACCCACGCGCGTGCGTGTACAAGAGAAACACGCATCGCTCGGCCCCGACCACCCACCGTAATCGGGAACACCCCGATATTTTCCTCGCCCTCGCTTCTACCATGGTTTTTTCCGTCATGGACGACCCAAAGAATGTCATGCAACTGCGTCTCCCGCCCACCCAGGACGAAAAGCCCATTTTATGTCATGATTTTTTGTCATAGAAGTAGGACCCCACCACATCTATGATGATACTGTGTTTTGTCACAATTATTGTCATAGAAGTGTCATAAGTATGACAGAAAAAAGTTTCGTTCGACCCAAAATGTCACGGATGTGTCTTTTTTTTGTAGTGTTCTATTCCACCCATAGTGCTATGTCCATGGCTCACGCTCATATATTGCGTGAAGAGTTGAAAAGGTTCAAAAAAGTAAAGTATGAAAACAATTGCTTGGCTGACACCGGGATGGGCATGAGGGGTACCTTGTGTTAAGAAAAGGGAGCATAAAAGACTATATGATTTTGTAGGGATAACATTCTTTAGCATTGATATTTTGCAAGACATGAATTTTGTTGGGATGCCCGAGTATTAAATTCTTTTATGTCAAATGATAGGCTATTGTTTTGAATCACTCGTGTCTTAATATTCATGCCATGATTAGATCATATGATCAAGATTATGCTAGGTAGCATTCCACATCAAAAATTATCTTTTTTTATCATTTACCTACTCGAGGACGAGCAGGAATTAAGCATGGGGATGCTGATACATCTCCGTGGTATCTATAATTTTTGATTGTTCCATGCCAATATTCTACAACTTTCATATACTTTTCGCAACTTTTTATACTATTTTTGGGACTAACATATTGATCCAGTGCCCAGTGCCAGTTCCTGTTTGTTGCATGTTTTTTGTTTCGCAGAATATCCATATCAAACGGAGTCCAAAAGGGATCAAAACGGACGGAATTTTTTTGGAATATATGTGAATTTTGGGAAGTGGAATCAACGTGAGACGATGCCCGAGTGGCCCACGGGGTGAGGGGCGTGATTGTTGGAAATATGCCCTAGAGGCAATAATAAAAGTATTATTATTATATTTCCTTGTTCATGATAATCGTCTATTATTCATGCTTGAATTGTATTGTACGGAAACAACGATACATGTGTGAATATATAGACCACAATGAGTCCCTGGTAAGCCTCTAGTTACCAGCTCGTTGATCAACAGATGGTCACGGTTTCCTGCCATGGACATAGGATGTCAGTGATAACGGGATCACATCATTAGGAGAATGATGTGATGGATAAGACCCAATCCTGAGCATAGCACGAGATCGTATAGTTCGTAATGCATAAGCTTTTCGGTGTCAAGTATTTATTCCTTAGACCATGAGGTTGTACAACTCCTGGAAGCCTTAGGAATACTTTGGGTGTGCCAAACGTCACAACGTAACTGGGTGGCTATAAAGGTACACATCGGGTATCTCCGAAAGTGTCTGTTGAGTTGGTACGAACCGAGACTGGGATATTGTCACTCCGTGTGACGGAGAGGTACCTCTGGGCCCACTCGGTAAGACATCATCATAATGAGCTCAAAGTGACTAAGGAGTTAGTCACAGGATGATGGATTATGGATCGAGTAAAGAGACTTGCCATGACGAGATTGAACAAGGTATCGGGAATACCGACGATCAAATCTCGGGCAAGTACCGTACCGATGGACAAAGGGAATAACATACGGGATTGAGTGAATCCTTGACACAGTGGTTCATCCGATGAAGATCATTGAGGAACACATGGGAACCAACATGGGTATCCAGATCCCGCTGTTGGTTATTGACCGGAGAGTCGTCTCGGTCATGTCTACGTGTCTCCCGAACCCGTAGGGTCTACACACTTAAGGTTCGGTGACGCTAGGGTCGTAGAGATACATGCACGTGGAAACCCGAAAGTCGTTCGGAGTCCCGGATGAGATCCTGGACGTGACGAGGAGTTCCGGAATGGTCCGGAGGTAAAGAATGATATATAGGAAGTCCAGTTTCGGCCATCGGGTGAACTCCGGGGGTCACCGGGAGTGTCCCGGGACCACCGGAGGGGTCCCGGGGGTCCACTGGGTGGGGTCACCCATCTTGGTGGGTCCCCTAGGCCGCAAGGGGGAAGGGGCCAGCCCCTGGTGGGCTGGCGCACCACTTGGGCCCTCCCTCCATGCGCCTAGGGTTGAAACCCTAGGGGAGGGAGGCGCCCCCTATGCCTTGGGGGGCAAGTTTCCCCCCTAGGCCGTCGCCCCCCCTTGCAGATAGGATCTGCCAGGGGCGGCGCCCCCCTTGGCCCCTATATATAGTGGGGGGGGGGAGAGGGCAGCTGTACCCAAGTCTCTGGCGCCTCTCCCCTCCCGTCACACCTTCCTCCTCCTCCGCAGGGCGCCGGCGAAGCCCTGTAGGATTTCCCGCTGCATCCACCACCACGCCGTCGTGCTGCTGGATCTCCGACGACCTCACATCCCCCCTTGCTGGATCAAGAAGGAGGTGACGTTGCTGTACTGAACGTGTGTTGAACGCGGAGGTGCCGTCCGTTCGGCGCTAGATCATCGGTGACGAAGAACGCGAAGAGTACGACTACTTCATCCACGCTTCTTCGAACGCTTCCGCTCGCGATCTACAAAAGGGTATGTAGATGCACTCTAATATGCTCGTTGCTAGATGTCTCCTTAGATGGATCTTGGTGAAAGCATAGAAATTTTTTGAATTCTGCTACGTTCCCCAACAGTGGCATCTGAGCTAGGTCTTTTGCGTAGCATCTTGCACGAGTAGAACACAAAGCAGTTGTGGGCGTTGAGTTTGCTCAATTTTCTTACCGTTACTAGTCTAATCTTGATTCGACGGTATTGTGGGATGAAGCAGCCCGGACGGACCTTACACGTACGCTTACGTGAGACTGGTTCCACCGACAGACATGCACTAGATGCATAAGGTGGCTGGCGGGTGTCTGTCTCTCCTACTTTAGTCGGATCAGATTCGATGAACAGGGTCCTTATGAAGGGTAAATAGAAATTGACAAATCACGTTGTGGTTTTGGCGTAGGTAAGAAACGTTCTTGCTAGAAACCCTATAGAAGCCACGTAAAACTTGCAACAACAATTAGAGGTCGTCTAACTTGTTTTTGCAGCATGTGCTATGTGATATGGTATGGCCAAGAAGATGTGATGAATGATATATGTGATGTATGAGATTGATCATGTTCTTGTAATAGGGAATCACGACTTGCATGTCGATGAATTTGACAACCGACAGGAGCCATAGGAGTTGTCTTAATTATTGTATGACCTGCGTGTCACTGAATAACGCCATGTCATTACTTTACTTTATTCCTAAACGTTAGCCATAGTAGTAGAAGTAATGGTTGGCGTGACGACTTCATGAAGACACAATGATGGAGATCATGATGATGGAGATCATGGTGTTGAGCCGGTGACAAATATGATCATGGTGCCCCGAAGATGGAGATCCAAGGAGCAAGATGATATTGGCCATATCATGTCACTTTAATTGATTGCATGTGATGTTTATCATGTTTATGCATCTTGTTTACTTAGAACGACGGTAGTAAATAAGAGGATCTCTCACTAAAATTTAAAGAATTGTGTTACCCCTAACTGTGCACCGTTGCTAAGGATCGTTGTTCCGAAGCACCATTTGATGATCGGGTGTGATAGGTTCTAATGTTCGCATACAACGGGTGTAAGCCAGATTTACACAAGCAATACACTTAGGGTTCACTTGACAAGCCTAGCATGTACAGACATGGCCTCGGAACACGGAAGACCGAAAGGTCGAACATGAGTCGTATAGAAGATACGATCAACATGAAGATGTTCACCGTTGATGACTAGTCCGTCTCACGTGATGACCGGACACGGCCTAGTCGATTCGGATCATGTATCACTTAGATGACTAGGGAGATGTCAATCTGAGTGGGAGTTCATTAAAATTTGATTAAGATGAACTTAATTATCATGAACTTAGTCTAAATTCTTTACAATATGTCTTGTAGATCAAATGGCCCACGCTCATGTCACCCTCAACTTCAACGCGTTCCTAGAGAAATCCAAGCTGAAAGACGATGGTAGCAACTACAGGGACTGGGTCCGTAACCTGAGGATCATCCTCATAGCTTCCAAGAAAACTTATGTCCTAGATGCACCGCTAGGTGACGCTCCCGCCCCGGCAAACCAAGATGTTATGAACGCTTGGCAGTTGCGTTGTGATGATTACTCCCTGGTTCAGTGTGGCATGCTTTACAGCTTAGAATCGGGGCTCCAAAAGCGTTGTGAGCACCACGGGGCATATGAGATGTTCCAAGAGCTGAAAATGGTTTTCCAAGCTCATGCCCGATTCGAGAGATATGACGTCTCTGACGCATTGTACAGCTGTAAGATGGAGGAAAACAGTTCTGTCAGTGAGCACATCCTCAAGATTTCTGGGTTGCACAACCGCTTGTCTCAGTTGGGAATGAATCTCCCAGACGAAGCGGTCGTTGACAGAATCCTCCAGTCGCTCCCACCAAGCTACAAGAGCTTCGTGTTGAACTTCAATATGCAGGGGATGGAGAAGTCCATTCCCGAGGTGTATTCGATGCTAAAATCATCGGAGGTGGATATCAAGAAAGAACATCAAGTGTTGATGGTCAATAAAACCACTAAGTTCAAGAAGGGCAAGGGTAAGAAGAACTTCAAGAAGGACGGCAAGGGAGTTGCCGCGCCCGGTAAGCCTGTTGCCGGGAAGAAGCCAAAGTATGGACCCAAGCCTGAGACAGAGTGCTTTTATTGCAAGGGAACGGGTCACTGGAAGCGGAACTGCCCCAAATACTTAGCGGACAAGAAGGCCGGCAACGTCAAAGGTATATGTGATATACATGTTATTGATGTGTACCTTACCAGCGCTCGTAGTAGCTCCTGGGTATTTGATACCGGTGCAGTTGCTCATATTTGTAACTCTAAGCAGGAGTTGCGGAATAAGCGGTGACTGGCGAAGGACGAGGTGACGATGCACGTCGGGAATGGTTCCAAGGTCGATGTGATCGCCGTCGGCACGCTACCTCTACATCTACCCTCGGGATTAGTTTTAAACCTTAATAATTGTTATTTAGTACCAGCTTTGAGCATGAACATTGTATCTGGATCTCGTCTTATGTGAGATGGCTACTCATTTAAATCTGAGAATAATGATTGTTCTATTTATTTGAGAGATATGTTTTATGGTCATGCCCCGCTGGTCAATGGTTTATTTTTGATGAATCTCGATCGTGATGATACACATATTCATAGTGTGAATGCCAAAAGATGTAAAGTTGATAATGATAGTCCCACATACTTGTGGCATTGCCGCCTTGGTCATATTGGTGTCAAACGTATGAAGAAGCTTCATGCTGATGGACTTCTGGAGTCTCTTGATTATGAATCATTTGACACGTGCGAACCATGCCTCTTGGGCAAGATGACCAAGACTCCGTTCTCCGAAACAATGGAGCGAGCAACCAACTTATTAGAAATCATACATACCGATGTGTGCGGTCCAATGAGTGTTGAGGCTCGCGGAGGCTATCGCTATGTTCTCACCCTCACAGATGACTTAAGTAGATATGGGTATATCTATTTGATGAAGCACAAGTCTGAGACCTTTGAAAAGTTCAAGGAATTTCAGAATGAGGTTGAGAATCAACGAGACAAGAAAATAAAGTTCTTACGATCGGATCGTGGGGGTGAATATTTGAGTCATGAATTTGGCACGCATCTTAGGAAATGTGGAATTGTTTCACAATTGACACCTCCCGGAACACCTCAGCGTAACGGTGTGTCCGAACGTCGAAATCGTACTCTGTTGGCCATGGTGCGATCTATGATGTCCCTTACCGATTTACCGCTATCTTTTTGGGGTTATGCTTTAGAGACTGCCGCATTCACTTTAAATAGGGCTCCGTCGAAATCCGTTGAGACGACACCGTATGAACTTTGGTTTGGCAAGAAACCGAAGCTGTCGTTTCTGAAAGTTTGGGGTTGCGATGCTTATGTCAAGAAACTTCAACCTGAAAAGCTCGAACCCAAGTCGGAAAAATGCGCCTTCATAGGATACCCAAAGGAAACGATTGGTTACACCTTCTACCACAGATCCGAAGGCAAAGTCTTTGTTGCCAAGAATGGATCCTTTCTGGAGAAAGAGTTTCTCTCGAAAAAAGTGAGTGGGAGGAAAGTAGAACTTGATGAGGTGACAGTCACCCCTCCTGGACCGGAAAGTAGCGCAGCGCAGGAAATTGTTCCTGAGGTGCCTGCACCGACAAGGGATGAAGTTAATGATGATGATCATTAAGAAACAAATCAAGTTACTACTGAACTTCGAAGGTCCATAGGGGCACGTTCCGCACCAGAGTGGTACGGCAACCCTGTCATGGAAATCATGTTGTTAGACAACGGTGAACCTTCGAACTATGAAGAAGAGATGGCGGGCCCGGATTCCAATAAATGGCTTGGAGCCATGAAATCCGAGATAGAATCCATGTAAGAAACAAAGTATGGACTTTGGTGGACTTGCCTGATGATAGGCACGCCATAGAAAATAAATGGATATTTAAGAAGAAGACAGACACAGATGGTAATGTGACCATCTATAAGGCTCGGCTTGTCGCTAAGGGTTATCGACAAGTTCAAGGGATTGACTACGACGAGACTTTCTCTCCCGTAGCGATGCTGAAGTCAGTCAGAACCATGTTAGCTATTGCCGCATTCTATGATTATGAGATATGGCAAATGGACGTCAAAACGGCATTCCTTAATGGCTTCCTCAAGGAAGAGTTGTATATGATGCATCCGGAAGGTTTTGTCGATCCAGAGAATGCTAACAAGGTATGCAAGCTCCAACGCTCGATCTACGGGCTGGTGCAAGCATCTCGGAGTTGGAATATTCGCTTTAATGATGTGATCAAAGCGTTTGGCTTTATACAGACTTATGGAGAAGCCTGTATTTACAAGAAAGTGAGTGGGAGATTTGTAGCATTTCTCATATTATATGTGGATGACATATTGCTGATGGGAAATGATATAGAATTCTTGGAAAGTGTAAAGGCCTACTTGAATAAGAGTTTTTCAATGAAGGACCTTGGAGAAGCAGCTTACATATTAGGCATTAAAATCTATAGAGATAGATCAAGACGCCTCATCGGTCTTTCACAAAGTACATACCTTGACAAGATATTGAAGAAGTTCAATATGGATCAGTCCAAGAAGGGGTTCTTGCCTGTTTTGCAAGGTATGAGATTGAGCAAGGCTCAGTCGCCAACCACGGCAGAAGATAGAGAAAAGATGAGTGTCATTCCCTATGCCTCGGCCATAGGTTCTATCATGTATGCCATGCCGTGTACCAGACCTGATGTGAACCTTGCCATAAGTTTGGTAGGGAGGTACCAAAGTGATCCCGGTATGGAACACTAGACAGCGGTCAAGAACATCCTAAAGTACCTAAAGAGGACTAAGGATATGTTTCTCGTTTATGGAGGTGACGAAGAGCTCGTCATAAAGGGTTACGTCGATGCTAGCTTCGACACAGATCTGGATGACTCGAAGTCACAAACCGGATACGTGTATATTTTGAATGGTGGAGCAGTCAGCTGGTGCAGTTGCAAGCAAAGCGTCGTGGCGCATTCTACATGTGAAGCGGAGTACATAGCTGCTTGTGAAGCAGCGCAAGAAGGAGTCTGGATGAAGGAGTTCATCGCCGACCTAGGAGTCATTCCAAGCGCGTCAAGCCCGATGACTCTCTTCTGTGACAACACTGGTGCTATTGCTATTACCAAGGAGCCCAGGTTTCACAAGAAGACCAAACACATCAAGCGTCGTTTCAACTCCATCCAGAATTATGTTCAAGATGGAGACATAGATTTTCGTAAAGTACATACGGATCTGAATGTTGCAGACCCGTTGACTAAACCTCTTCCACGGGCAAAACATGATCAACACCAGAACTCTATGGGTGTTCGATTCATCACAATGTAACTAGATTATTGACTCTAGTGCAAGTGGGAGACTGTTGGAAATATGCCCTAGAGGCAATAATAAAAGTATTATTATTATATTTCCTTGTTCATGATAATCGTCTGTTATTCATGCTTGAATTGTATTGTACGGAAACAACGATACATGTGTGAATATATAGACCACAATGAGTCCCTAGTAAGCCTCTAGTTACCAGCTCGTTGATCAACAGATGGTCACGGTTTCCTGACCATGGACATAGGATGTCAGTGGTAACAGGATCACATCATTAGGAGAATGATGTGATGGATAAGACCCAATCCTGAGCATAGCACGAGATCGTATAGTTCGTAATGCATAAGCTTTTCGGTGTCAAGTATTTATTCCTTAGACCATGAGGTTGTACAACTCCCGGAAGCCGTAGGAATACATTGGGTGTGCCAAACGTCACAACGTAACTGGGTGGCTATAAAGGTACACATCGGGTATCTCCGAAAGTGTCTATTGAGTTGGTACGAACCGAGACTGGGATATTGTCACTCCGTGTGACGGAGAGGTACCTCTGGGCCCACTCGGTAAGACATCATCATAATGAGCTCAAAGTGACTAAGGAGTTAGTCACGGGATGATGGATTACGGATCGAGTAAAGAGACTTGCCATGACGAGATTGAACAAGGTATCGGGAATACCGACGATCGAATCTCGGGCAAGTACCGTACCGATGGACAAAGGGAATAACATACGGGATTGAGTGAATCCTTGACACAGTGGTTCATCCGATGAAGATCATCGAGGAACACGTGGGAACCAACATGGGTATCCAGATCCCGTTGTTGGTTATTGACCGGAGAGTCGTCTCGGTCATGTCTACGTGTCTCCCGAACCCGTAGGGTCTACACACTTAAGGTTCGGTGACGCTAGGGTCGTAGAGATACAGGCACGTGGAAACCCGAAAGTTGTTCGGAGTCCCGGATGAGATCCTGGATGTGACGAGGAGTTCCGGAATGGTCCGGAGGTAAAGAATGATATATAGGAAGTCCAGTTTCGGCCATCGGGTGAACTACGGGGGTCACCGGGAGTGTCCCGGGACCACCGGAGGGGTCTCGGGGGTCCACCGGGTGGGGCCACCCATCCCCGTGGGTCCCCTAGGCCGCAAGGGGGAAGGGGCCAGCCCCTGGTGGGCTGGCGCACCACTTGGGCCCTCCCTCCATGCGCCTAGGGTTGAAACCCTAGGGGAGGGAGGCGCAAGAATTATGGAAATGAGTTCAAACGGAAGATAAAAATCGGTTGCTAAATGAATTCCAATTTGTTGAACATTATTTATGCCCTCTATGCCTTGGGGGGCAAGTTTGCCCCCTAGGCGGCCGCCCCCCCTTGCAGATGGGATCTGCCAGGGCCAGCGCCCCCCCTTGGCCCCTATATATAGTGGGGGGAGAGGTCAGCCACACCCAAGTCTCTGGCACCTCTCCCCCTCCCGTCACACCTTCCTCCTCCTCCGCAGGGCGCCGGCGAAGCCCTACAGGATTTCCCGCTGCATCCACCACCACGCCGTCGTGCTGCTGGATCTCCGACGACCTCTCCTCCCCCCTTGCTGGATCAAGAAGGAGGTGACGTTGCTGTACCGGACGAGTGTTGAACGCGGAGGTGTCATCCGTTCGGCGCTAGATCATCGGTTACGAAGAACGCGAATAGTATGACTACTTCATCCACGCTTCTTCGAACGCTTCCGCTCGCGATCTACAAAAGGGTATGTAGATGCACTCTAATATGCTCGTTGCTAGATGTCTCCTTAGATGGATCTTGGTGAAAGCGTAGAAATTTTTTGAACTCTGCTACGTTCCCCAATAGTGATGTCTACCAACCTTCTTCTTGTAGACGTTATTCGGCCTCCAAGTGCAGAGGTTTGTAGGACAGTAGCAAATTTCCCTCAAGTGGATGACCTAAGGTTCATCAATCTGTGGGAGGCGTAGGAAACAACCCTACAACCAAATAACAAAGAGTCTCTTGTGTCCCCAACACACCCAATAAAATGGTAAATTGTATAGGTTGTAAGGGCATATTTCTCCCTAGGTTATTTTGCTGATTGATGACAATGCATTTGCCGACTAATCGTGTGCTCTAAGCTTTTTCATATATATCTCACCTTGGCACAAGGCGATTATGTGCCCCTCGGAATCTATGGAAGACGGTGTTTCCTTTTGCTTCTTTTTCGGTGGATTTGAGTAACAGGAAAGCCGTACTATCAAGAGGGGGTCCACTTCGAAAAGGTTTGGGTGGAATCAACACGTACACATCTACACTTTCGCACCACCTTTCCTTTGCTTCTCTGGAGCTCCGGTTGTTTTCCTCGTCAGTACAAAACCATGGCTTCCTACTAATACAACTGCCTGGCATGCGGTAGTACCGCTCATAGTGAGCGGTAGTACCATACAGCCACACGGTAGTACCGCCTCAGGCAGCGGTAGTACCGCACAGAGCGGTAGTACCGTGTCATGAGCACGGTAGTACCGTGTAGCTGGCCCGGCATTGTAACTAGTACGGTAGTAGGTGCGGAAGTAAATTTTTTACTTCCGCATCCTATGCGGTAGTACTGCTTGGGTCAAGCGGTAGTATCGTGTCGTGTTTTTGCTACTATCGTATTTCTGCGGATGTAGTTTCAGATGTATTTTATTTCATCCGCACTTGTCCTTGGCCTGCTTATCTCTGCCTTGCGGTAGTACCGCAGGGATGTACGGTAGTACCGCTCAGGCAGTACTACCGGCTGTTGTGTCAATGCACAGAGTTAAGTCTAGGCTAGTATTGCACCAGCGGTAGTACCGCAACCAGAGCGGTAGTACCGCTGGCCGAGCGGTAGTACCGTAACTTACGTGCGGTAGTACCGCTCTCTGCGGGCAGAAATGTGGGATAACGGTTGGATTTGTTCTCCCACTATATATAGGGAGTCTTCTTCTCCAAGAAGACTTGCCTCTTCCTCCCCAAAGCTCCATTGTTGCTCAAAGCTCCATTTTCGCCCGATCTCTCTCCCTAGCCAATCAAACTTGTTGATTTCCTCGGGATTGCTCGAGAAGGCATCGATCTACACTTCCACCAAGAGATATTTGATTCCCCCCACTAATCACTTGAGGATCTTGTTACTCTTGGGTGTTTGAGCACCCTAGACGGTTGAGGTCACCTCGGAGCCATATTCCATTATGGTGAAGCTTCGTGGTGTCGTTGGGAGCCTCCAATTCGGTTGTGGAGATAGCCCCAACCTTGTTTGTAAATGTTTGGTTGCCGCCTTCAAGGGCACCACTAGTGGAATCACGGCACCTTGCATTGTGTGAGGGCGTGAGGAGAATACGGTGGCTCTAGTGGCTTCTTGGGGAGCATTGTGCCTCCACACCGCTCTAACGGAGACGTACTTCCCCTCAAAGGGAAGGAACTTCGGTAACACATCATCGTCTTCACCGGTTCCACTTGTGGTTATTTCTTCCCTTTACTTGTGCAAGCTTTCCTTGTTTATCTTATATAGCTTGCTTGTGAGGTTGTTATCTTTGCTTCCTATAAGTTGTCATCATAGTAGCATATCTAGACTACTTACTTTGTTGCTTAATTTAAATTGGTTAAGAAAAGCTAAAAATTGTTAGTTGCCTATTCACCCCCCCTCTAGTCAACCATATCGATCCTTTCAATTGGTATCAAAGCCTCGTCTCTTTTTAAGGACTTTGTCGTCCAAAGAGTATGGGTGACAACGTAGTCGTGACGGAGGAACATTCCGATGGAACTCCGTCCTTGCCTACGTCCGATGGAGGAGCCTCGGTCTCTCGTGAGGAGTTCAATGTGGCTATGACCACATTGAAAGAATCACTAGCGACCGAGGTCAAAGGCATGTTTAAAGATTTGCTTGAGGGGCTTAAATTATCCCCCACACCGTTAGAAGTGGCTCGTCCCGCTACCATCGTGTCGGAGGCTACTCCCGACAAGGGAGAAGCTAGTAGTGAACAAGCCCCGGTTACTAAGAATGGGAATGGGATCTTTGCCCACTCCGATCCTCCGACTTACTATGGAGGACCCATTCCCACACCGTATTTAAATTCCATTGGGCCTCCTCCTAAGTTTATAAAAAATTCAGATTTTGCTACTTGGATGTTTCGCTTCAAATAAATCATTGCTTTACTAATCTTTGGAGAATCATTGAGCAAGGTTTTTATCCACGTGATCCCGACAACTTAACTCCGAGAGAAGCTGTGGATCATTAATTCAACGAGTTCGTTCTTTGCATACTTCGAGATGCTATCCCTCCCGAAGGCATTGCACATCTTCGACCCTTCACTGTGGCCAAGGAAGCTTGGGAGCATGTTGGCACCATGTACAAGGGGAGCGCTAGCATTCAACGCTCGAACTATGAAGTTGTGCAAGATGAAGCCGATGAGTTTGCTATGATCGAAGAAGAAGATCCTCATGAACTTTATCGGAGATTAACCACTCTTGCGGTCTCTCTTCGAGATCTTGGGAGTAAGGACATGGATGACAATTGGATCAAGCGCAAGTTTCTCAAGGCCATGATGCCCTACCATAAGGCCATGTCCTCCATCATTCGCCAAAGACCGGACTTCCACCACTTGTCATCAAATGAAGTGTTGGATGAGTTCGTTGCTATGAGGATCTTGGACAAGACCGTCGACAATGCGGTTTTAAGAGCTCAACGATCAAAGAAGCCTAACCTTGCCTGGAAGGCCAAGACTTGTGTGGAAGAAGAGGAGGAGGAGGATGACGATGAGTGTTGCCCCGAGGACACCAAATATGTCTGTCATGAGCACATGGCTCTTGCTTTGTGGCAATTTTGGGGAAACAAGAAGAACTCAAGGCCCAACTTCAACAAGAACAACTCAAGTGGCAACAAGGGCAAGCAACGAGTGAGGACATGCTTCAACTGTGGAAATGTAAGCCACTTTGTTGCAGATTGCCCATATGAGAAAAGAGAAGACTTTGGAGGCAAGCTTATCCGGAAGGACAAGGCCAAGTCTTATCCCAACAAGAACAACCTCAACAAGAAGACTCCTCCTAAAGGGTTGGTGGCCCAAGAAGAATATGTTGAGGATGATGATAATGATGAAGATGATGAGATGGTCACCATGGCCACAATTGATATTGCTACTACTCCACGCACATCTCTCTTCGACTCTCCAAATGACAACATCACCGCCAAGTGTCTCATGGCTAAGGCCACCAACAAGGTAACTCAAAACATCAACACTACCATCATCTCTAATCCCTCATTAATGGATTGTATTGATGAGAGTGAGGGAGCTAAGGAGGAAAAGAATGAGTTTGAGTTGTTTATGAGCAAACTCAAGGGCAAACCCAAGAAGCATTTTGTTGCTCTCTTGGAACAACTCGGTGAGGCCAATGACATGATCGAGGCTCACGAGGAAACCATTGCTAAAATGGAAGGACATAGTCGAGACTATGCCGATGAAATATTGGATCTCTCTAATGCTTTAGAGGAAGAGCGTGGTCTTCGTTTGGCTCTTGAGGAGTCACACAACGATGATCATGCTAAATTAAAGAAAGATCTCGATCATGCTTTAATTGTTTCTCGTATGCTTAACTCCGAGAAGGCAAAACTTGGGGTTGACCATGCTAGACTCAAGGAGGAGTTTGTTACACTTGACAAGGCTCACAAGGCCTTGAAAGGTATGCATGCTTCTCTCAAGGAGTCTCATGATCAACTCCAAGTTTCGCTAACCAAGGAAAAGGCTATCTTTCCTCGCATGGTGTTGATTGATAATGCAAATGCTACTAACCCATGTTGCGAGCATGTGCATCTTGTTGAAGAAAATACCAAGTTGAAGAAGCAACTTGAGAAAGGCCTTGTAACATGTATACAAGGTGATAAGAACCTCAACAATCTTTTGAGTAATCAAAAGGAGGTTGTGGCGAAGGAAGGAATCGGGTTTGCTCCCAAGCCCAAGAAGAAGAAGAATGACAAGACCAAGCTACCTCCCCTCTCCGACAAACCTTTGTGAAAGAGGGAGAGGGCACGTCTAAGAAGAAGAACAATGTGAAGGGTGGTGGAGTCAAGAAAAACCCCACCGCACCATCAAACATAGCCGGCGACTTTAATCCTTCTTTTGTTTTATGTCGTGCTAGTGATGGTCATGTTTTTGCCAAATTTGTTGGTTCTTCTTATGAGTAAATTGAATGGTCTATTTGCGTTCCTAAGACCCTTGTTACTAACCTCAAAGGACCCATTACCAAATGGGTACATAAATCCAAGCATTGATCTCTTGTAGGAGTTTGCTTCCGGTGGGGGATCATGGTTGCTCGATAGTGGAGCCACAAATCATATGACCGGAAGCAAAGACTTGGTGGTGGACGTGCATCTAGGTTCATCTATGGCCACCAACGTCGAATGGGTGATGCTTCATCTTCTAAGGTATTGGGGCTTGGCAAGGTTGTTGTCTCTCATGATCTCACGATCGAGAAAGTCATGCTTGTTGAGTCCCTTGCATATAATTTACTTTCTGTTCGCCAACTTGCACTCATGGGCTTTGCTACATTCTTTGATATTGATATCGTGGCCCTCTTGTGGAGCAAGACTCTTAAAGTAGCCTATGTTGGACATGTCGAGAACGGTCTTTATGTGGTTAACTTCTCGAAGCAACCCACTAAGACCGCGACCTGCCTAATGGCTAAAGTTGATGTGGGATGGCTTTGGCATCGCCAGTTAGCCCACGTCAATATGAGATCTTTGCAAAGTCTTCTCAAGGGGGACCATGTCCGTGGACTAACAAATGTTAGTTTTGCCAAAGATCGTGCTTGCAGGGCTTGTATTGAACGAAAGTTACATGAGACGGCTCACCCTCCCACTACTACCATCTACTCAAAAAAAAAACCTAGAGCTCCTTCACATGGATCTCTTTGGGCCTCCATATTTTGATAGCCTTAGGGGTAGAAAGTATTGCTTGGTGATTGTGGATGACTATTCAAGATACACATGGGTATACTTCTTTAAGAAGAAGAGTGAGACCCAACAAACCATCATCAACTTTGCAAATGAAGCTCAACGACAACATGAAGCAAAGATTTGATGATCGGAAGTGACAACGGCACCGAGTTCAAGAACTACACCTTGGATGAGTTTCTTAGTGATGAGGGGATCAAACATCAATATGCAGCACCCTATACCCCTCAACAAAATAATGTAGCGGAGAGAAAGAACAGGACACCGATGGACGCGGCAAGGACCATGATGGTGGAATTCAAATCTCCATACAACTTTTGGGCTGAAGCCATCAACACCGCATGTCATGCATCCAATCGTCTCTATCTCCGCAATGGCTTGAACAAAACTCCATATGAGATTCTTACCGGTAACAAGCCCAATCTCAAGTACTTCCGGGTGTTCGGGTGTAAGTGTTTCATCCTCAAGAAAGGTGTTCGTTTGTCTAAATTTGAATCTAGAGCTCATGAGGGCATATTTGTTGGTTATGCTACAAACTCTCATGCTTACCGTGTCCTCAACAAGTCCAATGGACTCATTGAGGAGACGAGTAACGTAGAGTTTGATGAGAATAACGGCTCCCAAGTGGAGCAAAGTGGTACTTGTGATGTAGGTGATGAAATTCCTCCTCAAGCCATAAGAAGAATGGATGTTGGATATATCCTACCCATTGAGGAACCCCTTGTGGCCAAAGGAGAAGGACAATGTTCCACACAAGTGGAACCATCACCAACCCAAGACCCACACGCTTCCGAAGAACAACGTGAAGGCCCTCAACCGGACGAACAAGGCCAAGTGCAAGATCAATCACAAGATGGTGGGGAGCCACCAAATGATGCACAAGGCCAAGTTCTATCCTCTGAGCAAGATCAAGATCAAGAGCAAGACGAAGCTCAAGATCAAGATCAAGCTCCTGACGTCGCTAAAGATGATCAACTCAGTGCTCCTCAATTATCTCTGGAAGAGCAATTGGAGCGTCGTGCTGCAAAAATTGCCTCCAGGCTTGCTTCCAGAGAACATCACATGGAGAATATTCTTGGAAGCATCAAAAGGGGGGGGGGGG
>LR738711.1:649936993-650010037 GCA_902687465.1 Secale cereale | reverse complement strand
GGGGGGGGGGTAAGCACTCGTAGACAATTAGCAAACTATTGTGCTAATCAAGCTTTTGTCTCCTGTGTTGAACCTCAGAAGGTCTATGAGGCGCTCGAAGACCCTGATTGGCTTAATGCCATGCATGAAGAACTCCACAACTTCGAGCGCAACAAAGTGTGGCATCTGGTGCCGAGGCCAAAGGAAAACCATAATGTCAGTGGAACCAAGTGGATCTTTAAGAACAAGCAAGATGCTCATGGCATTGTCATCCGCAACAAGGTGCGTCTGGTGGCTCAAGGCTACTCCCAAGTCGAGGGTATCGACTACGGTGAAACCTTTTCCCCCGTTGCTCGCCTTGAATCTATTCGTTTGTTGCCTGCCTATGCTTCTCATCATAATTTTAAGTTACAACAAATGGATGTGAAAAGTGCATTTCTTAATGGTCCTATTAATGAGTTGGTGTATGTCAAACAACCCCCGGGGTTTGAGGATCCCAAGTTCCCCAATCACGTGTATCAACTCGATAAGGCACTCTATGGCCTTAAACAAGCCCCACGTGCGTGGTATGAGCATCTTACCGAGTTGTTACAAGATCGTGGGTTTGAAATTGGGAAAATCGACCCCACTCTTTTTACTAAAAAGGTCAAAAGGGAGTTGTTTCTCTGCCAACTATATGTTGATGATATTATCTTTGATTCTCCTAACAAAGCTTTCAATGATGAGTTCGCCGCACTCATGACCACACATTTTGAGATGTCCATGATGGGAGAGTTGAAGTACTTCCTTGGGTTTGAGATCAAGCAAAGAAGGGAAGGAATCTTCATCAAACAATCCAAGTATACTCAAGACATGCTCAACAGGTTCAATCTAAGTGATGTCAAGCCGGCTACTACTCCAATGCCAACCAAGTGCCAACTTGACATTGATCCCAATGGTAAAGCGGTGGATCAAAAGGTATATCGTTCTATGATTGGATCCTTGCTTTACCTTTGTGCATCTAGATCGGATATTATGTTGAGTGTGGGAATCTGTGCACGGTTTCAAGCCTCACCTAAGGAAAGTCACTTTGTGGCCGTCAAGCGAATCTTTTGATATTTGGCTCATACCCCAAACTTTGGCTTATGGTACCCAAGAGGAGCAAACTTCAACCTTGTAGGTTTCTCTGTTTCGGACTGGGCGGGAGACAAAGTGGATAGGAAGTCCACTTCCTGAGGGTGCCAATTCCTTGGTTGCTCTCTAGTTAGTTGGTCTTCCAAAAAGCAAAGTTGTGTGTCTCTCTCGTCCACCAAAGCTGAGTATGTGGCAGCTGGCAGTTGTTGTGCTCAACTCCTATGGATGAGGAAAACTTTAAAGGATTACGATGTCACTTGTGACAAAGTGCCTCTTTGGTGTGACAATGAAAGTGCCATCAAGATTTCTCTCAACCATGTGCAACACTTCAAGACTAAGCATATAGAGATTCGGTATCACTTCATCCGGGATCATATACGGCAAGGAGAGATCGAGCTTCACTATGTCAACACTCATGATAACCATGCAGATATCTTCACGAAGCCTTTGGATGAAGCAAGATTTCGCGAGTTAAGGCATGAGCTAAATATCATCGATTTGAGCAATGTGGCTTGAGACCTTGCACACACTCCTCCCACTCAATAATAGTTATCTTGTCTAGATGTAGGCATGGACATAGGGGGAGTATTGTTCTCTCAATGAACTATTCCTCCCCCCATTATGCATAAATCGATCAAGTCTTTGTCATTTGCCATGTTAGATGGTATAAATGCTTCAAGACGAGTGTTGGTCATGGGCCCAAGGATAGTTCTTTGCGGTTCCATACCAAATAACTCAAACATAGGTGGCTTCGTCCACCAACCTCCTCCTTGGAGAAGTGTCTTGTGTGCTGTTTTTAGTGTGTGTTGTCTCTCTTTCCGTATGTCTTGCGTGTGCGTTTTTACTTTGCTAAAAGCCTCTTGTCGAAACCTGCATTTTCTTGGAGGGACGGTACTACCGTGAGTAGTCACGGTACTACCGCAAAGAGAATACGGTACTACCGCAACCAGCACGGCAGATTTTTTTACAGCCGCTGGTCGAGCGGTACTACCGCTCCGTGTGCGGTACTTCCGCCCGGGCGGTACTACCGCGATGACCGTGGTACTACCGCACTTATCCGAACGGCTGGGGGTTATAAGCAGGTAGGGGGAGTTCTAACTCCCCCATACCCATTCATCTCATATCCCCACGTCGCCTCTCTCTCTCCCTCTCAAGAACGCCGCCGGAGGACCTCGCCGGATCTCCTCCCCCGGCCACTCTCCTCGCATTCCGACCGGTGGGATCGTTCCCCACCTCGACCTCTTGCCATGGATGAAGGTTTCTCCCCAAATCCCCTCTTCTTTTTTGCCCGGTTGTTGTTTTTAGGTTTTGGGGAGATGCTTGTTGTTCTAGTGTTCTTCTTGTTCCTATCCATGGAAGATTAGGATGTAGGAGAGTGATTATGCAATAGAAATGCTAGTACGTATGTGATACGTCCAAAACGTATCTATAATTTCTGCTTGCTCCATGCCTCTTTTGTGTGATATTGCTACGATATTTATGCACTTCCATACACTTTTGATCATATTTGGACTAACCTACTAACTCAGTGCACCCCAGTGCCAGTTTCTGTTTTCTGCTGTTTTTGTATTTCAGGTTTTCCAATTACTTAAATTGCCAGAAAAATTCCGGGAAAAAAATATAAAAAATCAGCGCTCCAGAAGCTTCCATGCGGCCAAAGTAGGGCCAGAGGGGGCCACCAGGGCTCCAGGCGCCCTGGGGGCGCGGCCCCACCCCTGGCCGCGCCGGGGGGGCGCCTGGGCCCCCCTTACCTCCTATGATGCCCCCCTTACCTCCTCTGATGCCCCCCTTTGGCATATATTTACACCGCGTCCCGAAAACCTCGAGGACGGAACCCTTTTTCGCGATCTCATCTCTGTTCCGCCGCCGCCGCGCTTCCAAGATCGGGAGCACCAGGAGAACTCTTCCCGGCACCCTGCCGGAGGGGAGAACCACCACCGGGAGCCTCTCCACCACCATGGACGCCTCCCGGATGAGTTGTGAGTAGTCTCCCTTGGACCATGGGTCCATGACCAGTAGCTATGTGATGTTCTCCTCCCCTCTTTGTTCTTCATCGATTAGACCTCGTGAGCTGCCCTACATGATCGAGGCACATATGTAATCCTTATGATGTTGCTATGATGAGTTTGCTGGGATCCGATGGATTATGAGATTATGTTCAGATTGTGTGTGAGTAATATATTTGATTCACCTCTTTTATATTTATGTTCTTGAGTAATTCTTGCATGTTCTCCGTTGCTGTTTATTGCTTTGGCCAAGTAGTAGGTAGTAACTCCAAGAGGGAACGTTATGCTTGATTGTGGGTTCATGCCCCTCGATGACTAGCTTGAGTGATAGAAACATGAGTCTAGGGGATGTGCTGTTGCCACAAGGGGGAAAACAACGGTGCTTGTACTTGCGGGTGCAAGGATTGTTTACTTTACGCAAAGTTCTTTTAATGCAGTTGTCTGTTGCTTTGAGTTTACACTATGGGTGGGACTCGCAACTTAATACCAGCGAGATGTTCCGGATAGATATCTCAAGGTGGATGATTAGTAGTAGATGCAGATGGATTTCGGTCTACTTGCCTTGGCGTACCGCCCATGCTTTTGAGCCTCTACCTTTCATGCAGCATAGTTAGCATTGGTTTGCGCACATAATTATGTCAATTGCCCAGCTGTAATTCGTTTACCTCGCTTAGCTATTTTATCGTCTTTTGGGAGAGAGACATCACTAGTGAACATCATGGGACCCCGGTCCATATTACCATCACTGATCACACCCGTTATTTATTTCTAGTTCTTATTTACTAGTTGCAGTCATACCTATCATTATTATCTCTTGTGTTTGATCCTTTGTAAACGACAAGGCCGGAGGGATTGACAACCTCTCTGTACTCGTTGGGAGCAAAGTTATTTGTATCTGTGTGCAGGTCCTGTCAGTCGCTAAGTATCTAGCGCCGTTAGCAGTTGACTCCTCCTTGTTGACCCTCGGAGTCTCACGGGATTCGATCCTTGGTATCTTTGCCAAGGGAAAACTACCGCTACGCTACATCTCAAACCTTCCACTTGGGGTAACCAACGAGGGGCGAGAAGCCATCAAGCAGAGTTTTCTGGCGCCATTGCTGGGGACTCCACTCTTCAAGATAGGGGAGTTGCACGCTATCTTTTACCTTTGCTTTTTAGTCTTGTTAGTTTACCTTTCAGTTCTTGCTTTAGTGTCTTTTATCAAAAATCACAAAAATAGTTATCTTGCTTGTTTGCTGCTATGGGTTCCACCGAGAACACCAAGTTGTGTGACTTGACTAGTCATAACAACGATGACTTTATCTGCACGCCTATTACTACACCTGCCACTTCAGCACCTTCTTATGAAATTAAACCTGCTTTACTGAACCTAGTTATGAAAGATCAATTCTCCGGTGCTGGAGATGATGCTGCTTTGCACTTAAATAATTTTGTTGAACTCTGTGATATGCAAAAGTACCAAGAAATAGATGGTAATATTGTTAAGCTTAAGCTTTTTCCTTTCTCCTTGAGAGGAGAAGCTAAAATTTGGTTTCAATCTTTGCCTAGGAATAGCATAGATTCTTGGGACAAGTGCAAGGATGCCTTTATTGGGAAGTACTACCCACCTGCTAAAATTATCCAACTAAGGAGTAACATAATGAATTTCAAACAATTGGATAATGAACACGTTGCCGAAGCTTGGGAACGCATGAAATCTCTTGTCAAGAACTGCCCTACTCATGGTTTGACTACTTGGATGGTTATCCAAACTTTTTATGCAGGCTTGAACTTTACCTCGCGGAACTTGTTAGATTCGGCCGCGGGAGGAACCTTTATGTCAACTACACTTGGTGCTGCCACGAAGCTTCTCGATGAGATGATGACCAATTATTCCCAATGGCACACCGAACGCGCTCCAACAGGTAGGAAGGTAAACTCTGTCGAGGAGATTTCCTCCCTAAATGAAAAAGTTGACTGGATCATGTCTCTACTTTCCAAGCAATCTTCTATTGATCCTCGTGATGTTCCTTTAAATTCTTTGATTGCTCAAGATCAAGTAGATGTGAACTTTATCTCTAGAAACAATTTCAATTACAATGCTTATAGGAGTAATTTTGGTAGCAATCCTAGACCGTTCCCCTCTAATTATGGGAACAACAATGCTTACCCAAACACCAAGAACTCCACTTCTGAACTAGAGATTATGCTTAAAGATTTCATCACTACCCAAAAAGCCTTCAATAAGAATGTAGAAGAAAAACTAGCCAAACTTGATAATCTCTCTTCGAAGGTAGACAATTTAGCCCATGAGGTAGAGTTGCTTAAAATTAGAACTTCTCCTCTTGAGGAGAGGAAGACCACTCCTATGAATGCTATTCAAGTGCAAATTAATGAAAACATTAGGATGTTGGCTAAACTTAAAGAGAGATGGGCTAGAGAAAAGGAGGAAGAAGATAGAATTAAGAGCCTTCCTACCCACCACACTGTTGCTACTATCCAAGTTGTTGAGGATATCCAAACTCTTAGCACCCAATGCACTCCTGGTCCCATTGGACCTATTAATGGTGACGCTATGATCTCAACCGTAGAAACTCCTATGACCATAGAAACCACCAAACAAGTGAGCCTAAAGGACACTACTACCACTTTACTTGATAGTAGTGACCTTGATTTTGATAATTGCACCCTTTCTGAAGTTATTGATTTTCTTCACAAGATGTCTAAGGATCCCCACACTAGCACACTCAATCTTGCCTTCACGGAGCATATCACTAATGCTCTCACCAAAGCTAGGGAGGAGAAACTTAGGGTAGAAGCCTCCATACCTAGAAAGCCAGAAGATGGTTGGGATCCTATGATTAAAATTAAGTTGAATAACTTCTCTTGCTATGTTTTATGTGATTTTGGAGCTAGTACCTCCGTTATGCCCAAAAGAATATATGATATGCTTAAATTGAAACCTTTTGAATCTTGTTCTTTTGGTGTTCGTCTTGTTGATTCCTCCATAAAGAAACCTTTGGGGAGGATCGACGATGTTCTTATCATTGTCAATGACAATTATGTTCCCGTTGATTTTACTATTATGGATATTGAATGTGGACCTTCTTGTCCAATTATTTTGGGACGTCCTTTCTTACGCACCGTTGGTGCTATCATTGACATGAAAGAGGGGAATATAAAATTCCAATTTCCTCTCAAGAAAGGGATGGAACACTTCCCTAGAAAGAAGATTAAGTTACCTTTTGAGTCCGTTATATGGGCTAGCTATTCTTTTACTCTTGATAAAACTTGATCTTTTTGCATTATGCCTAGCTTAAAGGCATAAAAGAAAGCGCTTTTGGGAGGCAGCCCACAATGAATAAAGTTTTATTTTGCTTTTGTTCTGTCTTGATGTTTGTTACTACAGTAGCATCATCATTGTATCTTTACTTTTCAGCTTTGTGCCAAGTTTAGCCTCTGATTGCAAGAAAGTTCAAAAGTTGTGACGTGCTGTCCAGGAAACAGATTCTGTCCCTGGACAGAAAAAATCGTATAAAATCATCAGATCATCTTTTTGGTCTGAAGTTTTTCGACAGCGTGCTCTATACAATTGGATTTCGGGCATTTGTTCTGAGTTTTTTGATTTGAGTTGCAGAAGTGCCCCGAAAAAATTATTTACTACCTGCTGGTCTGTTTTTCACAGATTCTGTCCTGTTTTGCCTTTTCTTTGTTTTGCAAACCTTGAGCTTGCTTTTCTTTGCAAAAAACCTTTTGGCAATCTTGAGAAACAGTAGATCTTCAAGATTATCCTTATTTCCAGTAGGGAAAAGTTATTTTATTATGGGTACTAACCTCGCTAATCAGATTATGATGAGTTATGTATGAAGGGAGTTTTCAAGTGTGCGAGGGAAGATGATAAAAAGATTCAGGAGTGTCAAACGCTCAAGCTTGGGGATGCCCCCGTGCACCCCCAAGAAATATTCAAGAAGACTCAAGCGTCTAAGCTTGGGGATGCCCCCGTGCATCCCCTTCTCCATCAACAATTATCAGTTCGTCTTTCGTTCCACTATATTTTAATCACTTCATGTGTTATGTGCTATGCTTGGAGCGTCTTGCTTTTAGTTTCCTTTTTAGTTTTCTTTAGCTTTGCTTGCTTTTCATAACGAGTTAGAACCCAGCTTTCTTTGTGTGGGAGAGAAACACGCTCCACTTCAACCTAGAACACAACATGGAATTTTCATGTTTATCTTTGCTGTGTATGTTCTTTGTCTTTCAATAGCTACTGTCATGTTTAGCTCTTAGTTTTCATGCTTTTCTTTTTAAAGAGCTCTTGTTTAGTTGGTTGCTTCTGGAACTCTCTTGAGTTATCATGCTTATCTTGTTAAGAGAGCCGGCTTCCGTGGCACTGGTTGATATGTCTATGATAAAAATGCAATGTGCATAATGGTGCAAAGTAGTTCATGTTTTCTTATGGCTAGTCTCAAATAGCTGGGGGTTCGCAATGTGTTATTGGAGTACCAACATGATTTGTTTGCCTATGATGTGGTATGGTTTAGTGATATCTTCCTCCAAGAATTTATTTTGATTGACTTGGCATATGCTCACGCATATTTAAGACTATAAAGAAAGTCTATCAAGCCTTGATGATCTTTAATTTCTGAGTAGCGATATAACTTCCATGCCCGATTCAATGTTGCTTTGTCGCTCTGCATGATTATGACCGTCATTGCTCTCTTAGTTGGTCGCTCCCAGTCTTTTGCTAACCTTCGCCTGTACTAAGCAGACTGACTGCTTGTGCATCCAAAATCCTTTAAACCAGTTATGCCATATGAGTCCACCATACCTTCTTATACATGGTATTTACTTGCCATTCCTAACGAAGACTTTCATGTACCATCTCGAAATTAATCAAAAGTATTTCTCTTTTGTGCCTCTGTTTTAGCTCATGAGGAAGTAGTAGTTAATTCATGATCTTTTTAAGTCGGACAAGTTTCACCCCGGGATTGCATGTTTAATCTGCAAACCCCTAATACGAAAAGGAACTAGCATTGAGTGCGCCCGGCTCATAAAAGATAATACAACAAAGAAACCCTCCTTCATGCTTTGTTCATGAGAAATCAGAAAACTTTTGGCAGTGATAAACAAAGGAGATTAAGGGGATGTAATCGTCCCCGTGCGGGAGCCGTTCCTCAAAACTTGTCCAGCTCGAGAAGTAATTGAGTTATCTACTAGCATTCGTTGACGAAATATGCATATCCCAAAAATAATTTTTACCTCTGTTTTTAAAAACCAAGAGCTCTGGTACATGTTTAGTTTTTGTTTCC
Organism: Secale cereale; assembly: GCA_902687465.1. Lineage (NCBI taxonomy): Eukaryota > Viridiplantae > Streptophyta > Magnoliopsida > Poales > Poaceae > Secale > Secale cereale. The sequence continues at coordinate 650,001,654 of LR738711.1, read as the reverse complement.
GACCACGGGTTTTCAACCTTGCCATCAAAAGCCACGGTTCGAGAGTCTCCACCTTCTTTCTTTAAAGCACCAACTATTGAGAGCATGATTGTCATTCTGAGTGTAATGTGCATTGTCCCAAAGTACCATTGTCTTCTGCATGATTATGATATCGTTTATTCTGAAATCATTGTATCTAGTCATCACTTAAACTTCGGAGGTGCCCCTGCATTTATGTTTTGCTTTACTAAAGGGGGCAAGCGAGGTATCACTTTGTCATGTTTGCACACCATGCTCACTACAAATCTATTTGATGTTTCAGTATCATATTGTAAAACTTTCAGTTCTTTGTGATATTCTCATGAGGCAACTTAATTACTAAAGATTCATTATCTCAGTAAGCATTTGTCATGTGAATGTAAAAAGCTCTTATATGGTTGATAGCATGTCACCACAGAAATTATGCTTGTTATCATTTACCTACTGGAGGACGAGCAGGAATTAAGCTTGGGGATGTTGATACGTCCAAAACATATCTATAATTTCTGCTTGCTCCATGCCTCTTTTGTGTGATATTGCTATGATATTTATGCACTTCCATACACTTTTGATCATATTTGGACTAACCTACTAAATCAGTGCACCCCAGTGCCAGTTTCTGTTTTCTGCTGTTTTTGTATTTCAGGTTTTCCCATTACTTAAATTGCCAGAAAAATTCTGGGAAAAATATATAAAAAATCAGCGCTCCAGAAGCTTCCATGCGGCTAAAGTAGGGCCAGAGGGAGGCCACCAGGGCTCCAGGCGCCCTGGGGGCGCGGCCCCACCCCTGGCCGCGCCGGGGGGGCGCCTGGGCCCCCCTTACCTCCTCTGATGCCCCCCTTTGGCATATATTTACACCGCGTCCCGAAACCCTCAAGGACGGAACCCTTTTTCGCGATCTCATCTCTGTTCCGCCGCCGCCGCGCTTCCAAGATCGGGAGCACCAGGAGAACTCTTCCCGGCACCCTGCCGGAGGGGAGAACCACCACCGGGAGCCTCTCCACCACCATGGACGCCTCCCGGATGAGTTGTGAGTAGTCTCCCTTGGACCATGGGTCCATGACCATTAGCTATGTGATGTTCTCCTCCCCTCTTTGTTCTTCATCGATTAGACCTCGTGAGCTGCCCTACATGATCGAGGCACATATGTAATCCTTATGCTGTTGCTATGATGTGTTTGCTGGGATCCGATGGATTATGAGATTATGTTTAGATTGTGTGTCAGTAATATATTTGATTCACCTCTTTTATATTTATGTTCTTGAGTAATTCTTGCATGTTCTCCGTTGCTGTTTATTGCTTTGGCCAAGTAGTAGGTAGTAACTCCAAGAGGGAACGTTATGCTTGATTGTGGGTTCATGCCCCTCGATGACTAGCTTGAGTGATAGAAACATGAGTCTAGGGGATGTGCTGTTGCCACAAGGGGGAAAACAACGGTGCTTGTACTTACGGGTGCAAGGATTGTTTACTTTACGCAAAGTTCTTTTAATGCAGTTGTCTGTTGCTTTGAGTTTAAACTATGGGTGGGACTCGCAACTTAATACCAACGAGATGTTCTGGATAGATATCTCAAGGTGGATGATTAGTAGTAGATGCAGATGGATTTCGGTCTACTTGCCTTGGCGTTCCGCCCATGCTTTTGAGCCTCTACCTTTCATGCAGCATAGTTAGCATTGGTTTGCGCACATAATTCTGTCAATTGCCCAGCTGTAATTCGTTTACCTCGCTTAGTTGTTTTATCGTCTTTTGGGAGAGAGACATCACTAGTGAACATCATGGGACCCCGGTCCATATTACCATCACTGATCACACCCGTTATTTATTTCCAGTTCTTATTTACTAGTTGCAGTCATACCTATCATTATTATCTCTTGTGTTTGATCCTTTGTAAACGACAAGGCCGGAGGGATTGACAACCTCTCTGTACTCGTTGGGAGCAAAGTTATTTGTATCTGTGTGCAGGTCCTGTCAGCCGCTAAGTATCTGGCGCCGTTAGCAGTTGACACCTTCTTGTTGACCCTCGTAGTCTCACGGGATTCGATCCTTGGTATCTTTGCCAAGGGAAAACTACCGCTACGCTACATCTCAAACCTTCCACTTGGGGTAACCAACGAGGGGCGAGAAGCCATCAGTATGCTGCTACTAAGTTACTATGACCAGCCGTAGTACCGTTCGTCATTCTCCGCGTTCTAGTCTAGATCCGTTTTTTCAGATCTGACCTGAGCGGTACTACCACTCTGTCGTGTAACGGTACTACCGCTCTACTGAGCGGTACTACCGTGATGACGCGGAAGTAAAATTTTAGTACCGCATTATGCGCGGTACTACCGCTACTCCCAAGCGGTACTACCGCTCCCTAAGCGGCACTAAAATTTTACATCCGCCTTCGTCAAGCAGTACTACCGCTTGGTTCATATTTTCTTCGTAGCGCATGCATATTATCCTTTCTACATGTTTCGTATGCCTTTTTATGGCTTTTGCATTGATTCTCTTTGTGTTTCCGTCGTGTTCTTGTGTTTTTGTCTTAGGTGGTGGCTCCAGTTCCAATGTTCGTCGCACCAATCCCAGCCGTGACACCGGGTCCAAGCGTCTGCGCACCCCCAGTGATGTGCCAGAGGGCTCCAATCCCCAACGCAAGTTCAAGACCGCAGCCAACAAGCACAAGGAATCAACTATGACCATGGAGGAGATGCCAGCTAATGAGTTCATGGCAAGGAGGAAGATCAATCCTTATGGAGAACCCCGGGCTCAATTTCATGGAGATAAACTTTTCTGGACCAAGCAGCAGTATCGTATCTACACAGAGGTACTCAAGAGCAAGCACAACCTGTATGTGGATGCTCATTGGGTTGACATGGCACACATGCGGAGGGATGATCACCGGGCCTACTTTGCCGAGGCTCTAGATCTGGTGGAGCCGTTTGGAATTGAGCACATCATGTCTTTTCAAATGGATTTTGACCCAGAAACCATGGCTCAGTTCTATGCTTCGGTGCACTTCCATACCAAGGAAGACCGCACCATGACTTGGATGACAAATGGTCACAAGATGACTACTAGTTGGAAGGAATTCATGGATCTGATTCAGGTAGCTGCCGAGGGGCTCCACAACCCTATTGGAGCTCGGCCTCATGCCAATGCAGAATCTGCCAACAAAGACCATCTGTTACCTTTTTATGTGGAGAAGACACTTGCGAGTGGCAAGAAGACATGGGTGTTGAACCCCTTCCTCGACATCATGCATAGGATCTTCCGCAACACTCTGTTTCCTCGGGTTGGGGACAAGGACAAGATACATGCATACCTAGTTGACATGCTGCTGATGTGTGCGGAGGCTCGCAATGCTCAGACTCCACCACTTGACATCTCCCATATCATGTGGTGTGAGCTTCGCTTTGCGATCTACACGCGCAAAGTGCCCATCTACGGTTCGTTCCTGTTTCTGCTTATCTCCAAGACTTGGGACAAGCTGTACCCTGATGAGGAGTTCGAGGCCCCTCAGTGGATTCGTCATGAGCCTATCCGACTTCGCATCAAGAGTCGTTGGGCTAATACAACTACCCGTGCAGAGGCTGCTGCAGCACAGATGGGTACATATGAGGAGCATGTGGAGGAGGAGCTAGCTGAGGATAGTTCTGGAGGATATGCTCCTCCCTCGTCTGAGCCCTCTTGGGCTAAGAAGCTGAAGAAGAAGATGAAGGCCCTATTATGTATGCAAGCTCAGGGACAGTACAAGGCACATGTGACTCACAAGCAATCTCGCCAGCGTGACAAGAAGATCATGAGGATCTTTGGTGAGCATGTGTCGAATGGATCCGAGGAGAACATCACTCCAGAGGCAGAGTGGATGGCCCAATAGGGTTACAAGTGGTCTAAGTCTGACGAGGAGCAGCAGGAGTCTGATGGAGAGCATGACGACTAAGATCTTCTGCCAGAGCCACCACCTCTCTTAGTTGTCCTCTTTGCCTTTGTGGTGTCTCGATGCCAAAGGGGGAGAGAGTGGGATTTGCGTCTTGTGCCGTGTCTATTTGCTTTTCGTTGGTCGAACTCTGTTTGCTTGTTTGTGTTTGTGTCGTGTGCGTGAGACTTTCGTATGGTGTAAGACATATGCTCCCCTCTCGTTGAACTCGTTATTATGCCTATGCTATATTAGGTTGTGAGCAGTTGATTTACTTACCCTTTATATGTGCTCACCTTATCCTCCTTGCTATTGTGCGTAGACTCTTATTCTTTATATCCAAGGAGTATATTATTTGTAGAATATAGGGGGAGCATTGATCCTAGTATGTGTGTTGTGCAGTCCAAAGCACTCTCCCTTGTATGCACACATCTAGGGGGAGCTTACCTATATTCTATTGCTTTACTAGATTTGCCTACTTACTTATATATCCTTGTGCAAATCCCGTATTGTCATCAATCCACCAAAAAGGGGGAGATTGTAAGGGCATATTTCTCCCTAGGTAGTTTTTGGTGATTGATGACAATGCATTTGCGGACTAATCGTGTGCTCTAAGCTCTTTCAGATATATCTCACCTAGGCACAAGACGATTATGTGCCCCTCGGAATCTATGGAAGATGGTGTTTCCTTTTGCTTCTTTTTTGGTGAATTTGAGTAATAGGGAAGCCGTACTATCAAGAGGTGGTCCGCTTCGGAAAGGTTTGGGTGGAATCAACACGTACACATCTACACTTTCGCACCACCTTTCCTTTGCTTCTCTGGAGCTACGGCTATTTTCCTTGTCAGTACAAAACCATGGCTTCCTACTAATACAACTGCCTGGCATGCGGTAGTACCGCTCATAGTGAGCGGTAGTACCGCACAGCCACACGGTAGTACCGCCTCAAGCAGCGGTAGTACCGTGTCATGAGCACGGTAGTACCGTGTAGCTGGCCCGGCGTCGTAACTAGTACGGTAGTAGGTGCGGAAGTAATTTTTTACTTCCGCATCCTATGCGGTAGTACCGCTTGGGTCAAGCGGTAGTACCGTGTCGTGTTTTTGCTACTACCGTATTTCTGTGGATGTAGTTACGGATGTATTTTATTTCATCCGCACTTGTCCTTGGCCTGCTTATCTCTGCCTTGCGGTAGTACCGTAGGGACGTATGGTAGTACCGCTCAGGCAGTACTACCGCCTGTTGTGTCAACACACAGAGTTAAGTCTGGGCTAGTATTGCACCAGCGGTAGTACCGCAACCAGAGCGGTAGTACCACTGGCCAAGCGGTAGTACCGTAACTTACGCGCGGTAGTACCGCTCTCTACGGGCAGAAATGTGGGATAACGATTGGATTTGTTCTCCCACTATATATAGGGAGTATTCTTCTCCAAGAAGACTTACCTCTTCCTCCCCAAAGCTCCATTGTTGCTCAAAGCTCCATTTCCGCCCGATCTCTCTCCCTAGCCAATCAAACTTGTTGATTTCCTCGGGATTGCTTGAGAAGGCATCGATCTACACTTCCACCAAGAGATATTTGATTCCCCCCACTAATCCCTTGCGGATCTTGTAACTCTTGGGTGTTTGAGCACCCTAGACGGTTGAGGTCACCTCGGAGCCATATTCCATTGTGGTGAAGCTTCATGGTGTCGTTGGGAGCCTCCAATTCGGTTGTGGAGATAGCCCCAACCTTGTTTGTAAAGGTTCGGTTGCCGCCTTCAAGGGCACCACTAGTGGAATCACGGCACCTTGCATTGTGTGAGGGCGTGAGGAGAATACGGTGGCCCTAGTGGCTTCTTGGGGAGCATTGTGCCTCCACACCGCTCCAACGGAGACGTACTTCCCCTCAAAGGGAAGGAACTTCGGTAACACATCCTCGTCTTCACCGGTTCCACTTGTGGTTATTTCTTCCCTTTACTTGTGCAAGCTTTCCTTGTTTATCTTATATAGCTTGCTTGTGAGGTTGTTATCTTTGCTTCCTATAAGTTGTCATCATAGTAGCATATCTAGACAACTTACTTTGTTGCTTAATTTAAATTGGTTAAGAAAAGCTGAAAATTGTTAGTTGCCTATTCACCCCCCCCCCCTCTAGTCAACCATATCGATCCTTTCATAGGTGCACTAGTTCGGCGAGGAGATGGTGATACAAGTGCAATATGGATGGTAGATATAGGTTTTTGTAATAGGAAAATATAAAAACAGAAAGGTAACTAAGTGAGCATAAACGGTGTTGCAATGATAGGAAACAAGGCCTAGGGTTCATACTTTCACTAGTGCAAGTTCTCTCAACAAGGATAACATAATTGGATCATATTACTATCCCTCAACATGCTACAAAGAGTCACTCCAAAGTAACTAATAGCGGAGAACAAACGAAGATATTATGGTAGGGTACGAAACCACCTCAAAGTTATCCTTTCTGGTTGATCTATTCAAGAGTTCGTAGTAATAACACGAAGCTATTATTTCCGTTCAATCTATCCTAGAGTTCGTACTAGAATAACACCTTAAGACACAAATCAACCAAAACCCTAATGTCACCTAGATACTCCATTGTCTCCTCAAGTATCCGTGGGTATGATTATACGATATGCATCACACAATCTCAGATTCATCTATTCAACCAACACAGAGAACTTCAAAGAGTGCCCCAAAGTTTCTACCGGAGAGTTAAGACGAAAACGTGTGCCAACCCCTATGCATAGATTCCCAAGTTCACGGAACCCGCAAGTTGATCACCAAAACATACATCAAGTAGATCACGTGATATCCCATTGGCACCACAGATAAGCACATGCAAGATATACATCAAGTGTTCTCAAATCCTTAAAGACTCAATCCGATAAGATAACTTCAAAGGGAAAACTCAATCCATTACAAGAAAGTAGAGGGGGAGAAACATCATAAGATCCAACTATAGTAGCAAAGCTCGCGATATATCAAGATCGTGCCATCTCAAGAACACGAGAGAGAGAGAGATCAAACACATAGCTACTGGTACATACCCTCAGCCCCGAGGGTGGATTACTCCCTCCTCGTCATGGAGAATGCCGGGATGATGAAGATGGCCATCGGAGAGGGATTCCCCCTCCGGTACGGTGCTGGAACGGGGTCTAGATTGGTTTTTGGTGGCAACAGAGTCTTTCGGCGGCGGAACTCCCGATCTAGGTTACTTTCCGGAGGTTTCAGTATATATAGGAGGTGTTGGAGTCGGGGCCAAGTAAAGGGGATCTCTGGGTTGTCCACGAGGCAGGGGGCGCGCCCCCTACCCTCGTCGACAGCCCGTGGATCTTCTCGTCCCCCTCCGGCACTTCCTGGGCTTCTTCTGGTCCAAAAATAACCTCCGTTGAGTTTCAGGTCAATTGGGCTCTGTTTGATATTCCTTTTCTGCGATACCCTAAAACAGGAGAAAAACAGAAACTGGCACTGGGCTCTGGGTTAATAGGTTAGTCCCAAAAATCATAAAAAGTGTATATAAAATCCCATAAAACATTCTAGATGGATAATATAATAGCATGGAACAATCAAAAATTATAGATACGTTGGAGACGTATCAGGGCGCGCCTAGGGGGGCAAGCGCGCCCTGGGCCGTTGTGGCCACCCGGTAAGGCAGTTGGTGCCCTTCTTTCGCCGCAAGAAAGCTAATATCCGTATAAAAATCATGTCCAAAATTCAGCCCAATCGGAGCTACGGATCTCCGGCAATATAAGAAATGGTGAAGGGCCAGAATCTGAGAACGCAGAAACAGAGAGACAGATCCAATCTCGGAGGGGCTCTCGCCCCTCCGCCGCCATGGAGGCCATGGACCTAAGGGGAAACCCTTCTCCCATCTAGGGAGAAGGTCAAGGAAGAAGGAGAAGGAGGGGGGCTCTCTCCCGGTGGCGCCGGAACTCCGCCGGGGCCATCATCGTGCGACGGCGATCTACACCAACACCCGTGTCATCTTCACCAACATCTCCATCACCTTCCCCCATCTATCTAGAGCGGTCCACTCTGCCGCAACCCGTTGTACCCTCTTTTTGAACATGGTGCTTTATGCTTCATATTATTATCCAATGATGGGTTGCCATCCTATGATGTCTGAGTAGATTTTTGTTGTCCTATCTGTGATTGGTGAATTGCTAAGATTGATTTAATTTGCTTGTGGTTATGTTGCTGTCCTTTGGTGCCCATCATATGAGCGCGCGCATGGATCACACCGTAGGGTTAGTTGTATGTTGATAGGACTACGTATTGGAGGGCAAGAATGACAGAAGCTTCAACCTAGCGTAGAAATTGATGCATACGGGATTGAAGGGGGACCAATATATCTTAATGCTATGGTTGGGTTTTACCTTAATGAATGTTGGTAGTTGCGGATGCTTGCTAATAGTTCCAATCATAAGTGCATAGAATTCCAAGTCAGGGATGACATGCTAGCAGTGGCCTCTCCCACATAAAACTTGCTATCGGTCTAGTAACATAGTCAATAGCTTAGGGACAATTTTGCAACTCCTACCACCACTTTTCCACACTCGCTATACTAACTTTATTACTTGTTTATCTTAACAGCCCCTAGTCTCTATTTATGTGCTCTTTATATTCTTGCAAACCTATCCCACAAAAACTACAAAGTACTTCTATTTTCATACTTGTTCTAGGTAAAGTAAACGTCAAGCGTGCGTAGAGTTGTATCGGTGGTCGATAGAACTTGAGGGAATATTAGTTCTACCTTTAGCTCCTTGCTGGGTCCGACACTCTTACTTATCAAAAGAGGCTACAACTGATCCCCTACACTTGTGGGTTATCACTTGTCCAGACCGTTGCTGCGAGACATGGTCAAGCAAGATGGGATTTGCCCCTCCGATCAGGAGAGATATACTCTGGGCCCCTCGTGTGATCCGACCAGGATAAGCATGGCCATGCGACAAGGATTATGAGATAATCCGGTTTGGGTCGGCATCACTAGAACGAGAAAGAGGTCGGGCTAGCACAAGGATGACATACTCGCCTTGAGCCCGACAACATATATCGTGTGGCAAAGGGAATGGAAGTGTGACATGTTGTACAGGTTCGCTAGCCAGCTTCATAGTCTGCTTGGTGGTCGGCACGCCTTGCTAGAGGCCGCTACCAACCGTACAAGTCGGAGGTGATCCGAACTATGGCCAAGCCGACTTGAACCTAAAGGGTCGCACGCTTAAGGGAAGGAACCTGTGAGGTTGGATCCAACTCCACGAGTCAGGCTTGGTCCTACTCGGACTCGGATACAGACCGAACAAACTTTGGGCTTTAGGGTCTGTGCCAGGCCCAAGTGTTGAGCCCGCGACGGATGCCTATATATAGTGGAGGTGCGGCACACTCATTCGGTTGATCACTTCGGCGCCGTCATTAGGGTTTGCATGTGTTGTGAATAGCCACCTCCACTCGCCGCCGGTTGTGTGATTGGACCTAGCAGTTCGCCGCACGATGTTCTTCCTGCACGCGTGGATACCGTTAGAGGCGATGCACTTGCGCTGCTCTAGCGAACCTGTCCGCGGGATCCGATCGGCTACATGGGAGATCGACGAGGAGGAGACCACTCCAGAGACGCGCTGCCCCAACTCTACTTCCGCTGCACGACACTGTGCGTCTAGTGGTAACGATCTGTGATCCATCTCCCTTAGCATGTTCCTGGATGTTCTGCGTGTAGGAAAATTTTAATTTGCAGCCGACGCACCCTACGATAGAACCCAACAATGTTGTGATGCATTTTCCACGACCTTACAGGATGTGTGAGATTTCCTTAGCCACGCCTTTCCTTCCACTACTTGAATGCAACAACAAATTACGGAAGCTAAGGTATTATTGTATAATGAAGATACACCAAGTTCCAACACCATTTATTATTCCTTTCCTTCAGGTGTTCAAACATATTTGCTCTGAGTTTGGTTCCTTTATCAAGGTACTTTAATAAGTTTGCAATATTCCATAAAAAAATGTTTCAAAACATTCCTATGTATCTTCACTCCAAAACAGAGGAAGCTTCAAACATTCCTTTCATATGAAAGTTCAAGCATGACCAAGATTTTACTTCCATCAATGTGACTTATCATTGCAAAGAACAAAACAATGTTAACGTATAAAATAATAATGCAGCAATATTTTATACTTACATTTGTAGATGACCGCCTTGCTTCATTTAGAAAACCATATGACCTGCTATTCCATTGCTGTGAAGCTTGTCGAGTCGTAGCTTCGCAAGCCACCATGATACGTCCATTTTGCATCATATTTTCCTACTGTTATTTATAATGTTTTTATGCATAATAATGCTTCAGGGAGTAATTATAATGCCTTTTCTCTCATAATATGCAAGTTTACACAAAGAGGGAGAATACCGGTAGCTGAAATTCTGGACCTCAAAAAGCTACTTCAAGAAACCTATTCTGCACATCTCCAAATAAACTAAAAATATACAGAGAATTATTTTGAATTATATACAAAATACTTGACAAATAACTACCGGAGGGGGCCACCTAGTAACCAGAAGACATCAGGGCGCGCCAGGCCCCCCAGACGCGCCCTGGTAGGTTGTGGCTAGCCCGGTGATACGTCTCCAACATATCTATAATTTTTGATTGTTCCATTCTATTATATATCTTGTTTTGGATGTTTAATGGGCTTTATTATACAATTTTATATTATTTTTGGGACTAACCTACTAACCCAAGGCCTAGTGCAAATTGCTGTTTTTGCCTATTTCAGTGTTTCACAGAAAAGAAATATCAAACGGAGTCCAAACGGAATAAAACCTTCGGGAGAGTTATTTTTGGAACGATATCTTCAGGAGAGACTTGGACTACAAGTCAGAGAAGAAACGAGGTGCCCACGAGGGGGCAGGGCGCGCCCAGGGGGGTAGGCGCGCCCCCCACCCTCGTGGGCCCCATGTTGCTCCACCGACGTACTTTTTCCTCCTATATATATCCATATACCATGAAAACATCGGGAAGCATGAAGAAACCCTAATTCCACCATCGTAACCTTCTGTTACCGTGAGATCCCATCTTGGGGCCTGTTCCGGAGCTCCACCGGAGGGGGCATCGATCACGGAGGTTACATCAACACCATAGCCCCTCCGATGAGTTGTGAGTAGTTTACCACAGACCTTCGGGTCCATAGTTATTAGCTAGATGGCTTCTTCTCTCCCTTTGGATATCAATACAAAGTTCTCCTAGATCTTCGAGGAGATCTATTCGATGTAATCTTTCTGCGTTGTGTTTGTCGAGATCCGATGAATTGTGGGTTTATGATCAAGATTATCTATGAACAATGTTGGATTCTTTTCTGAAATATTTTATGTATGATTATAATATCCTTGCAAGTCTCTTCGAATTATTGGTTTGGTTTGGCCTACTAGATCTATAGTTCTCGCAATGGGAGAAGTGCTTGGCTTTGGGTTCAATCTTGCGGTGTCCTTTCCCAGTGACAGTAGGGGCAGCAAGGCTCGTATAGTATTGTTGCCATCGAGGATAAAAAGACGGGGTTTATATCATATTGCTTGAGTTTATCCCTCTACAACATGTCATCTTGCTTATGGCGTTACTCTGTTCTTATGAACTTAATACTCTAGATGCATGCTGGATAGAGGTCGATGTGTGGAGTGATAGTAGTGGATGCAGAATCGTTTTGGTCTACTTGTCACGGACGTGATGCCTATATATAATGATCATGCCTAGATATTCTCATAACTATGCACTTTTCTATCAATTGCTCGACAGTAATTTGTTCACCCACCGTAGAATTCTGCTATCATGAGAGAAGCCACTAGTGAAACCTATCGCCCCCGGGACTATTCTCATCATATTAATCTTCCATCTACTTTACTTTGCTTTATTACATTCTGTTCCTATACCAAAAATACCAAAAGTATTATCTTATCCTATCTATCAGATCTCACTCTCGTAAGTGACCGTGAAGGGATTGGCAACCCTTTATCGCATTGGCTGCGAGGTTCTTATTTGTTTGTGCAGGTGCGAGGGAATCGCGCGTGGTCTCCTACCAGATTGATACCTTGGTTCTCGAAAATTGAGGGAAATACTTATGCTACTGTGCTGCATCACCCTTTCCTCTTCGACGGAATACAACGCAAGCTCGAGAAGTAGCAAGAAGAATTTCTCGCGCCGTTGCTGGGGAGATCTATGCAAAAGTCATATACCAAGTACCTATCACAAATCCTTATCCCTCGCATTACATTATTTGCCTCTCGTTTTCCTCTCCCTCACTTGACCTTTGTCGTTTTATTCGCCTTTCTGTTTGCTTGTGTTGCTATGTGTGCTTTCTATTTTCTTGCATCTTTGCTTGATAAAAATCTATTGATATGGATCCACTTAAAGTGTTCTACTTGGATCATCTTCGGTCCTTATGCGCTCGTGCTAAAACCCCAACTAGCCTAGTTGATGGGAAATCTTTAGATGAGCATGCTCATTTTGTCCGTCACCGTTTGTCTGAAAAAGGGAGATTCCTATGGGATCAAATAAATAGATTGTTGTGTTATGCTTGGAATCTTTGTGAAATTTGTGATTTTACTTGTTGCTCTAAGAACCCTAAAAAACACCCCCCTACCTATGTGAGTTCAATGATAATGAAAAATTATCTTCTTATGCAAAGGGTGTTTATAGTTACTACGATATTGAACAAATTGAAGAATTTGTTGCTTTTAAGGGTGCTTATGAAGTGCTTCCTTGATTGAAAAGTATGATATTACTCTCTACGAATCTGAAATTTTTGACATACTTAAATATTGCTTTGAAAACTATGCTCATAATGTGTATGTCAAAGAATGACCGTTGCTTTGAAAGAAAATAATGATATGCATGAATCTATAGATAATTATGATTCCGATGATTTGATTGAAATATCCCTTGATGCACATGACGCTTGCTATTCTTGTGGCCATGATGCCAATATTTATGAAGATGAATTTGCTATAGTTCCTTATGTTAAACATGAGATCGTTGCTATTGCACCCATACTTGATAGTTCCTTTGATGAAAAGCATGATTGCAATGATGTTATTATAAATTCTCTTAATGTCAATTGTGTTAATGATATACAAAACCTCAAGCTTGGGGATGCTAGTTTTGATATGACTACTATTTGTTGCAATGATCATGATTGGGGTGATTCTTCTTATGATCTTGAAAATTTATTTAAGCCCCATGATGAATGTAAGATTGACAACAATGTTTGCAATAATATTGAAAGTGGGTTTGGAAGAGTGTCAACTTTAGATCCCACATATTTGGAGAATGTTCAATCTTATGAATTTTTTGATAAAAGTGGGTTTGGAGAGGTCGTGACTTTAGTTAATGTTGATCCCACTATTTTGGAAGAGTGTCAACTTCATATGCATGTGGATCATGTTGAGAATATGTTTTGTGATAGCTATATTGTTGAATTTGCTTATGATCCTACATGGAATTCTTATGAGAGAGGAAAATATGGTCGTAGAAATTTTCATGTTACTAAATTACCTCTCGTTATGTTGAGATTGCTATTGTTTCTTTCTTCTTCCTTGCATATAACAGATCTTGCTTGTCTTGCTAATTTGTTTTCCTATAAAATGCCTATGCATAGGAAGTATGTTAGACTTAGAAGTGATTTTCATATGCTATATGATGCTCTCTTTGTGCTTCAATTCTCATCTTTCATGTGAGCATCATTGAATTCTCAAGCCTGTCTTAATGACTATAAAGAAAGAGCTTGTTGGGAGGCAACCCAATTTTATTTTCTTTGCTTTTGCTTCTGTTTAGGAATAAATATTGCATCTAGATTCTGTTTAGATGTGGTTTTGCGTTTTAATTAGTGTTTGTGCCAAGTAGAACCTTTGGGAAGACTTGTGTGAAGTTTATGTGATCATGCTATAAAAAACAGAAACTTTAGCGCTCACGAGATTTGCTGTCATTTTTTACTGGAAAGTGCATTTTAGTTGATTCTTTTTGCAGATGATTAATAGACAAATTCTTCACGTCCACCAATTTATTTAAATTTTTATAGAGTTACAGAAGTATTCGAAAGTTACAGATTACTACATATTGTTCTGTTTTTGATAGATTCTGTTTTTCGTGTGTTGTTTGCTTATTTTGATGAACCTATGAGTAGTATCGGGGGGGGGGGGGTATGAATCATGGAGAAGTTGGAATACAGTAGGTTTAACACCAATATAAACAAAGAATGGGTTCATTACAGTACCTTTGAGTGGTGGTTTGTTTTCTTATACTAACGGAGCTCACGAGAATTTTGGCTAAGTTTTGTGTTGTGAAGTTTCCAAGATTTGTGTATGGATTTGATGGACAATGGAACAAAGAGTGAGTGTGATATACTGGCTTATTCGGGATGATAGACTACTCATATCAATAAGGAATTCCTTCTATTCCGGGAGCCCATTCAGATAGAACTCCAAAGTTAAGCGTGCTCATCTTGGAGTAGTTTCAGAATGGGTGACCGACCGAGAAGTTGCTCTCGGGTGCGCACGAGTGAGGACAAAGTGCACAGAAAAGACTAGTATTGATATGTGGGGCCAGTCTAGATCCCGCCAGGAGTAACGGATGTGTCAGGGGTGTTACAAGTTGGTATCAGAGCCGACCCTCGCGGTTACACGGATGTTTGCGGACAGGTGTGCGGTCATGTTGTTCATAAAGTTTGTGACCCGTCGTGGCACACGGCATGGCACATGTGCCGAACTTGAAGCACACACGTATGTGCCAAGAGGGAACGTTCCTGTGGCCCGACGAGGACGTTGGTTCCTCTGAGTGAGGGTGTATGTGATATCCTGGCTTATTAGGGATGATTGACTACTCATATAAATAAGGAATTCCTTCTTTTCCGGGAGCCCATTCAGATAGAACTCCAAAGTTAAGCATGCTCATCTTGGAGTAGTTTCAGGATGGGTGATGTCGGGGGGAAACTGTCCTCCCACGAGCACCTATGGGACCGGAGCCCCTTCTACGTTGCGGTAAGGGAGCGGAGGGAGCACGAAGAGCAGATCGAGGAGAGCACGCGGGCAGTTTACCCAAGTTCGGGCCGCGCGGACGCGTAAAACCCTACTCCTGCCTTGGATGTATTGAGCTCGGGAGCTTGAAGAGATACAGTACTAGCTACACCGAGCGAGAGATTTGCTTAGGATTCGAACCCTTTCTACGTTGTGCATGGGCCTCCTTTTATAGCTCAAGGGGTCACCGACAGGTGTCAACGTAGAGGAGGGCAAAAATGTAACTTTGGTGGTAGTTGTAACAGTGCGGGAATAGTGCGTGAACAGTGGATGAACAGTGGTCTCCACCTAACTTTGACAGTGGGGGACAAGAGCATTAAATGCCCATCACCGTCGACCCCAAAAGCGTCTGTCCATGCTTCTCCGTCCTCCACGGCGTTAGCCTCGTCACCGTGGCTCGCCACGGTGTGCCCCAGGCTGCACAGCCATCCTCCACGCGTCCCTGGAAGGGCCCGAGGACGACGCGTGGGCAGATGAGCTGGAGCGCGGGCACACAGCCTAAGTTTCCCCCCGGCAAGCACCTTGCCGGGGCAATGATCTTGCCGGGCCCGGAAGCTTGTCGCTCCCCGGGCCCTGCCGGGGCGCACGACGCGCCGAGGTATCTCTTTGAGTGTGTATTCCTTGGTCTTCCTGGCAAGCTCTTCTTGCCAGGGCCTTGTGCTGGAGTAATGGTCTTGAGCCTGGTACGGCCTTCCCGGCAAGCTCCTCTTTGCCGGGGCCTTGATCTTCTGTCTTGTATACTTTGTTCTTGAATGGCTTTATAGGGATTAGAAAAGGTTTCCAGCAAGCACGTGGTAAGCCTTGCCGCGGGAAGCTGCTACTGCCCGTGCACAAGTTGGAGTACTAAGGTACCCCTATCTTAGTACACCGACAGGAGCCCCCGGGCCTGGGCCACACACGGTGCCGAGCGCTGTTGGGCCAGGCCCAAAACAGTGCACGGGCACACGCGGCCCACGGCAAGCCGTATCCCCTTCCGCACCCGCCGCGCCCCTCCCTAACAGCACGCGTCGATTGCGGCGTCGTGGGAGAGATCGTGGCCTGTTCTTTAATGGGAAATGCGGAGCGTCCCCCACTTCCCCCTTAAAAGCAGAGGAAGCAGGGGCAGTTTCCTCCTTCGTCTTCATTGCCTCTTAACTCTCCAGAAATCCCCCGCTGCTCCTAGCCTCCATCCCTCCTCCGCCGTCTTCTGCATCCGTGGCGCCGTCGAGCTCCTCGCCTCTTCCCTCGCCGCCCCCGACATGGCTCCGAAGAGCGACAAGGCGAAAGCGGACAAGGCCAAGAAGGAGAAGTCCGAGCAGGCGGCGAAGCTGGCCGCCCTGCGGAAGAGGAATGTGGTCTTCGCGCCGAGGCTTGGCGCGAAGGAGACCAGAGCCTTCCCCGCCGTCGCCAGAGATATGTTTCCCGGCGGGTACTTCTTCTTCGCTGCTTTCTTCCATTGTGGGTTGTGCCCTCCGTACTTGGAGTTCTTTTGCGACATTATGAACACATACGGCCTCCACCTCTTAGACTTTACTCCCAACGCCATCCTTACGATGGCGGTTTTCGCACATCTGTGCGAAAATTATGTTGGGATCCATCCAAACGTCGCCCTCTTTCGCCATTTCTTTATGCCTAGAGTAGAGGCTGGCGCTCCCCTTTCCGGCGGCATCTCCTGGATCTTCCGACTGAATAAGAAGGATTCATACCTGAAAGGAGAACTCCGCGGCAAGTGGGAAGAATGGCGTGCAGATTGGTGCTGGGTAGTAGAGGATAAGCCGGAGCCTTTCACTGCGCCGCGCACAACAGCCATAGTGCGCGGCAGGAATTGGAGCGAATTAGCCCCGGAGGACAACAAGCTCAGTATTGCCCTCGTCAGGATTATCCATCTCCGGGTAGCTAATCTGACCATCGGAGAGGTTGGGGCAGATTTCCTCCGCCGCCGCATTGCCCCTTTACAAGAGAGGAAAAGGCCCGCCTGGGAATTTGGCAATGCGGCGGATATCATGAGGCTGCGCCCAGGATTAAACTTCAATTTCACTGCTTTGGAGCTGAAAGGAATGGTCCGAGAGCTCTTCAAGCATGACCCGGCCCATCCGGAGTGGTTTAGACCGGCCAAGGGAGTGGTGCCACTGTGCAACAGCACCGCCTGTGATTCCTTGCGCGCGATGATGCCGGAGTGTGACTCCCGTGGCATCGTCCCCACCTGGATCGAGCCTCCGCCGGATACTGTGTTGAGCTTCTTCGACAACTTAGTTGAGACGCCCAAGAACTCCGAGGAGAACAGGGGCCTCACCCGGGCCACTACGGCGCGGGTAATAGCTTATATTGCTTCCAGGATGGAAGAGGCCGCCGCAGCTGCGGCGGCAGGTGACTTTGGATACACGGTGGACGACGCAGAGGCCGCGGACGCGGCGTGCCAAGCAGAGGAGGCAGAAATCCGCAGGTTGCTCAAGCTTCCGCCCGAGGAGTTTAGCGGGGTGCCTTCCCTGAGGCTTGCCGGGATACCCGGGGTTGCCGGGGTGAGCGAGGCCGCCGCAGGGAACGAGGTTGCCGGAGGGAGCAGGGCCGCCGGAGGGAGCGGGACCGCCGGAGGGAGTGAGGCCGCCGGGCAGGGTGCTGGGCCCAGCGAGCCTGCCGGGGAGGAGGAGGAGGACGTCGAGGCCGATGAAGACACCGGTGGATCTCTGGGACTTGACGACGACGCCTCCTCGTCCTCAGAGAACTCCCCGCCTCCGGCGAGTCCTACGCAACCACCGAGGAAACGCCTCCGCAAGGTGGCCACG
Organism: Secale cereale; assembly: GCA_902687465.1. NCBI lineage: Eukaryota > Viridiplantae > Streptophyta > Magnoliopsida > Poales > Poaceae > Secale > Secale cereale. The sequence goes on along the minus strand of LR738711.1, from coordinate 649,983,933 downwards.
GCGACGAGGACGCAAGCGCCTAGACAGCAGCCTGTGCGCCGGGCAACGCGCGCCACCAGGGCGAGCCAAGCTGGGACGGAGGAGGCGCCCCGCGTGCCAGCGCCAAGCGGAGGGGGATCTTCCCGGAGCGGAACGGCCGCTCCGCCTGCTCCTCGGGCCTCGGCGTCAACGGAGGCTGGGTCTTTGCAGCCCCCAGCCCCGGAGACCGCAAAGCGCCCGAGGGAGCCTTCTCCTCCCGCTCCTAGCGCGGGAGCATCTCAGGTGGAGTTCGACTTCTCCGCCCTCAGCTCCGACGACGACGAGGAGGAGGAGTAAGTACTTGCGACTTGTAACTTCTTCGATTTTGTCTTGATTTTCCTTGACGATTCTGATCTTGTTCCTGCTTTGCTTTCAGGACCCTGGCCCAGCGGATGGCGAAGAGGGCCAAGATCCCCGTAGTCGAGGTTGAAGATGACTCGCCCGCCGCGGCGACTGGAGACGCGCCTGCGGCAAGCTTACCAGATCAACCTGCTGCTCCGAGGAGCAGCCCCCAGCGCAGCCCCCAGCGTAAGTCTGATTTTTGTATTTCTGCTTGGCGGGTGCGCTTGAGGTTGTTATTTGTATTGATATTTTGTTGTCTTGTTTGTCTTGTGCAGAAGTGGAGCCGCAGCCGCAGGAGCGCTCGGAGACTGCCCCCGACGAGCCACTTGCTCCACCCTCCCCGCCAAGGGTGAACTCCCCGGCGAGGGAGAACGCTCCGCCAAGGACGGGCACCCCGCCAAGGGCGGGCACCCCGCCATGGGTGAGCAGCCCGACAAGGGTGACCACCCCGCCAAGGGAGGGCGCGGGCGGCCCTCCGCCAGCAGGGGCCACTGCTCCACCGCCAAGGGAGGACTCCCCGGCGAGGGAGCTTGTCGTTGAAGAAGTCCGCGAAGGTAAGTCTTGCAACTTCATCTTCTTGAACTTGTCTTTTTGGATATTTGCTTGATCTTTTCTTTCCTTCTTCTTCTGCTAGATCCTCCTGCACCGGTGCGGATCGAGACAGAGACCGCCGGCGAGGAGGGCGCGCAAGGCGATGGCGGCAACGCCACTGCCGCTGAGGGCATGGCTGGAGCCGACGAGCCTGCCACTAAGGAGACCGCCCCGACCACAGACGCCGCGGCTGGGGAGGGGGGCGGCGACCACACTGCTGGCCCGGAGGCAGCAGGAGCGTCAAGCGCTGCACCGGCCGCCGACCCCTCCACCGCCACGGAGCAGCCAGGCGTCTATCTTGAGGCCCCCAACGGAGTCTTTATACAAGTCCCGTGGGGTTCTTCGTCGCGAGCCCCCGTGGAGGGAGAGACCTACGATGGAGAGGTCCTCGCCTCCGCGGGGTTGAAGGTCGTTGAAGCACTTGGCGGTGGAGACGAGCCCGAATAGGAGAAGTTACTCCGCCGGCTCCTGGCCCTGTACCGGGCGAGGCAGGCGAAGCTGGACTCCCGGGAAGCTCTTGCCGCCAAGGCTGGAGTTGATTTGGAGAAACGCGCCGCGGAGCTTCGCGCCGCCAACCAGGCAGCCCTCCGCAACTTGGCAGAAGAGCGAGAAGGGCTTGCCGAGGAGCAGCAAGCCTTCCTCCTAGAGAAGGCGGAGGCAGAAGAGCGGCAGCGGCTGGCCGCCGAGGAGTTATCTCGGCGGGAGGGGGCGCTCAACCAGCGGAAGGTCGAGCTCGACGCCCATGACGACGAACTCACCGCCCGGGAGCAGACCCTTGGTGGGGCCCTGAAGGAGGCAAAGGAAGCCGCTGCCGCCGCGGAAACCGCCAAGAGGGACCTGGAGCTCAAGGTGGATCAGCTGGAGCGGTACCTGAAAGCAAGTGAGGACAGAGTCACCGCGCTCAACGTGGAGCGGGAGAAAGATGCCCACACCAACTCCGACTTGCATGTACGACTCTCCAAGAAGGGCGACGAGCTCACTGCCGCCAAAGATTCAATTGCTGACTTGGAGTTGAAGGTCTCCACTTTAACTGATTCGCTCGACGCCGCCCGGGACCGCGAGACGAAGCTGAAGGACGAGCTCCGCAAGGAGCGGAACTTGGTGGACAGCGCCGCCGTCTCAGCGAATAACTTCAGCCAGGCAGTGGAGCAATGGACCGACGAGCTGGTCACCTCCGCTGCCAGTATTGACAAGGAGATGATGGCGCTGAGGGCGGAGCACCTCGTGTACTCTCCCGACGAGGACCTCCACCACAGCGCCAGGCTAAGTCTCTTCTTCAGGGGAATCGCGCCGGCGCTTGCACGGCTGCGGGAGAAGCTCCCCGCGCAGCTGGCCAACGAGTCGCGCCGGCTCTGCGTGGGCACTCTGGAGCGTGTCTTGACGAAGATCGTCTACCGCAACTGAAGGAAATATGCTCTAGAGGCAATAATAAAAATGTTATTCGTATTTCCTTATATCATGATAAATGTCTTTTATTCATGCTAGAATTGTATTAACCGGAAACTTGGTACATGTGTGAATACATAGACAAAACAGTATGTCCCTAGTATGCCTCTACTAGACTAGCTCATTGATCAAAGATGGTTATGTTTCCTAGCCATAGACATGAGTTGTCATTTGATCAACGGGATCACATCATTAGGAGAATGATGTGATGGACAAGACCCATCCATTAGCATAGCACTATGATCGTTTAGTTTAACTGCTATTGCTTTCTTCATGACTTATACATGTTCCTATGACTATGAGATTATGCAACTCCCGAATACTGTAGGAACACCTTGTGTGCTATCAAACGTCACAACGTAACTGGGTGATCATAAAGATGCTCTACAGGTGTCTCCGAAAGTATTCGTGGTGTTGGCATAGATCAAGATTAGGATTTGTCACTCCGAGTGTCGGAGAGGTATCTCTGGGCCCTCTCGGTAACACACATCACAATAAGCCTTGCAAGCAAAAGACTAATAAGTTAGTCACGAGATGATGTGTTACGGAACGAGTAAAGAGACTTGCCGGTAACGAGATTGAACTAGGTATAAAGATACCGACGATCGAATCTCGGGCAAGTAACATACCGTTTGACAAAAGGAACAACGTATGTTGTTATGCGGTTCTGACCGATAAAAGATCTTCGTAGAATATGTAGGAGCCAATATGAACATCCAGGTTCCGCTATTGGTTATTGACCGGAGATGAGTCTCAGTCATGTCTACATAGTTCTCGAACCCGTAGGGTCCGCACGCTTAACGTTTGATGACGATCGGTATTATGAGTTTATGAGTATTGATGTACCGAAGGTAGTTCGGAGTCCCGGATGAGATCACGGACATGACGAGGAGTCTCGGAATGTCCGAGACATAAAGATTGATATATTGGACGACTATATTCGGACACCGGAAGTGTTCCGGAAAAGTTTCGGATTTATCGGGATTGCCGGAGGGGGTTACCGGAACCCCCTACGAGAGGGGATGGTCCATAGTGGGCCTAAAGGGAAAGAGAGAGGCAGCCCGTAGGGCTGGCCGGGACCCCCACCTAGGGTTCCTAGTTGGACTAGGATTGGGGGGGGGGCGCCACCTCTCCTATTCCTTTCCCCCTTCTTCCTTTTGGTGAATCCTACTAGGAATAGGATTGCAATCCTATTCCTAGTAGGACTCCTTCCCTAGCCGCACCAGGAGGAGCCGGCCGGCCTCCCTCCCTTGCTCCTTTATATACGGGGGCAGGGGGCACCCAAAGACACACAAGTTGAATTGTTTTAGCCGTGTGCGGTGCCCCCCTCCACAGAATCACACCCCGGTCATACCGTCACGGAGCTTAGGCGAAGCCCTGCGCCGGTGAACACATCATATCCGTCACCACGCCGTCGTGCTGACGAAACTCTCCCGTGAAGCTCAACTGGATCAAGAGCTCATGGGACGTCATCAAGCTGAACGTGTGCTGAACGCGGAGGTGTCGTACGTTCGGTGCTTGATCGGTTGGATCGCGAAGAAGTTCGACAACATCAACCGCGTCACTTGACGCTTCCGCTCCCGGTCTACGAGGGTACGTAGACACACTCTTCCCTCTCGTTGCTATGCATCTGGTAGATAGATCTTGCGTGATCGTAGGAAAATTTTAAAATACTACGTTCCCCAACAGTGGCATCAGAGCCAGGTCTATGCGTAGATGATATGCACGAGTAGAACACAATGAGTTGTGGGCGATACTAGTCATACTGCTTACCAACATGTCATACTTTGCTTCGGCGGTATTGTGAGATGAAGCGGCCCGGACCGACATTACGCGTACGCTTACGCGAGACTGGTTTCACCGTTACGAGCACTCGTTGCTTAAAGGTGACTGGTGGGTGTCTGTCTCTCTCACTTTAGCTGAATCAAGTGTGGCTACGCCCGGTCCTTGTGAAGGTTAAAACAGCACATACTTGACGAAACATCGTTGTGGTTTTGTATGCGTAGGTAAGAACGGTTCTTGCTAAAGCCCGTAGCAGCCACGTAAAACTTGCAACAACAAAGTAGAGGACGTCTAACTTGTTTTTGCAGGGCATGTTGTGATGTGATATGGTCAAGACATGATGAGTTATACGATTTTGTATGAGGTGATCATGTTTTGTAAAGTTATCGGCAACTGGCAGGAGCCATATGGTTGTCGCTTTATTGTATGAAATGCAATCGCCATGTAATTGCTTTACTTTATCACTAAGCGGTAGCGATAGTCGTAGAAGCAACAGTTGGCGAGACGACAACGATGCTACGATGGAGATCAAGGTGTCGCGCCGGTGACGAAGGTGATCATGACGGTGCTTCGGAGATAGAGATCAAAAGCACAAGATGATGATGGCCATATCATGTCACATATTTTGATTGCATGTGATGTTTATCTTATTATGCTTCTTATTTTGCTTAGATCGACGGTAGCATTATAAGATGATCCCTTACTAAATTTCAAGGTATAAGTGTTCTCCCTGAGTATGCACCGTTGTGAAAGTTCGTCGTGCCGAGACACCACGTGATGATCGGGTGTGATAAGCTCTACGTTCAAATACAACGGGTGTAAGCCAGTTTTGCACACGCAGAATACTCGGGTTAAACTTGACGAGCCTAGCATATACAGATATGGCCTCGGAACACTGGAGACCGAAAGGTCGAGCGTGAATCATATAGTAGATATGATCAACATAAGATGTTCACCATTGAAACTACTCCATCTCACGTGATGATCGGACATGGTTTAGTTGATTTGGATCACGTGATCATTTAGATGACCAGAGGGATGTCTATCTAAGTGGGAGTTCTTTAAATTAATATGATTAAATTGAACTTTAATTTATCATGAACTTAGTCCTGATAGTTTTGCATATCTATGTCGTTGTAGATCAATGGCCCGTGCTACCGTTCCTTTGAATTTTAATGCATTCCTAGAGAAAGCTAAGTTGAAAGATGATGGTAGCAATTACACGGACTGGGTCCGTAACCTGAGGATTATCCTCATTGCTGCACAGAAGAATTATGTCCTTGAAGCACCGCTAGGTGACAAACCCCCTTCCGCTGATGTAGACGCTTTGAACGTCTGGCAGTCGCGGTCTGATGACTACACGATAGTTCAGTGTGCCATGCTTTACGGCTTAGAACCGGGACTTCAACGACGTTTTGAACGTCATGGACCATATGAGATGTTCCAGGAATTGAAGTTAATATTTCAAGCAAATGCCCAGATTGAGAAATATAAGATTTCCAATAAGTTCTACAGCTGCAAAATGGAGGAGAATAGTTCTATCAGTGAACACTTGCTCAGAATGTCTGGGTACTACAATCATATAAATCAACTTGGTTGCAAAGTTGACGAGGATAGTGTTATTGATAGAGTTCTTCAATCACTGCCACCAAGCTATAAAGGCTTCGTGATGAACTATAACATGCAAGGGATGCAAAAGACAATTCCCGAGCTCTTCGCTATGCTCAAAGCTGCGGAGGTAGAAATCAAAAAGGAGCATCAAGTGTTGATGGTTAACAAGACCACTAGTTTCAAGAAAAAGGGCAAGGGAAAGAAAGGGAACTTCAAAAGGAATAGCAAGTCAGTTGCTACTTCCACGAAGAAACCCAAATCTGGAGCCAAGCCTGAAACTGAGTGCTTCTACTGCAAGGGGACTGGACACTGGAAGCGGAACTGCCCCAAGTATTTGGCGGATAAGAAGGATGGCAAGATGAACAAAGGTATATGTGATATACATGTTATTGATGTGTACCTTACTAATACTCGTAGTAGTACCTGGGTATTTGATACCGGTTCGGTTGCTAATATTTGTAACTCGAAACAGGGACTACGGATTAAACGAAGATTAGCTAAGGACGAGGTGACGATGCGCGTGGGAAATGGTTCCAAAGTCGATGTGATCGCCGTCGGCACGCTACCTCTACATCTACCTTCGGGATTAGTTTTAGACCTAAATAATTGTTATTTGGTGCCAGCGTTAAGCATGAACATTATATCTGGATCTTGTTTATTGCAAGACGGTTATTCATTCAAATCAGAGAATAATGGTTGTTCTATTTTTATGAATAATATCTTTTATGGTCATGCACCCTTAAAGAGTGGTCTATTCTTATTGGATCTCGATTGTAGTGATACACATATTCATAATATTGAAACCAAAAGATGCAAGGTAAATAATGATAGTGCAACTTATTTGTGGCACTGCCGTTTAGGTCATATTGGTGTAAAACGCATGAAGAAACTCCATAATGATGGACTTTTGGAATCACTTGATTATGAATCACTTGGTGCTTGCGAACCATGCCTCATGGGCAAGATGACTAAAACTCCGTTCTCCGGAACTATGGAACGAGCAACAGATTTGTTGGAAATCATACATACTGATGTATGTGGACCAATGAGTGTTGATGCTCGCGGCGGGTATCGTTATTTTCTGACCTTCACTGATGATTTGAGCAGATATGGGTATATCTACTTAATGAAACACAAGGCTGAAACATTTGAAAAGTTCAAAGAATTTCAGAGTGAAGTAGAGAATCATCGTAACAAGAAAATAAAGTTTCTACGATCTGATCGTGGAGGAGAATATTTGAGTTACGAGTTTGGTTTTCATTTGAAACAATGTGGAATAGTTTCACAACTCACGCCACCTGGAACACCACAACGTAATGGTGTGTCCGAACGTCGTAACCGTACTTTATTAAATATGGTACGATCTATGATGTCTCTTACCAATTTACCACTATCGTTTTGGGGTTATGCTTTAGAGACAGCTGCATTCACGTTAAATAGGGCACCATCTAAATCCGTTGATACGACACCTTATGAACTTTGGTTTAGCAAGAAACCAAAGTTGTCGTTTCTTAAAGTTTGGGGCTGCGATGCTTATGTGAAAACACTTCAACCTGATAAGCTCGAACCCAAGTCGGAAAAATGTGTCTTCATAGGATACCCAAAAGAGACTGTTGGGTACACCTTCTATCACAGATCCGAAGGCAAAATATTCGTTGCTAAGAACGGATCCTTTCTAGAAAAAGAGTTTCTATCGAAAGAAGTGAGTGGGAGGAAAGTAGAACTTGATGAGGTAATTGTACCTTCTCCCGGATTGGAAAGTAGTACATCACAGGAAATTGTTCCAGTGATTCCTACACCAATTAGTGAGGAAGTTAATGATAATGATCATGAAACTTCGGATCAAGTTTCTGCTGAACGTCGTAGATCAACCAGAGTACGTTCCGCACCAGAGTGGTACGGCAACCCAGTTCTGGAAATCATGTTGCTAGACCATGATGAACCTACGAACTATGAGGAAGCGATGATGAGCCCAGATTCCGCAAAATGGCTTGAAGCCATGAAATCTGAGATGGGATCCATGTAAGAGAACAAAGTGTGGACTTTGGTTGACTTGCCCGATGATCGGCAAGCCATCGAAAATAAATGGATCTTCAAGAGGAAGACCGACGCAGACGGTAATATTACTATTTACAAAGCTCGACTTGTTGCGAAAGGTTTTCGACAAGTTCAAGGAGTTGACTACGATGAGACTTTCTCACCTGTAGCGATGCTTAAGTCTGTCCGAAGCATGTTAGCAATTGCCGCATTTTATGATTATGAAATCTGGCAAATGGATGTCAAAACTGCATTCCTAAATGGATATCTCAAAGAAGAGTTGTATATGATGCAACCAGAAGGTTTTGTCGATCCAAAGGGTGCTAACAAAGTATGCAAGCTCCAGCGATCCATCTATGGACTGGTGCAAGCATCTCGGAGTTGGAATATACGCTTTGATGAGGTGATCAAAGCATATGGTTTTATACAGACTTTTGGAGAAGCCTGTATTTACAAGAAAGTGAGTGGGAGCTCTGTAGCATTTCTAATATTATATGTAGATGACATATTGTTGATTGGAAATGATATAGAATTTCTGGATAGCATAAAAGGATACTTGAATAAAAGTTTTTCGATGAAAGACCTCGGAGAAGCTGCTTACATATTAGGCATCAAAATCTATAGAGATAGATCAAGACGCTTAATTGGACTTTCACAAAGCACATACCTTGATAAGATTTTGAAGAAGTTCAAAATGGATCAGTCAAAGAAAGGTTTCTTGCCTGTTTTACAAGGTATGAAGTTGAGTAAGACTCAATGCCCGACCACTGCAGAAGATAGAGAGAAAATGAAAGTCATTCCCTATGCCTCAGCCATAGGATCTATCATGTATGCAATGCTGTGTACCAGACCTGATGTGTGCCTTGCTATAAGTCTAGCAGGGAGGTACCAAAGTAATCCAGGAATGGATCACTGGACAGCGGTCAAAAACATCCTAAAGTATCTGAAAAGAACAAAGGATATGTTTCTCGTGTATGGAAGTGACAAAGAGCTCGTCGTAAACGGTTACGTCGATTCTAGCTTTGACACTGATCCGGATGACTCAAAGTCACAAACCGGATATGTATTTTTATTGAACGGTGGAGCTGTCAGTTGGTGCAGTTCCAAGCAGAGCATCGTGGCGGGATCTACGTGTGAAGCGGAATACATAGCTGCTTCGGAAGCAGCAAATGAAGGAGTCTGGATGAAGGAGTTCATATCTGATCTAGGTGTTATACCTAATGCATCGGGTCCAATGAAAATCTTTTGTGACAACACTAGAGCCATAGCCTTGGCGAAGGAATCCAGGTTTCACAAGAGAACAAAGCACATCAAAAGACGCTTCAATTCCATCCGCGATCTAGTCAAGGAGGGAGATATAGAGATTTGCAAAATACATACGGATCTGAATGTTGCAGACCCGTTGACTAAGCCTCTTCCACGGGCAAAACATGATCAGCACCAGGACTCCATGGGTGTGAGGATCATCACTTTGTAATCTAGATTATTGACTCTAGTTCAAGTGGGAGACTGAAGGAAATATGCCCTAGAGGCAATAATAAAGATGTTATTTGTATTTCCTTATATCATGATAAATGTCTTTTATTCATGCTAGAATTGTATTAACCGGAAACTTGGTACATGTGTGAATACATAGACAAAACAGTATGTCCCTAGTATGCCTCTACTAGACTAGCTCATTGATCAAAGATGGTTATGTTTCCTAGCCATAGACATGAGTTGTCATTTGATCAACGGGATCACATCATTAGGAGAATGATGTGATGGACAAGACCCATCCGTTAGCATAGCACTATGATCGTTTAGTTTAACTGCTATTGCTTTCTTCATGACTTATACATGTTCCTATGACTATGAGATTATGCAACTCCCGAATACTGTAGGAACACCTTGTGTGCTATCAAACGTCACAACGTAACTGGGTGATCATAAAGATGCTCTACAGGTGTCTCCGAAAGTATTCGTGGTGTTGGCATAGATCAAGATTAGGATTTGTCACTCCGAGTGTCGGATAGGTATCTCTGGGCCCTCTCGGTAACACACATCACAATAAGCCTTGCAAGCAAAAGACTAATAATTTAGTCACGAGATGATGTGTTACGGAACGAGTAAAGAGACTTGCCGGTAACGAGATTGAACTAGGTATAAAGATACCGACGATCGAATCTCGGGCAAGTAACATACCGTTTGACAAAAGGAACAACGTATGTTGTTATGCGGTTCTGACTGATAAAAGATCTTCGTAGAATATGTAGGAGCCAATATGAACATCCAGGTTCCGCTATTGGTTATTGACCGGAGATGAGTCTCAGTCATGTCTACATAGTTCTCGAACCCGTAGGGTCCGCACGCTTAACGTTTGATGACGATCGGTATTATGAGTTTATGAGTATTGATGTACCGAAGGTAGTTCGGAGTCCCGGATGAGATCACGGACATGACGAGGAGTCTCGGAATGTCCGAGACATAAAGATTAATATATTGGACGACTATATTCGGACACCGGAAGTGTTCCGGAAAAGTTTCGGATTTATCGGGATTGCCGGAGGGGGTTACCGGAACCCCCTACGAGAGGGGATGGTCCATAGTGGGCCTAAAGGGAAAGAGAGAGGCAGCCCGTAGGGTTGGCCGGGGCCCCCACCTAGGGTTCCTAGTTGGACTAGGATTGGGGGGGGGCGCCACCTCTCCTATTCCTTTCCCCCTTCTTCCTTTTGGTGAATCCTACTAGGAATAGGATTGCAATCCTATTCCTAGTAGGACTCCTTCCCTAGCCGCACCAGGAGGAGCCGGCCGGCCTCCCTCCCTTGCTCCTTTATATACGGGGGCAGGGGGGCACCCAAAGACACACAAGTTGAATTGTTTTAGCTGTGTGCGGTGCCCCCCTCCACAGAATCACACCCCGGTCATACCGTCACGGATCTTAGGCGAAGCCCTGCGCCGGTGAACACATCATATCCGTCATCACGCCGTCGTGCTGACGAAACTCTCCCGTGAAGCTCAACTGGATCAAGAGCTCATGGGACGTCATCAAGCTGAACGTGTGCTGAACGCGGAGGTGCCGTACGTTCGGTGCTTGATCGGTTGGATCGCGAAGAAGTTCGACAACATCAACCGCGTCACTTGACGCTTCCGCTCCCGGTCTACGAGGGTACGTAGACACACTCTTCCCTCTCGTTGCTATGCATCTGGTAGATAGATCTTGCGTGACCGTAGGAAAATTTTAAAATACTACGTTCCCCAACAGCAACCCCGGCATCAATCTTGTGAACGTTCTCCGCAGCTTGCCGGACGACGCAGATCAGGAGGCGTTGAAGGCTCAGGTCGCCCACATCGTCACCAAGGTGAACAAGGTCACAAGGCGTGAAGGCGACCGCGTAGACTAGGCTTCTTGCTTTCTATTTCCTTTGCCGCTGCAAGGCACGTTATTGGACAAGAATCAATTAGTTATTGTGGCAAGTTATCTACTGTAATATACAACCTTATTTCAGGCTATTGATGCAGTGTTATCTCCCTTGTTTTCGATCCTCCACTTTGTATGCTTTTTGCCCTACGCTTTTAGGGGACTTGCCGGCAAGGGGCCCTTGCCGCGAGCGCTGAGTGCTGGACTCTTAGCAGCCTGCTGGCAAAGGCCTTACCGGCAAGAAACCTTGCCGCAGCTACTCGCAACGCACTTAGCTTGCTGAGCGAACTCGAAAACGAAGTAAGGGCGCGACACTTGTCGCAGCTCACTTAAGTCGTTGAGCGTGCTCGAAAACAAAGTAAGGGTGCGGCTAGCCACGGGTAGGTTCCTCCGCGCACAGGTTTTCCATACAAAGTGTGGTTGTTCAAGGAAGATAACAAAAATTTAAAAATTTGAACTGCTCAAATTCTGGTAACTTAGCTTTCATATATTGCTTGCTCCCCGACAAGGCTTCTTTCTTGAACAGCACTTGGTTCATTCTCTACCTCCTTCCCCCCCGGCAAACTTGTGCGCGAGGAATACTCCTTCTGCTTAAGAGGGGAAGAAAACAAGGAGGGAAAACAAGTATACAGCCTCACGGCTTGTTAATGCTTACCGGGGATGTGCGTTGCTCGTGGTGCCAAACAGTGCATGCAAATAACGAAGAAAAGCATGGAAATGGCAAATAGTGCGAAGCACAAAAAACTTTACTGATGCACGGGATCTGCGCCCGGCTTTGTACAAAGGTTTACATGCAACAGCGGCAAGACTTGTACAAAAGGTGGTTGCCGGAGCGGATCACGGCAACCGCGCCTTATGGGTGAAACTTGCGAAGATGCTCTATGTTCCAGGAGTTGCTCACCGGTAAGCCTTCTTCGGTCTCAAGGCGGACAGCGCCGGGCCATGTGACTTGTCTCACCCGATAAGGGCCTTCCCACTTCGGCGTCAACTTGTTGGAATTCTTGGCGGACTGAACACGCCGAAGAACAAGGTCGCCTTCCTCGAGACTCCTGGCCTTGACCTTGCGGCTATGGTAGCGACGCAAGGCTTGCTGGTATCGAGCAGCTCGTACAGCAGCCTGGAGACGTTCCTCCTCAAGGAGCAATGCATCATCTTGACGCAGTTGCTCTTGCTCGAGCTCATCATAAGCGAGCACTCGAGGAGATCCGTATACGAGTTCCGTGGGGAGAACTGCCTCTGCTACATAGACAAGAGCAAAGGGTGTCTGTCCGGTGGCTCGACTTGGTGTCGTTCTGATTGACCAAAGAGCCGCCGGTAACTCCTCTATCCAGTTTCTTCCGCACTTGCGTAGCCTGTCGAAGGTTCTTGTCTTGAGTCCGCGCAGCACTTCAGCATTGGCCCTCTCCGCTTGACCATTGCTCCTCGGGTGAGCAACAGAAGCGAAACAGACCTTGGCGCCAAGGTCTTGGACGTACTGCATGAAGGTGCGACTTGTAAATTGTGTACCATTGTCGGTGATGATCCTGTTAGGGATTCCGAAACGGCAAACAATTGACCTGAAGAACCTGACTGCTGACTGTGCTGTCACCTTTCTCACCGCTTCCACTTCTGGCCACTTTGTGAACTTGTCGATTGCAACGTACAAGTACTCAAAGCCCCCGACTGCGCGGGGAAAGGGGCCGAGGATATCGAGGCCCCAGACCGAGAAGGGCCAGAACAAAGGGATCGTCTGGAGAGCTTGAGCTGGCTGGTGAATTTGCTTGGCATGGAACTGGCACGCTTCACACTTGGTTACTTGTGCAGTTGCATCTTGGAGGGCTTCTGGCCAGAAGAACCCTTGCCGGAATGCCTTCCCGGCAAGTGCCCTTGCGCCAATGTGGTGGCCACATATGCCTCCATGTATCTCTGCCAACAGCTTCTGTCCATCTTCTCTGGAAATGCACTTCAACCTGACACCATTGAGTCTTCTTCTGTACAGTTCGTTGTCAACGAACTGGTACATACTTGACTGCCTGGTTATCCTCTCTATCTCTTCTGGGTCATCGGGAAGTTCTCCAGTTTGCAGAAAACGGACGATCTGCTGTGCCCATGCTGGAGCCTGGGGCTCAACAACAAGGACTAAAGGCATGAGGGCTGCTGCGGGAACCTCTGCTTCTACGGCAAGAACCTGCGGTTCTGCTGGAGCTGATGGTCCCCCGGCAAGCCTGCCGGGGCAAGGCTTGTCGGGAACGCTTGCTTCAACTGTACAGACCCTTGGATCTGCAGGAGCAAACTGTTCCTCAGCATTTTGGTTGTTGATCTTGGGGACCTTGGCGGCAGCTTCGGGAAGATCCGCCGGCAAGTAGTCGCCGGAGACCATCTTTCTCTTCTTACTTTGCCCAACTGATGGTGTAACGGATGGTTGAGTTAGCTTGAGCAAGAAGGTCCCTGGTTCCACAGGCAACTTCATCGCAGCACACTTTGAAAGGCCATCTGCAATATCATTCTGAGCTCTCGGGACGTGCTCCATTTGCAGACCTACAAAGTGTTCTTCAAGCTTCCTCACTTCATCAACATAGGCTTCCATCAAAGGGCTCTGGTAACTCTTGTTCACTTGTCGGACCACCAACTGAGAATCTCCCCGTACAATCAACTTCTTAATCCCAAGCTCGGCGGCAATTCTGAGGCCGGCAAGCAAACCTTCATACTCAGCAGTGTTGTTTGTTGCTTGCTCCTTGGGAAAGTGCATCTGGACAACATACTTGAGATGCTCTCCGGTGGGCGCTATGAGTACCACGCCGGCACCGGCGCCTTGCAGCGAGAAGGCACCACCAAAGTACATTACCCATTCGCTGCTTGCTTCTTGGACGGGGACGCTTGTCTCTGGAACTTCTTCATCCGGCGTTGGGGTCCATTCAGCTATGAATTCTGCCAAAGCTCTGCTCTATATGGTTGAAGTACTCTCAAACTTGAGATCAAAGCTTGACAGCTCCAGTGCCCACTCGATGATCCTGCCTGTTGCTTCTGGATTCTGCAATATCCTCTTCAACGGAAAGCGAGTGACCACTGTTATCTTGTGTGCCTGGAAGTAATGGCGCAGCTTTCTCGAGGCCATGAGGAGGCCGAAAAGCAACTTCTGCACCCCAGAGTATCTTGATCTAGCCCCCTGCAAGAGGGAGCTTACAAAATACACTGGGCGCTGCACCATCTTCTTTCGCACTTCTCCTTGTTCCTGCGCAGACTTGTCCTTGTCGGGGCCAGAGCTTGTCGGGGAAGCCCCCTGCTTGTCGCCGGATATGCTCGCCGGTGGTGTAGATTCCTCATCTGCCTCCCTCTCCGCTACTAACGCAGCACTAACCACTTGATTGGTTGCCGCTAAGTACAGCAGCAACTTCTCTTGTGGCTTAGGTGCGACAAGTATTGGAGTGGAGGATAGGTATCCTTTCAAGTCTTGCAGCGCTGCCTCCGCTTCCGGAGTCCATTTCATAGGGCCTGCCTTTTTCAAAATCTTGAAGAAAGGCAGGGCGCGCTCTGCAGACTTTGAAATGAACCTACTGAGGGCAGCCACACAACCAGCAAGTCTCCTTACGTCCTTGACGCGCTTCGGGGCTTCGATCTGCTCGATGGCTTTGATCTTGTCGGGATTGGCCTCGATCCCCCTCTGGGACACAAAGAACCCGAGAAGCTTGCCGGAGGGGACTCCGAAGACACACTTCTCGGGGTTCAACTTGAGCTGGATCTTGCGCAGATTCTCGAAAGTCTCTTCTAAATCTTGGATCAGGGTATCTTTGCTCTTGCTCTTGACCACTATATCATCCATGTAGGCTTCCACATTTCTGTGTATATGTGGCTCAAAAGCAGTGTGCACCACCCTTGCAAATGTTGAGCCTGCATTCTTCAATCCAAAGGCATGCGTATGAAGCAATATGTGCCGCATGGAGTAATGAATGCAGTCTTCTCTTCGTCTTCCTTGGCCATAAAAATCTGGTGGTAGCCTGAATATGCATCAAGGAAGGAAAGCAGCTCACATCCAGCGGTGGAGTCAACAATCTGGTCAATACGCGGCAAGGGAAATGGATCCTTGGGACATGCTTTATTCACATCAGTGAAGTCTATACAAAGTCTCCACTTCCCATTGGCCTTGCGTACGACAACTGGATTGGCCAACCACGTGGGATGGATCACGCCTCTAACTAGGCCTGCTGCTTCCAACTTCTTGATTTCTTCGGCAATGAATTCTTGGCGCTCCACGGCTTGCTTCCTGACCTTCTGCTTGACGGGCCGCGCATGAGGACAAACAACAAGCTTGTGCTCAATTACCTTCCTGGGAACGCCGGGGATGTCAGATGGTTGCCACGCAAACACATCGACATTCGCCCGCAGGAAGGCAACGAGCGCGCTTTCCTATTTGTTATCGAGCGTAGCACTGATGGTGAAAGTACCACCAGGGTCGTCCTCCTTGGCGGACACCTTCTTGGTTGCCGGTGGAGCAGCCATCCCCTTCTTGCACTTGCCGGTGGAGCTCGATGGTGCGTCCTCGACGGCAGCGCAGCACTCCGAAGAGGTGCGTTTGCCGGAGTGGGCCCCAGAGCACTTGCCGGACTTGGTCTTGGTCTTCTTCCCCCCGGGAGCTTCAGCGGCAAGTGTGTTGCCCTCTGCTGCGGCTGCTGCGTCCCGGTATATCTTGTCGGCACAGATAAGCGCGTCCTTCTTGTCGCCAGGGACAGAGATGACGCTTATCGGCCCCGGCATCTTGAGCACATTGTAGGCATAATGGGAAGCTGCCATGAACTTGGCGAGGGCAGGACGTCCAAGTATCCCATTGTATGGCAATGGGATATCGGCAATGTCGAAGGTTATCCTCTCCGTCCTGAAGTTAAGTTCCCCACCAAAGGTCACTGGCAGAGTTATCTTCCCCTTTGGCTTGCTCCTTCCCGGGTTTATTCCTTAGAACGACCCGGTTTCTTCGAGCTCGCCGTCTGGGATCTGGAGTTTCTTGATCACAGCTGAGGAGATCAAGTTCAGGCCGGCCCCGCCATCAACCAACATTTTGGTGACCTTGAGGTTGCGGATAGTTGGTGAGACCAACATCGGCAAGCACCCGACCGCCGTTGTGCGGTCAGGGTGATCCTCAAGATCAAAAATGATGGGCGTGCTGGACCATTTCAGCAGCGTGCGCGACTCGACGGGCGGCTCTGCTGCGTTTACTTCCCGCACCCACTGCTTGAGTTGGCGGTGGGAAGTGTGCAGAGAGGCGCCTCCGTCGACACACAGAACTTCTGTGGCCTTCTGGAACTCCTGCTCGCTGTTATCTCCTTCCTCCATGTCGTCGTCGTCTTCCTCCTCATCCTTGTCGCGGCCCCGGGGAGGCCGATCACCTTGCCGCTGCTTGGCCTTGCCGTGGCGTCCTCCCCGGCCATTGAATGGCCGCTTCTTGCTTGGCTCTCCCCCGCCTCCTTGGGCCTTCTCCTTGTCACGACGCTCGTATTCAGCCTTCTGCTGTTCTACGAGGTACTCGACTCGCTTGCAGTTTGAAAGGTCGTGGCCCTTGGTGCGGTGGATCTTGAAGTATTGCTTGTCGGAGCCGTCCTGCTTGTCGGCTGCCGCTACAGGGGCAGGCTCCTTGCCGGAGCCGCCAGCCTGTGCCTTCTTGGCGGGAGCCTCCTTGCCGGACTGCTCGACGACCAGCACTTCCTTGCTCTTCTTTCTTCTGTTGTTCCGCCGCCGGCTCTTCTTTGCCGGGGCGGCATCATCACTGTCGCTTCCTCCTGCGCCAGTATCCTCTCCGGGGAGTCTCCTCCCCTCTTCGGCGCGCGCGCACTTGTCAGCCAGAGCGTAGAGCTTGCTGACATCCCGAATCTTGGTCATGGCCATCTCTTCCCTCATGCGGCGGTTACGCACGTTCTGGTGGAACGCTCTGATAACCGCGGCAGGGTGGACGTCGGGAATGTTATGTTGCACGCGGCTGAATCTCTGGATGTACTTGCGCAGGGATTCTCCTTCCTTCTGGGCCAAGATGTGGAGATCGCTCTCCTGGCCGTGGGGTTTGTGGCCGCCTGTGAAGGCGCCAACAAATTGGTGGCACAGATCTGCCCACGAAGAAATGGAACCTTCCGGCAAGTGCATAAGCCAAGAACGGACGTTCGGCTTAAGCACTAGCGGGAAGTAGTTCGCTAGTACCTTCTCATCGCGTCCCCCGGCAGCCTGCACCGTGATGGTGTAGATGCTGAGGAACTCCGAGGGGTGTGTCTTGCCATCGTACTTCTCGGGTACGTCGGGCTTGAAGTTTTTCATGCTGGGCCACTGGACTCGCCGCAGCTCACGGGTGAACGCAGGGCAACCTGCCGCATACGGCAAGTCGCCTGGCTCACCGGGCGCGTACGTGTCGACAGCGGTCCCAGCGCGCTGATCCGATTGTCGTCGGGCTTCTCGTCGGCGCTCGATGCGCTTTCGAGCGTCTTCTTGCCGCCGGTCGTCGAGGACTTGGCGCTGGTCCCGACGAGCCCGCGGGTCCGACGACGCCGTGGAGTCATCGTTGGCGTTGATCCGGTGGGGTGGCGTCTTCTGCTTCCGCGGCGGGGAGTGCACGGTAGTTGCACCCCCGGCGGTCTTGTCGCCATCAGCCTTCGTCTGGTCGACTTGCCGTGGCCGCGACGTCGCCGGCTGCTGCGGCGTGTCGTTGTTGGCGAAGGCGATGAAGCTTTGAATCGTTGCCCTCCAGTCTTCGGCCTTGTCTGCCGCTGGAGGGAAATCGAGGAGCAGTTGCGCTCTCGCTAGAGCTTCTGCTGGAGAGGAGGGGAGCGGCGGCGAGCGGTGCGAGGAGCGAGATATGCTCGGACTTCTAACAGGGTTAGAAGGAGCAGTTTCTCGCCCCGGCGACCGCGCCTTGCTCGTGCCAGGACGATGGCCTTGAGCATCCCGCGAGCCTCCGGTTTGTCCTTGCCCCAGCAAGCGGATGGTACCTCCTATACCACGGCGCTGCTGGCCTGTCGTCTGCTGAGAGGGACGTGGTGCGTCTACGGACATCGAGGCCTTGGAATTAGCCCGGTCGTCCGTCTTGTCCTTGGATTTGGTGGCGCCGTGAGTTTCCTCGCCGGCGACCACCCTTCCGCCGGCGTCTCCCCCACCAACCGTTGGTTCTGGTGGTGGTGGGATCGACGCAGACGGGCATGCGACCTCCGAAGCTTTCTTCTTCGGTGCCATGTTGTTGCTGGTGATGAAGTTGAAGCTGGAGAAGTTGATGAAGAATGCGCCCGCGTGAGCGCCGGATCAGGTTCGCACAACCTCGACGCCCCCCTACCTGGCGCGCCAAAGATGTCGGGGGAAACTGTCCTCCCACGAGCACCTATGGGACCGAAGCCCCTTCTACGTTGCGGTAAGGGAGCAGAGGGAGCACGAAGAGCAGATCGAGGAGAGCACGCGGGCAGTTTACCCAGGTTCGGGCCGCGCGGACGCGTAAAACCCTACTCCTGCCTTGGATGTATTGAGCTCGGGAGCTTGAAGAGCTACAGTAATAGCTACACCGAGCGAGAGAGTTGCTTAGGATTCGAACCCTTTCTATATTGTGCATGGGCCTCCTTTTATAGCTCAAGGGGTCACCGACAGGTGTCAACGTAGAGGAGGGCAAAAATGTAACTTTGGTGGTAGTTGTAACAGTGCGGGAATAGTGCGTGAACAGTGGATGAACAGTGGTCTCCACCTAACTTTGACAGTGGGGGACAAGAGCATTAAATGCCCGTCACCGTCGTCCCCAAAAGCGTCTGTCCATGCTTCTCCGTCCGCCACGGCGCTAGCCTCGTCACCGTGGCTTGCCACGGTGTGCCCCAGGCTGCACAGCCATCCGCCACGCGTCCCTGGAAGGGCCCCAGGACGACGCGTGGGCAGATGAGCTGGAGCGCGGGCACACAGCCTAAGTTTCCCCCCGGCAAGCACCTTGCCGGGGCAATGATCTTGCCGGGCCCGGAAGCTTGTCGCTCCCCGGGCCCTGCCGGGGCGCACGACGCGCCGAGGTATCTCTTTGAGTGTGTATTCCTTGGTCTTCCTGGCAAGCTCTTCTTGCCAGGGCCTTGTGCTGGAGTGATGGTCTTGAGCCTGGTACGGCCTTCCCGGCAAGCTCCTCTTTGCCGGGGCCTTGATCTTCTTTCTTGTATACTTTGTTCTTGAATGGCTTTATAGGGATTAGAAAAGGTTTCCGGCAAGCACGTGGTAAGCCCTGCCGCGGGAAGCTGCTACTGCCCGTGCACAAGTTGGAGTACTAAGGTACCCCTATCTTAGTACACCGACAGGTGACCAACGGGGAAGTTGCTCTCGGGTGCGCATGAGTGAGGACAAAGTGCACAGAAAAGACTAGTATTGATCTGTGGGGCCAGTCTAGATCCCGCCGAGAGTAACGACCGCTAGCGGGTGTGTCCGGGGCGTTACAAGTTGAGCAACTTCCCGATCGGTCACCCATCCTCAAATTACTCCAAGCTGAGCACGCTTAACTTTGGAGTTCTTTTCGAATGGGCTCCTGGAAAAGAAGGAATTCCTTATTGATATGAGTAGTCTATCATCCCTAATAATCCAGGCTATCACATACACCCCCACTCGGAGTAACCGACGTCCTCGTCGGGCCACAGGAACGTTCCCTCTTGGCACAAACGTCTGTGCATCCAGTCTGATACATGTGCCATGTCGTGTGCCACGACGGGTCATAAACGTCATCAATAACATGACCGAGCACCTGTCCGCAAACATCTGTGTAACCGCGAGGATCGGCTCTGATACAAACTTGTAACACCCTGGACACACCCGCCGATGGTCGTTACTCCTGGCGGGACCTAGACTGGCCCCACAGATTAATACTAGTCTTTTTTGCGTACTTTGTCCTCACTCGTGCGCATCCGGGACCAACTTCCCGGTCGGTCACCCATTCTGAATTCACTCTAAGCTGAGCATGCTTAACTTTGGAGTTCTTTCCGAATGGGCTCCCGGAAAAGAAGGAATTCCATATTGATATGAGTAGTCTATCATCCCTAATAAGCCAGGCTATCATAAAGAGCCTAAGCTTGGGGATGCCCAAGGCACCCTAAGGTAAAATTCAAGGATAACCAAAAGCCTAAGCTTGGGGATGCCCCGGGAAGGCATCCCCTCTTTCGTCTTCGTCTATCGGTAACTTTACTTGAGACTATATTTTTATTCACCACATGATATGTGTTTTGCTTGGAGCGTCATGTATGATTTGAGTCTTTGCTTTTAGTTTGCCACAATCATTCTTGCTGGACACACCTTTTGAGAGAGATAAATATGATTTAGAATTTATTAGAATACTCTATGTGCTTCACTTATATCTTTTGAGCTAGATAGTTTTGCTCTAGTGCTTCACTTATATCTTTTAGAGCACGGTGGTGGTTTTATTTTGTAGAAATTATTGATATCTTATGCTTCACTTATATCTATTTGAGAGTCTATTAGAACATCATGGTAATGTGCTTTGGTTATAAAACTAGTCCTAATATGATAGGCATCCAAGATGAGTATAGTAAAAACTTTCATACAAGTGCATTCAATATTATGAGAAGTTTGTTACTTGATGATTGTTTTGAGATATGAGGATGGTGATATTAGAGTCATGCTAGTGGAGTAATTATGAATTTGAGAAACACTTGTGTTAAAGTTTGTGATTCCCGTAGCATGCACGTATGGTAAACCGTTATGTGATGAAGTTGGAGCATGATTTATTTATTGAGTGGCATCCTTTGTGTGGAGGCCGGGATCGCGCGATGGTTAACTCCTACCAACCCTTCCCCTAGGAGCATGCGTTAAATACTTTCTTTTGATAACTCGTAAATTTTTGCAATAAGTATATGTGTTCTTTATGACTAATGTTGAGTCCATGGATTATACACACTCTCGCCCTTCCACCATTGCTAGCCTCTCTTGTACCGCGCAACTCTCGCCGGTGCCATACACCCACCATATACCTTCCTCAAAACAGCCACCACACCTACCTATCACAGCATTTCCATAGCCATTCCGAGATATATTGCCTTGCAACTTTCCACCGTTTCGTGCATATGACATGCTTCATCATTATCATTCACATAGAGTCATATTTTGTTCTAGCTTCGAGTTGTAAGTAAATAAAAGTGTGATGATCATCATTATTAGAGCATTTTCCCAGTGAGGAAAGGATGATGGATACTATGATTCCCCCATAAGTCGGGATGAGACTCCGGACGAAAAAGAAAAAAAGAAAAAAGAAAAAAAAGAGGCCATAAAAAAGGGAAAAAGGGAAGGCCCAAAGGAAAAAAGGAAAACAAAAAGAAAAAGAATTGAGAAAAAAAGAGAGAAGGGACAATGTTACTATCCTTTTTCCACACTTGAGCTTCAATGTAGCACCATGATCTTCATGATGGAGAGTCTCTTGTTTTGTCACTTTCATATACTAGTGGGAATTCTCATTATAGAACTTGGCTTGTATATTCCAATGATGGGCTTCCCCAAAATGCCTTAGGTCTTCGTGAGCAAGCAAGTTGGATGCACACCCACTTAGTTTCTTTTTTTGAGCTTTCATACACTTATAGCTCTAACGCATCTGTTCCATGGCAATCCCTACTCACTCACATTGATATCTATTGATGGGCATCTCCATAGCCCATTGATACGCCTAGTCGATGTGAGACTATATTCTTCTTTTGTCTTCTCCACAACCACTACTCTATTCCACATAGTGCTATATATCCATGGCTCACGCTCATGCATTGCGTGAAAGTTGAAAGGTTTGAAAGAATTAAAGTGTGAAACAATTGTTTGGTTGAAACCGGGGTTGTGCATGATTTAAATATTTTCTGTAATGAAGATAGAGCATATCCAGACTATATAATTTTGTAGGGATAACTTTCTTTGGCCATGTTATTTTGAGAAGACATGATTGCTTTGTTAGTATGCTTGAAGTATTATTATTCTTATGTCAATATAGACTTTTGTCTTCAATCTTTCGGATCTGAACATTCATGCCAAAATAAATAAAATTACGTTGAGAATTATGTTGCTTAGCATTCCACATCAAAAATTCTGTTTTTATCATTTACCTACTCGAGGACGAGCAGGAATTAAGCTTGGGGATGCTTGATACGTCTCCAACGTATCTATAATTTTTTGTTCCATGCTATTATATATTCTGTTTTGGATGTCTAATGGGCTTTATTATACACTTCTATATTTTTTTGGGACTAACCTACTAACCCAAGGCCTAGTGCAAATTGCTGTTTTTTGCCTATTTATGTGTTTCGCAGAAAAGGAATATCAAACGGAGTCCAAACGGAATAAAACCTTCGGAAGAGTTCTTTTCAGAATGATATCTTCACAAGAGACTTGGAGTACAAGTCAGAGAAGAAACGAGGTGCTATGAGGGGGCAGGGTGCGCCCAGGGGGGTAGGCACGACCCCCATCCTTGTGGGCCCCACGTTGCTCCACCGACGTACTTTTTCCTCCTACATATATCCATATACCCTGAAAACATCGGGGAGCACGAAGAAACCCTAATTCCACTGCCGTAACCTTCTATTCCCGTGAGATCCCATCTTGGGGCTTGTTCCGGAGCTCTGCCGGAGGGGGCATCGATCATGGAGGGCTTCTACATCAACACCATAGCCCCTCCGATGAGTTGTGAGTAGTTTACCACAGACCTTCGGGTGCATAGTTATTAGCTAGATGGCTTCTTCTCTCCCTTTGGATCTCAATACAAAGTTCTCCTCGATCTTCGAGGAGATCTATTCGATGTAATCTTTTTGCGGTGTGTTTGTCGAGATCCGATGAATTGTGGGTTTACGATCAAGATTATCTATGAACAATATTGGATTCTTTTCTGAAATCTTTTATGTATGATTATAATATCCTTGCAAGTCTCTTCGAATTATTGGTTTGGTCTGGCTTACTAGATCTATAGTTCTTGCAATGGGAGAAGTGCTTGGCTTTGGGTTCAATCTTGCGGTGTCCTTTCCCAGTGACAGCAGGGGCAGCAAGGCCCGTATAGTATTGTTGCCATCGAGGATAAAAAGATGGGGTTTATATCATATTGCTTGAGTTTATCCCTCTACATCATGTCATCTTGCTTAAGGCGTTACTCTATTCTTATGAACTTAGTACTCTAGATGCATGTTGGATAGCGGTCGATGTGTGGAGTAATAGTAGTGGATTCAGAATCGTTTCGATCTACTTGTCACGAACGTGATGCCTATATATAATGATCATGCCTAGATATTCTCATAACTATAAGCTTTTCTATCAATTTCTCGACAGTAATTTGTTCACCCACCGTAGAATTCTGCTATCATGAGAGAAGCCACTAGTGAAACCTATGGCCCCCGGGTCTATTCTCATCATATTAATCTTCCATCTACTTTACTTTGCTTTATTTACTTTCTGTTCCTATACCAAAAATATTATCTTATCCTATCTATCGGATCTCACTCTCGTAAGTGACCGTGAAGGGATTGACAACCCCTTATCGCGTTGGCTGCGAGGTTCTTATTTGTTTGTGCAGGTGCGAGGGACTCGCGCGTGGTCTCCTACTTGATTGATACCTTGGTTCTCAAAAATGGAGGGAAATATTTACGCTACTGTGCTGCATCACCTTTTCCTCTTCGAGGGATACAACGCAAGCTCGAGAAGTAGCACCTGGCCCACCTCTGGTGCCCATCTTCTGGTATATAAGGTCTTTTGAACTAGAAAAAAATAAGGAGATAACTTTCGGGATGGAACACCACCGTCTCGAGGAGGAACTTGGGCAAGAGAATTTTGCCCTCTGGCGGAGCGATTCTACCGGGGGAATTTCCCTCTCGGATGGGGAAATCAAATCCATCATCATCACCAACAACCCTCTCATCTTTGGGAGGCCAATCTTCATTAACATCTTCAATAACACCATCTCCTCTCAAACTCTGGTTCATCTCTTGTGTTCATTCTTTGTACCAGAGCATCAAATTGGTACACGTGGGTGACTAGTAATGTTGATTACGTCTTGTAGTTGATTACTATATGGTTTATTTTGTGGAAGGTCATATGTTCAGATCCATTATGCTATTTAGTACCCCTCTGATCTTGAGCATTGATTATCATTTGTGAGTAGTTACTTTTGTTCTTGAGGCCACGGGAGAAATCATGTTGCAAGTAATCATGTGAACTTGATATGTGTTCGATATTTTGATGATATGTATGTTGTGATTCCCTTAGTGGTGTCATGTGAACATTGACTACATGGCACGTCACCATCTTTGGGCCTAAGAGAATGCATTGTGGAGGAGTTATTATATGATGGGTTGCTAGAGTGACATAAGCTTAAACCCTAGTTTGTGTGATATTCCGTAAGGGGCTGATTTGGATCCATACACTTAATGCTATGGTTAGATTTTGTCTTAATTCTTCTTTCATAGTTGCGAATGCTTGCGAAGGGGGTTAATCATAAGTGGGAGGCTTGTTCAAGTAAGAAGAGCACCCAAGCACCAGTCCACCCACATATCAAATTATCAAAGTAGCGAACGCAAATCAAACCAACACGCTGAAAGTGAATAGATGAAATTCACATGTACCCTCAAGAACGATTTGCTTATTATATGACACCATTTTTGTCTGTCGTTTGCCACAAAAGGATTGGGCTACCTTGATGCACTTATTTACCGTTACTGTTACTTGCTCGTTACAAATTATCTTGCTATCAAACTACCTGTTACTGACAATTTTAGTGCTTGCAGACATTACCTTCCTGAAAACCGCTTGTCATTTCCTTCTGCTCCTCATTGGGTTCGACACTCTTATTTACCGAAAGCACTACGATTGTCCCCCTATACTTGTGGGTCAGCAAGACTATTTTTTGCACTGCTGCCGAGGAGTGAAGTGCTCTTGGTAAGTAGAAATCGGTGAGGAAAAATTTACATTACGTATTGAAATGTATTGTCACTTGTTACTCTAGAGAATACTCTCTGAGGGATTTGTTCGGGGTATCTTCACCTCGACCAGAAGAACAATTAGTTGCCCCTCAACCTACTGCACCTACTAAAAATATTGGTTATGAAATTCCTTCGGGTATGATAAGACAACTGCTAGCTAATCCTTATGCAGGAGACGAAACTAAATATCCCAATACGCACTTGATATATGTGGATGAAATTTGTGGATTATTTAAGCTTACAGGTTTACCCGGAGATGAAGCTAAGAGGAAGGGTTTCCCTTTATATTCGAAGGGAAAAGCATTGCCATGCTATAAGCTATGCAATGATATTGGATTTTGGAACTGGAATCGGTTGAAATTGGAATTTCACCCAAAAAAATATCCTATGCATCTAATTCATCATGATCGGAATTATATATACAATTTTTGGCCTCGTGAAGGAGAAAGTATCGCTCTAGGTTGGGGGAGGCTTAAGTCCATGTTATATTCATGTCCCAACCATGAGCTCCCTAGAGAAATTATCATTTGGAACTTTTATGCTTGACTTTCTCGTAATGATCAATCCATACTCGATACTTCTTGTGCTGGTTCTTTTATGAAGAAAACTATTGAATTCAAGTGGGATCTCTTGGAAAGAATTAAAGGCAACTCTGAAGATTGGGAACTCGACAAAGTTAAAGAGTCAGGTATTAAGCTTGAGTTTGATTGTGTTAAATCTTTTATGAATACCGATGCTTTTCATGAGTTTAGCACTAAATATGGACTTAACTCTGAGATAGTAGCCTCTTTTTGTGAATCATTTGCTACTCATGTTGATCTCCCTAAGGAGAAGTGGTTTAAATAGCATCCCCTTATTAAAGAATAAATTAAAGAACCAGTAATAGCTAAGGATGAAACTATCATTTACAATGTTGATCTAGTTGTACCTACTGCTTATATTGAAAAACCACCTTTCCCTGTTAGGATAAAGGAACATGCTAAGGTTTTAGTTGTGGTTCGCAAAAGTAATATTAAAGCACCTAAACCCCTTGAACAAATTAAAGTAGAACCTAGTGTTGCTATGGTTAAAGATCTCTTGGTCGATAATATTGATGGGCATGTTATTTATTTCATTGGTGAAGCTGCTAGAATTGCCAAAACCGATGAAAAAGATAAACATAGACCTATAGTTGGCATGCGTGTTGTCTCAGTTAAAATACAAGATCACTGTTATCAAGGTTTATGTGACTTGGGTGCTAGTGTGAGTGCTATTCCTTTTACTTTATACAAAGAAATGAATGACATAGCACTCGCTGAAATAGAAGACATAGATGTTACTACTAAACTTGCAAACCGAGACACCATCACACCACTTGGGATCGTTAGAGATGTCGAAGTCTTGTGTGGGAAAATAAAATATCCTACTGATTTTCTAGTTCTTGGTTCCCCACAAGAGAACTTTTGTCCCATTATCTTTGGTAGACCTTTCTTGAACACTGTCAATGCTAAGATAGATTGCAAAAAAGAAAATGTCAGTGTTAGTTTTGGTGATGTGTCTCATGATTTTAATTTTTC
Source organism: Secale cereale (assembly GCA_902687465.1). NCBI lineage: Eukaryota > Viridiplantae > Streptophyta > Magnoliopsida > Poales > Poaceae > Secale > Secale cereale. The sequence continues at coordinate 649,957,243 of LR738711.1, read as the reverse complement.
CAAGTTTTGTAGACAACCGCGTAATGAATAATTACATAGCAAAGATAAAATAATTAGTCTTGCCTCTATTGTCGTGCCACCTACTGATCCATTAGAACAATATTTGCTCGACCATGAAAATGATATGCACTTGCGTGAAAGAAATGAAATAGATAAAATATTCTTTGAACAACAACCTCTCCTTAAACACAATTTACCTATTGAAACTCTAGGAGGTCCTCCTCCACCTAAAGGTGATCTTGTGTTTGAATTAAAGAAATTGTCTGACACTTTGAAATATGCTTATCTTGATGACAAAAAGATATATCCTGTTATTACTAGTGCTAACCTTTCAGAACATGAAGAAGAAAGATTATTAAAAATTATGAAGAAGCACTGTGCTGCTATTGGATATACTCTTGATGATCTTAAGGGCATTAGTCCCAATCTCTGTCAGCACAAGATTAATACGAAACCTGGTGCTAAACCTGTTGTTGATCACAAATGATGATTGAATACTAAGATGAAAGAAGTGGTAATAACTGAAATACTAAAATTTCTCGAAGCAGGTATAATGTTCCCATAGCTGATAGTAGACGGGTAAGCCCTGTTCATGGTATCCCTGAGAAGGGAGGTATTCTTGTTGTTCCTAATGATAAAAATGAACTTATTCCACAAAGAATTGTTATTGGCTATAGAATGGTATAATTGATTTAAGAAAATTAAATAAAGCAACTAGAAAAGATCATTACCCTTTGCCTTTTATTGATCAAATGATAGAAAGACTGAAAGATCGTGGATGTCGCCTAGAGGGGGGGGGGTGAATATGCACTTTAAAATAATTACGATTTAGGCTTGAACAAATGCGGAATAAACCTCGCGGTTAATTTGCCAAGCACAAAACCTACAACAACTAGGCTCACCTATGTGCACCAACAACTTATGCTAAGCAAGATAAACTTATAGGTGATAGAAAGATATATAGCAAGAAACAATATGACCATCACAAAGTAAAGTGCATAAGTAAAGGGCTCGGGTGAGAGATAACCGAGGCACGCGGAGACGATGTTGTATCCCGAAGTTCACACACTTGCGGATGCTAATCTCTGTTTGGAGCGGTGTGGAGGCACAATGCTCCCCAAGAAGCCACTAGGGCCACCATAATCTCCTCACGCCCTCGCACAATGCAAGATGTCGTGATTCCACTAAGAGACCCTTGAGGGCGGTCACCAAACCCATACAAATGGCAACCGTTGGGGGCGGTCATCGAACCCATAAAAATTGCTCGGGGCGATGTCCACAACCTAATTGGAGACCCCGACGCTTGCCCGAAGCTTTACCCCACAATTATTGAGCTCCGAACACCACAAAGTCGGGGCTATCTCCGCAACTTAATTTGAGGCCCCCAAAGACACCACGAAGCTTTCACCACAATGGAATATGGCTCCGAGGTGACCTCAACCGTCTAGGGCGCCCAAGCACCCATGAGGAACTAGCTCAAGGGTACCAAGCACCCAAGAGTAATAAGCTTCTCAACTTCACTTCCATGTATCACCGTGGAGAACTCAAACCGATGCACCAAATGCAATGGCAAGGGCACACTGAGTGCCCAAGTCCTTCTCTCCTAAATCCCACCAAAGCAACTAATGCTAGGGAGGAAAATGAGAGGAAGAACAAGAAGGAGAACACTAGGAACTCCAAGATCTAGATCCAAGGGGTTCCCCTCACATAGAGGAGAAAGTGATTGGTGGAAATGTGGATCTACATCTCCTCTCTCTTTTCCCACCAAAACTAGCAAGAATCCATGTAGGGATTGAGAGATAGCAAGCTCGAAGAAGGTCAACAATGGGGGAAGAACACGAGCTCAAAGGATAAGGTTCAATGGGGAAGAAGGCCCCTTTTATAGAAGGAGAAAAATCCAACCGTTATCCCCTCACTCAGCCCGTGTGATGCGGTACTACCGCACAGGGTTGCGGTACTACTGCTTGCGCGGTAGTGACCAGATGAGGGCCTATTGCACAGGGCAACGAGCGGTAGAACCGCCGGAGTGGTACTATCGCGCGCCCTTACGATACTACCGTAAGGCAGACATCAACTACTACTTGAAATGCACGGAAGTAATAAATTACATCCGCGCCACCTTCCCGTGAGGTTGGAACAGTCCAAACGTCTGGCACGGTAGTACCGGACTGAAGACGCGGTACTACCGCGTAAGGGCGGATGTAAAAAATTACATTCTCGCCTACTTCCGCATGCATCAGCGTCAGGGCTGGAGGCAGCGGTACTATCGCTCACTAGGAGCAGTACTACCGCTGGCCCCTGCGGTACTACCGCTCTCTAGAGTGGTACCACCGCACGCCACAGAGGCTTTAGCACCTGGATGGCTTCATATCACAGCTAAAGACAACAGAAGGATACAATAAAACCAGAACTGCCATAACTTCTGCATATGAGCTCAGAATTGAGCAAACTAAAGCTTGTTGGATAGAGGAAGACGAGTAGCATCAAAACATTGACTGGTTATAGTAAGAAGGGGCAGGGGAAGTATGCCTAGGATATAGAGGAGTGAACCCTCCATCTGAGAAGAACCAACATAACCTCCAACATCGAAAACATCATAGAAGATGCATGTGAACTCCGTTTTTGATGAACTCGAGCTTGTCATGAAGATGACCATAAGCTCTAAAACTCACAAAGATAAACCAAACAGGAACCAATAAAGATGATGCAAGGATGCAGTGGTTTGAGCTCTCTACGAACGATACGATCACACTACTCATCAAGAGCCCCCCTTGATAGTATGGCAATCGATCCTATAACCCGGTCTCCGAACTACCACCATGAGACTGGTAGAATAGAGAACCTATCAAGGGCAAACATTTGCCTTGCACAAAGTCAACTTGAGCTAGATGTAGACAATCATGACTTCCTCAAGTTGTACCACCTTTCTTGATTGTGTTGGCTCGGTGAAAACTAGCAGATTGCTCTCCCATACTCCACTATGGGTGAGCCACTCTTCGGCATATCTTCACAAGTCCATTGTCACCACAATGGACGGCAAGTTTCAAGCACTTGATCTCTTCGTGATGCATCACTTGAACTTGCACACCGCAACCTAACCCCACAAAGAACTCTCACGAGAGCCATGGGTTAGTACACAAAGCGTAATTGACAATGCTTATCATACCATGGGATCACTCGATCCCTCTCGGTACATATTCTATGCTTTGTGTGTTGATCAACTTAATTCACTCTTTGACTTAGTCTTGATCAACTTCTCACATGACCAATCTTTAGGTAATTCCTTGAATAGCACCTTGGTCAACGCAAACTCTCCTTGAAACCAACAAATGGACTCCAAGAAAAGCCTATGGACAAATCCTTCAAATATAACTCAAGGCAACCATTAGTCCATAGAGATTGTCATCAATTACCAAAACCAAACATGGGGGCACCGCATGTTCTTTCAAAGACTACCTAAGCACACACTCTTTTGCTTTCTTGATGGATATTCTGGTTTCTCTCAAATACCTGTATCACAACCTGATCAATAAAAAACCACCTTTACTTGTCCTTTTGGAACCTATGCGTATAGATGTATGCCTCTTGGTTTATGCAATGCACCTGCTACCTTTCAAAGATGTATGAATGTTATATTCTCTGATTTTTGTGAAAAGATTGTTGAGGTTTTCATGGATGATTTCTCCGACGGAACTTCTTTTGATGATTGCTGAAGTAACCTTGATCGAGTTCTGCAGAGAAGTGAGCAAACTAATCTTGTCTTGAATTGGGAGAAGTGCCACTTTATGGTAAATGAACGTATTGTCTTGGGGCATAAAATTTCTGAACAAGGTATTGAGGTGGATAAAGCTAAAGTTGACGCAATTGAGAAAATGCCATGTCCTAAAGATAATAAAGGTATTTTTAGTTTCCTTGGTCATGCTGGTTTCTATAGGAGGTTTATTAAAGACTTCTCTAAAATTTCTAGGCCACTTACTAATCTTTTACAAAAGGATGTTCCTTTTGTTTTTGATGATGTTTGTGTGGAAGACTTTGAAACACTTAAGAAAGCCTTAACCACCGCACCTATTGTTCAACCACCTGATTGGAACTTGCCTTTTAAAATTATGTGTGATGCTAGTGACTATATTGTTGGTGTTGTTTTAGGACAAAGAGTTGATAAGAAATTAAATGTTATCCACTATGCTAGCAAAACTATAGATAGTGCCCAAAGAAATTATGCTACTGCTGAAAAAGAATTTTTAGCAGTTGTGTTTGCTTGTGATAAACTCAGATCCTACATTGTTGACTCCAAAGTAATTATTCAAACTGACCATGCTGCTATAAAATATTTCATGGAAAAGAAAGATGCTAAACCTAGACTCATTAGGTGGGTTCTCTTGCTACAAGAATTTGACTTACATATCATGGATAGGAAAGGAGCTGAGAACCCCGTAGCCGATAACTCGTCTAGGTTAGAAAATATTCTTGATGACCCACTACCTATTGATGATAGCTTTCCCGATGAACAATTATCTGCAACAAATTTTTCTCATAATACTCCTTGGTATGCTGACTATGCTAATTACATTGTTCCTAAATACGTACCACCTAGTTTCACATACCAACAACGTGGTGTACCAGAGCATGAACAGGAAAAAATCCTACGGAAATGTCACTCTGAGGCTTATGTAGGACATCATGCGGGAGACAGAAGTGCTCAGAAGGTATTGCAATCGGGTTTTTACTGGCATACTCTCTTCAAGGATGCGCGTAAGTTTGTCTTATCTTGTGATGAATGCCAAAGAATAGGTAATACCGGTAAGTGTCAAGAAATGCCTATGAATTATTCACTTGCTGTTGAACCATTTGAAGTTCGGGGATTTGTTTACATGGGACATTTTCATTCCTCTAATGGGTATACTAATATTTTGGTTGTTGTTGATTATGTTACTAAGTGGGTAGAAGCTATTCCAACTAGTAGTGCTGAACACAACACCTCTATTAAAATGCTTAAGGAAGTTATTTCGCCAAGGTTTGGAGTCCCTATATATTTAATGACTGATGGTGCTTCACACCTTATTCATGATGCTTTCCGTAAAATGCTTGCAAAGTATGATGTTAACCACAGAATTTCATCACCCTATCATCCTAAGTCTAGTGGTCAAGTTGAATTAGTAATAGAGAAATTACAAAAAACTGTCAATAGGTCCCGAAAGAATTGGTCTAAGAAACTAGATGATGCACTTTGGGCTTATAGAACAATGCCATCTCTTGAGCATGCGTTGTTTTTTCCTTGAGGAGGAAAGGGTGATGCAGCAAAGTAGCGTAAGTATTTCCCTCAGTTTTTGAGAACCAAGGCATCAATCCAGTAGGAGACTACACGCAAATCCCTCGTACCTGCACAAACAAGTAAGAACCTTGCAACCAACGCGATAAAGTGGTTGTAATCCCTTCTCGGCCACTTGCAAAAGTGGGATCTGATAGAGATAATAAGATAAATATTTTTGTTATTTTTGTTGTATAGATTGAAAAGTAAAGATTGCAAAATAAAATAATAGTAAAGATAACTAGTTGATGGAAGATTAATATGATGGAAGATAGACCCGGGGGCCATAGGTTTCACTAGTGGCATCTCTCAAGATAGCATATTCGACGGTGGGTGAACAAATTACTGTCGAGCGATTGATAGAAAAGCACATACTTATGAGAATATCTAGGCATGATCATGTATATAGGCATCACATTCGTGACAAGTAGACCGGAACGATTCTGCATCTACTACTATTACTCCACACATCGACCGCTAACCAGCATGCATCTACAATATTAAGATCATAAGAACAGTGTAACACCTTAAGCAAGATGACATGATGTTGAGGGATAAACTCATGCAATATGATATAAACCCCATCTTTTTATCCTCGATGGCAACAATACAATACGTGCCTTGCTGCCCCTGTTGTCACTAGGAAAGGACATCGCAAGATTGAACCCAAAGCTAAGCACTTCTCCCATTGCAAGAAAGATCAATCTAGTAGGCCAAACCAAACTGATAATTTGAAGAGACTTGCAAAGATATTTAAATCATGCATATAAGAATTTAGAGAAGAACCAAATATTATGCATAGATAATCTTGATCATAAACCCACAATTCATCGGATCTCGACAAACACACCACAAAAAGTATTACATCGAATAGATCTCCAAGAAGATCGAGGAGAACTTTGTATTGAGATCCAAAGAGAGAGAAGAAGCCATCTAGCTAATAACTATGGACCCGAAGGTCTGTGGTAAACTTCTCACAACTCATCGGAGAGGCTATGGTGTTGATGTAGAAGCCCTCCATGATCGATTCCTCCTCCGGTGGAGCTCCGGAAAAGGCCCCAAGATGCGATCTCACGGGTACAGAAGGTTGCAACGGTGGAAATAGGGTTTCATGGTGCTCTCGGACGTTTTCAGGGTATATGAGTATATATAGGAGGAAGAAGTACGTTGGCGGAGCTACGAGGGGCCGACGAGGGTGGGGGCGCGCCCTCCTGCCTCGTGGCCGCCTCGTGGCTTCCCAGACGTGTACTCCAAGTCTTCTGGGTTGCATTTGTTCCAAAAACAATCCTTGGGAAGGTTTCATTCCGTTTGGACTCCGTTTGATATTCCTTTTCTGTGAAACACTGAAATAGGCAAAAAACAGCAATTTGCACTCGGCCTTGGGTTAGTAGGTTAGTCCCAAAAATAATATAGAAGTGCATAATAAAGCCCATTAAACGTCCAAAACAGATAATATAATAGCATGGAACAATCAAAAATTATAGATACGTTGGACACGTATCGAGCATCCCCAAGCTTAATTCCCACTCGTCCTCGAGTAGGTAAATGATAAAAACAGAATTTTTGATGTGGAATGCTACCCAACATAATTCTCAATGTAATTTTCTTTATTGTGGCATGAATGTTTAGATCCGAAAGATTCAAGACAAAAGTTTAATATTGACATAAGAATAATACTACTTCAAGCATACTATCAAAGCAACTATATCTTCTCAAAATAACATGGCCAAAGAAAGTTCATCCCTACAAAATCATATAGTTTGGTTATGCTCCATCTTCGTCACACAAAACACCCAAATCATGCACAACCCCGGTTTCAGCCAAGCAATTGTTTCATACTTCAATTTTTTCAAACTTTTTTAACTTACACGCAATACATGAGCGTGAGCCATGGATATAGCACTATAGGTGGAATGGAGTGGTGGTTGTGGAGAAGACAAAAAGAGGAAGATGGTCTCACATCAACTAAGCGTATCAATGGGCTATGGAGATGCCCATCAATAGATATCAATATCAGTAGGGATTGCCATGCAACGGATGCACTAGAGCTATAAATGTATGAAAGCTCAACAAAAGAAACTAAGTGGGTGTGCATCCAACTTGCTTGCTCACGAAGACCTAGGGCATTTGAGGAAGCCCATCGTTGGAATATACAAGCCAAGTTCTATATTGAAAATTCCCACTAGTATATGAAAGTGACAAAACAAGAGACTCTCTATCATGAAAATCATGGTGCTACCTTGAAGTACAAGTGTGGAAAAAAGATAGTAGCATTGTCCCTCTCTTTTTTGGGGGGCTTCCTTTTTTTTTGGCCTTTTTTTTCTTCGGGACAATGCTCTAATAATGATGATGATCTCACTTCTATTTATTTACAACTCAAATATTAGAACTCGACACTAGAACAAAATATGACTCTATATGAATGCCTCCGGCGGTGTACCGAGATGTGCAATGAATCGAGAGTGACATGTATGAACATTATGCATGGTGGCCTTGCCACAAATACGATGTCAACTACATGATCATGCATGGCAATATAACAACGATGAGGCGTGTCAGAATAAACGGAACGATGGAAAGTTGCATGGCAATATATCGCGGAATGGCTATGGAAATGCCATGATAGGTAGGTATGGTGGCTGTTTTGAGGAAGGTATATGATGGGTGTATGGTACCAGCGAAAGTTGCGCGGTACAAGAGAGGCTAGCAATGGCAGAAGGGTGAGAGTGCGTATAATCCATGCACTCAACATTAGTCATAAAGAACTCACATACTTATTGCAAAAATCTACAATTCATCAAAACAAAGTACTACACGCATGCTTCTAGGGGAAGGGTTGGTAGGAGTTAACCATCGCGCGATCCCGACCTCCACACAAAGGATGACAATCAAAGAAATACCTAATGCTTCAAATTTGTCACACAGCGGTTACCATACGTGCATGCTACGGGACTTGCAAAACTCAACACATGTATTTCTCAAATCCACAACTACTCTACTAGCATGAATCTAATATCACCATCCTCATATCTCAAAACAATCATCAAGTATCTAACTTCTCATAATATTCAATGCACTTTATATGAAAGTTTTTATTTTACCCATCTTGGATGCCTCTCATAATAGGACTAATTTTATAGCCAAAGCAAATTACCATGCTGTTCTAAGGGACTCTCAAAATATTATAAGTGAAGCATGAGAGATCAATAATTTCTATAAAATAAAACCAGCACCGTGCTCTAAAAAGATATAAGTGAAGCACTAGAGCAAAATTATCTAGCTCAAAAGATATAAGTGGAGCACATAGAGTATTCTAATATATTCTGATTCATGTGTTTGTCTCCCAAAAGGTGTGTACAACAAGGATGATTGTGGTAAACTAAAAAGCAAAGACTCAAATCATACAAGACGCTCCAAGCAAAACACATATCAACGTGGTGAATAAAAATATAGTTTCAAGTAAAGTTACCGATAGACGAAGACGAAAGAGGGGATGCCTTCCTGGGGCATCCCCAAGCTTAGATTTTGGTTGTCCTTGAATTTTACCTTGGGTCGCCTTGGGCATCCCCAAGCTTAGGCTCTTGCCACTCTTTATTCCATAGTTCATCAAATCCTTACCCAAAAACTTGAAACTTCACAACACAAAACTTAACAGAAAATCTCGTGAGCTCTGTTAGTATAAGAAAACAAACCACCACTTCAAGGTACTATATTGAACTCATTCTTTATTTATATTGGTGTTAAACCTACTGTATTTCAACTTCTCTATGGTTCATACCCCCCGATACTACTCATATATTCTGTCGGATTACGGGCTCCGCAAACCCAAAGAAGTTCGAACACAGGGGCGTGAACAAAGATCTCTCCCGCTCACGTCTACCTAGCGCCACGCCCTCGCCCAGTGGTGAGATTCAAGCAAGCAACAAGTAAAAGCACACACGAGTTTACCCAGGTTCAGGCCACCTTGCGGTGTAAAACCATACGTCCCGCTTGAGTGGATTAGCCTCAGGGGGGCTCGAGTATGAACAAGTACAGTGGTTCTTGAGCTCAGGAGGAGAGCTCAAGAGGGTCAGGAGGCAAGTGTTCTTGCTCCTTGAAGTGAAGGTGGGGTGTTCGAGATGAGGTCTCTCCCTTCCAAAGTGGAAACCCTAGCTACTTATATAGGTGGCAAGGGTCCTCTTCCCCCGAAATGTTTAGGCGGGAAGGGATCCCACAACGGCCATTTTGAGTGGGAACACAAGGACGTTCCTATCCTGACAAAAGTGGTCGTTGCCTGCAAAGAGATCTGGCGATGTCGCGGTGGTGGGCTCGATGGTGACATCCTCCCTGTCGTCCTTGCGGTCTTCGGTCTTGTTGCACCAAAGGGGAAACCTTTGTCTCGCCCCTCGGGAACCTGCGCCTGCGTTGCCTCCTTTGCACCAAAACGACAACTGCGCCGCTGGCACGCGCTGGCACCCACTGGCGCGGTGCGTCACTGCTCGCGTCACTGCCTCCTCCTGAGGCAGGCTTGGCCTTGAGTTCTCCGCCCCTCCGGAGCAGCCCAGCCGAGGCCGCTCCTAAGAGGGTCTTGGTGTCGTTCTCCTCACGAGGCTTAGCCCCCTCGTGAGGGTCTTGAGCAGCTGGTCGATCAGCTGGGCCATACCGGGCCGTAGTAGGAGCGCGTCGCGGGCCGCAGGCAGGAAAGTCTGGGCACCCTGGTTCCCAAGACGCCGAGAGTAGCCCCCAGGCCCAAGGCGTGCGCGGAGTTGGCTTCGAGGCGAAGCCTTAGTCGAGGACGAAGCGCCGCGGGCCCCCAAAGACTGTGGGCCAGGCTAGCGCATGATAGTTGGATGGGACGTGGGCGACTCTGCTCCCCACACATCTTTGGTGACCGTGCGATTTGACGACTCCCCGGCGTGGATGACGGGGGTCACTATGGCTGTGACGCCAGTGACTGGCGGTTGGGCTCCTCTGCCCCATAAATGGGACTAGGGGGGAGCCCCCAAGCCATCTTCAAGCCAGTGCCATCTGCTTTCTTGTTCGCTCCTTGTTCTTCTTCTCTCTGCGAGGTCTCCATGGTGCCACTGAGAAAGTTGTCCGCCACGGAGAAAGGGAAGGCCTCAAAGGAGTTGGCCTCGCCGCCGCCGAAGAGGGGTCGTGGCCGCCCCTGCAAGTATGCCGCTACGCCCGCGGCGACTCCTCGAGGAAGCGGGCGCGGCCTTCCGGGGTTCGACGCGGTCACCGGCGGGAGGCGCGGCGCCTCTTCTCGCGGCGGGGGTGGGCGTGGCTACGGTGGGCGAGGGGGCGCGGGACACCATCTGGCGGCTCTGCGTCCTCCGCGCCCACAACTCCACTCCTTCGATGCATCATCGGAGTTCGTGGTGTGGGCGGAGAAGCCTGGCGGCTTGTGGCTCCGGCTCCCCCACTCATTTGGCAACGTGCTGCCAGCCGGAAGCCCCGGCGGCCTCTGGCTGCAGACCATGGCTGCTGCAATGGTGCTTCCTGGGTGGAGGTCGATGTTGCCCCCTCAGGAGACGTGTTCTTGGAGCGCGGCTGGCAGTCATTTGCGCGCGCGCGCCGACTGCAGGGGAGGTGCACGCTCCACTTCAGGTATGACGGTGTCTCAACGCTGTTCATCAGGGTCTTCTTGGAGGAAGGGAGGCGCCTTGGGTGCTGTCCCGAGGCCGACGACAACGAGGAGGGTGGCGACGGCGTCCGGAGGAGCGGCTCTTCCTCTTGAGACAAGTTTGGTCTTGGTGGGCGCCACGGGTCCCCCCTCTATGGCAGCAGCAGCTCCTCCAGCAGCGGCGGCTATACTGAGACATCGCGCCGCCGAGCTCAGCTCGGCGAGGAGGGAGAGTCGTTGCGCCGCCACGCCCCGGTAAAGTGGGAGGAGCTGGAAGACTCCGACTGAGTGGGGGCAACGGTGCCTAGCTGCGGCTCAGCGGGTCAACCTCTGCTTCTTCTTTTTCCTTCCTATATCGAAATTTTAGGTTGCCTCGAGAAGGCGTGTAATGGACTATGGCATATGCATGAAACGGGAACTTGCTATTATGTTTTTGGTATGGATGAGATTATTTAGCTTATGTGTTGCGACGTCTTGAGGTGAAGTGCTCCTGACTCATCGGCGTCATGATCCCCCGACGGGTCATGAGGGTGGCTGAGTTCGGGGGGTCCTGACCTGCGGAGCCCCCGAGTATGAGTGAGCCGCTGCGGCTGCCGAGGGCTTGCGCCCTTGGGCTCGCTTGAGAGTGCCGAGCGTGGATTAAGGTGCCATGGCCTGAGCAGGCTCGGCATAATAGGTCACGTGGACTAAGAAGCCCGATGCCAGATCCTGAGCAGGCTTGGCCAGGTGAGGTCACGAGATCGCGGCAGCTGAGAGCCGAGACCGACCGTGTCCCAGCTCCCACGCGAGAGGCACACGACGGAGGACAAGTGGCGCAGCCCCTGCCTGAAAAGCTGAACTTAAAATCGACGAGAAAAACTCCAAGCAAGACTCCCAACCAAACGCAAGAAACACGAGAACTTCATAGCACGGGGTAGAGGAAGGGCTGATAGCCAAGGAAGTAGAAAAGGCTGACAGTGAAACACCAAGCCAAAAAAGGAAAAAGGCCGTGTCTGACCCCTACACTATGTCTTCTTCCCAGCGCGGAGCTCAAGACTGCCACTGGGACGTGGGTGGGAGCCCTGTTTGATGGCCCACAGGCAACACTCAGGAGACTCCGAGGCGTGTACCGCCCCAACTCATTATCACGTGAGAGTGTCACGAGCGGAGACCTTCACAGGCACGGAGCCTTGATTATGAATAGAACCTCCTGAGGTGCCGAATGTTCCCGGAATTCTGGATAGGTACCCCATCCCGCGTCTCCAGGCGCACAGAACCAGGCCTAAAGACACGGGTGGTTCTGAATGGGCCCTCCCACATGGGCGAGAGCTTGTGTAACCCCTCCCTGGAGAGGACCCGCCTCAGGACCAAGTCACCAACTTCAAGTGTTCTTGTGCGGACGCTGCGGCAGTGGTACCGCCGCAGCGCCTGCTGATATCGTGCTGCCCTGAGCGCAGCACGGCGGCAGCCCTCCTCGCCGAGCACGAGGTACATCCGCCAGGCGGCGTCCTGGCGTTCCTCATTGAAAGCCAAGACCCGTGGGGAGCGATGCTTGACCTCGTGAGAGAGGACCGCCTCCGCCCCGTAAACGAGGAAGAAAGGTGTTTCTCCCATGGGTTTGGTTGCGGTGGTATGGATTGACCACAGCACGGACCGGAGCTCGTCGATCCAGCCCCTGCCGCAAGGCTCGAGCTTTTTCTTAAAGCTGCGCGTCTTGAGGCCACGCAAGACTTCTGCGTTGGCGCGTTTGGCCTGACCATTGCTCCTGGGGTGAGCCACCGAGGCATAGCAGATCTGCGTTCCAAGGTTAGCACAATATGACCTGAAGAGATTGCTTGTAAACTGCGAACCGTTATCCGTGATGATGCGGTTGGGGACCCCTAATCGCCTCACGAGGCCCTTGATGAACTTGACCGCCGACCCGGCGGGGATCGCGCGAATAGGCTCCACCTCTGCCCACTTGGTGAACTTGTCGATGGCGACGTATAGAAAGTGGTAGCCCCCCGCCGCCCGAGGAAATGGACCCAGGATGTCCAATCCCCAGACCGCAAAGGGTCGGGAGAGCGGGATCGTCAGGAGGCCCTGCGCTGGTTGGTGGATCTACTTGGCGTGAAACTGGCACGCCTCACAAGCCTGCACAAGCTCCATGACATCGCTCAGTGGTGTGGGCCAGTAAAAGCCGCTGCGGAAGGCCTTGCCCACGAGGGTGCGGGATGACGAATGGTGGCTGCAATCTCCGCCGTGGATGTCGGCCAACAGCTTGCGTCCTTGCTCCCTCGAGATGCACTTTAGTGAGACGTCATTGGGGCGTCTCCTGTAGAGCTCGTCATCTTGGATGCAGTAAGCTGTACGCGCTCCGCGTCTTCCTCCTTGTCTGGCAAGGTGTCGTGTAGCAGGTACATCTTGAGCTCTTTGGTCCAGCAACCCTCCTCGGGCTCCGCGGCGAGTAGCAGGCGGGCTCCAGAGGTCGTCCCACAGGGCGGAGCTCCGGCTGCGGGTGCCGCATGCAGCCCCTCCCGAGGGGATGCCGGCTCAGGAGCGGGCGGTGCTGCCGACGGCTTGAGCAACCGCTCCTCGAAGACGCCCGGCCTCTGGGGTTCCCACCTGGAGGCTTGTTTGGCGATGTCGTCCGCCTCCTTGTTCGTGCCCCTTGGCACGTGCTGCAGCTCCAGTCCTTGGAACCGCTTTCCATCTTGCGCACCTCCTCTAGATATGCCTCCATGTGTTCGTCCTTGGGCTTGTATTCCTTGTTGGGGAAGTTGACGAGGAGTTGTGAATCGCCTATAATGGTGAGGTGCTTGACCCCCATGCAGCGGCGGCCTTGAGCCCAGCAATCAGGCCCTCATACTCGCTATGTTGTTGGAGACCTTCTCGCCTCGCTGGAAGCAAAGATGCACGGCGTAGTACAACTTGTCCTAAGTGGGAGATACTAACACGGCGCCAACTCCTGTGCCAAGGCGCGAGAAGGCGCCGTCGAAGTACACCACCCATCCGTCTGGGGCTTCATCACCGGGGGCCAGCGAGCGATCCTCGCCAGCCCCCTATTCCGGTGCGTCGGTCCATTCTGCCACAAAGTCTGCCAGAGCCGCTCCTTTGATCGCTCGCGTGGTGCTGAACTCCAACTGGAACGCCTGTAGCTCGATGTTCCACTCAGCGACCCTCCCAACGATGTTCGGGCCCCGGAGCACCTTTTCGAGAGGGTACGACGAGACAACCTTGATGGGGTGGCCCTGGAAGTAATGGCGCAGCTTCATGGAGGCAACGAGGAGCGCTAGGCGCAGCGAGGCATCGGGTAACGCGAGCGCGCATTGCACAGTACGGTGCTGGCGAAGTACATAGGCTGCTCCATGAGGGTCGGCGCCGCAGGATCTTCAGGCGCTTCAGGAGTCTTGGGTGCTTCTTGCTGGACGGCAGGGTCATCAGCAATCATGGTCGCATCTACCCCCGGAGCTGCGTCACGGGGCGGCAGAGCTCCTGAGGATGCTGACTTGCCCCGCGGCCTCGCGCTCCACCACCAACGCCGCGCTGGCGGAGTGAGGCGTAGCGGCGATATAGAGAATCATGGGCTCCAGGGATCTTGGCGCCACCATAATCGGCAGGCTGGTGAGGTATTCCTTGAGACCCAGGAAGGCGGCGTCAGCCTCCGTAGTCCACTCGAAGGGCCCCTTCATCTTCATGAGCTTGAAGAACGGGAGGGCGCGTTCGCCAACCTTAGAGATGAAGCGCCCCAGGGACGTCACGCATCCCGCAAGCTTCTGCACCTCCTTCAGTGTCATAGGCGGCTTCATTCTTTTGATGGCTTTGACCTTCTCCAAATTAACTTCAATGCCCCGGTGCGAAACTAGGAACCCTAGCAACTTGCCGGAGGGTACGCCAAACACGCACTTCTCCGGGTTGAGGCACAGCTTCACTTTGCATAGGTTGGCGAATGTTTCTTCTAGGTCCTGGATGAGAGTCTTGGCCTCTCTTGACTTGACCACGATGTCGTCGACGTAGGCCTCCGCGTTCCTCTCGAGCTGAGGGCCGAGGGCGATGTGCATCAGGCGCTGAAAGGTGGCGCCCACGTTCCTCAGCCTGAAAGGCATGCAGGTGTAGCAGTAGACCCCGCAAGGGGCCAGGAACGCCGTCTTCTCCACATCCTCCACCGCCATCTTGATCTGGTGGTAGCCCGAGAAGGCATCGAGGAAGCAGAGCAGGTCGCACTCAGTCGTCGAATCCACGATCTGGTCGATGCGGGGGAGAGGGAACGGGTCCTGAGGGCAGAACTTGTTGAGGCTTGTGAAGTCGACGCACATGCGCTCCTTGCCTCCTTTCTTCGAGGCGATGACAGGGTTGGCCAGCCATTCCGGGTGTCGTACCTCCCGTATGACGCCTGCTTCCTCTAGCTTCTGAACCTCCTGAACGATGAAGGCCTGCTTCTCTGAGGCCTGCTTGCGTGCTTTATGCTTGATAGGGCATGCGTTGGGGCACACCGTAAGGTGGTGCTCGATGATGCGCCTAGGCACCCCGACCAAGTCAGCGGCCTTCCACGCGAACACATCCTTGTTAGCCCTGAGGAAGCTAACCAACGCTTCCTCTTGCTCTGGGTCCATGCCCGTGCCGATGGTGAAAGTGGTTCCTGAGCCCTCCTCGTCAGCAGGTACCTACTTCGTCTCGGCCGGGTCCTGAGAGAAGAGCTGCTTCTTCTTGGCTGGCGCGGCTTCCGACGTCTCTGGAGCCCACTCCGTACCTGAATGGGCCGCGGCTGCAGCCCTGTAAGCGCGCCCGAGGGCCTGAAGGGCGGCCTTGGGGTCCCCTTCGACGGTGATGACGCCGCTGCTCCCGGGCATCTTGACGGCGTTGTAGCCCGGGTGAGTCGCCTCCATGAACTTTGCCAAGGCTGGGAAACAAAGGACGGCGTTGTAGGGTAGGTGGATGGGTGCTACCTCTTGAGCTTGCGTTGTATTCCCTCGAAGAGGAAAGGGAGATGCAGCACAGTAGCGTAAGTGTTTCCCTTAGTTTTTGAGAACCAAGGTATCAATCCAGTAGGAGACCACGCGTGTTTCCCTTAGGTTTTGATTGAGGAGAAAGTAGTTCCTAGAGTATCAAGGATTTCCTCAATCTTGTCTATCCTAGAAGAGTCCAAGTCATGGGATTTGATGGTCTCCAAAGTTTTGAAAATTTTATGCATGGAGCTATCAAGCCTATTCAAATTCCCTTGGATCTTACGATCCAACTCATTTATCTTATTAATGTTTGGCATCTCTAGCTCTATCTTTTCAAGTTTTTTCATAATGTGAGCTAGGGTGATGTCCTCTTGAATGCTAACAACAAGGGGATTCCCAACAAGATTTCAATAATACTAAGAGGCTCCCAAACTGGGGCTTCTAGGAAATTCCCATTGATAGCAGTATCTAGAATAAACCTGTTCCAAGAAGTAATTCCAACATAAAAATTTCTAAGCAGGATAGTAGTAGGTTGCTTCTTGGTGGCTCTTTTTTGAGAATCATTAATTCTATACCAAGCATCTTTCAAACTTTCCCCACCTCTTTGTTTAAAGGTGAGAACTTCTGCCTTGTCAAAGACAAAAGGACCCGACATAATGACAACTAAAGAATGAGATAACTATTTTTTGTGATTTTCGATAAAAGATACTAAAGCAAAACTGAAAGGTAAACTAACAAGACTAAAAAGCAAAGGTAAAAGATAGCGTGCAACTCCCCTATCCTGAAGAGTGGAGTCCCCGGCAACGGCGCCAGAAAACTTTGCTTGATGGCTTCTCGCCCCTCGTTGGTTACCCCAAGTGGAAGGTTTGAGATGCAGTGTAGCGGAAGTTTTCCCTTGGCAATACCAAGGATCGATTTCCCTGAGACTCCCAGTTTCAAGAAGAAGGTGTCAACTGCTAACGGCGCCAGATATTAGCAATCAACGTGGACCTGCACACAGATAGAAATAACTTTGCTCCCAACGAGTACAGAGAGGTTGTCAATCCCTTCGGCCTTGTAGTTTACAAAGGATGAAACGCAAGTGATAATAGTGATAGGTATAATTGCAATAGTAAGTAAAAAGCAGAAAGTAAATAGCGGATGTGATCAATGATGGTAATATGGACCGGAGTCTCATGATGTTCACTAGTGATGTCTCTCTCCCAAAAGACGATAAAACAGCTATGTGAGGTAAACGAATTACAGCTGGGCAATTGACAGGACCATGTGCGCAAACCAATGCTAACTAAGTTGCAAGAAAGGTAGAGGTTCAAAGCATGGGCGGTACGCCAAGGTAAGTAGACCGAAATCCATCTGCATCTACTACTAATCATACACCTTGAGATATCTATCCAGAACATCTCGCTGGTATTAAGTTGCGAGTCCCACCCATAGTGTAAACTCAAAGCAACAGACAACTGCATTAAAAGAATTTTGCGTAAAGTAAACAATCCTTGCACCCACGGGCACAAGCACCGTTGTTTTCCCCCTTGTGGCAACAGCACATCCCCTAGACTCATGTTTCTGTCACTCAAGCTAGTCATCGAGGGGCATGAACCCACAATCAAGCATAACGTTCCCTCTTGGAGTCACTACCTACTACTTGGCCAAAGCAATAAATAACAACGGAGAACATGCAAGAATTACTTACGAACATAAATATAAAAGAGGTGAATCAAATATATTACTCAAACACAAATTGAACATAATCTCACAATCCATCGGATCCCAGCAAACTCATCATAGCAATAGCATAAGGATTACATATGTGCCTCGATCATGTAGGGCAGCTCACGAGGACTAATTAGTGAAGCACAAGAACGGGAGGAGAACATCACATAGCTACTGGTCATGGACCCATGGTCCAAGGGAGACTACTCACAACTCATCTGGGAGGAGTCCATGGTGGTGGAGAAGCTCCCGGTGGTGATCCTCCCCTCCGGCAGGGTGCCGGGAAGAGTTCTCCTGGTGCTCCCGATCTTGGAAGCGCGGCGGCGGCGGAACAGAGATGAAATCGCGAAAAAGGGTTCCCGTCTCGAGGGTTTCGGGAGACGGTATAAATATATGCCAAAGGGGGGCATCAGACGAGGCTCGGGGGGCCCAGGCGCCCCCCCGGCGCGGCCAGGGGGGCCGCGCCACCAGGGCGCCTGGAGCCCTGGTGGCCCCCCTCCGGCTGTGCTTCGGGTGCCTGGTAGCTTCTGGAATGCTGATTTTTTATATAATTTTTCCGGGATTTTTCTGGCAGTTCTCGTAATGGGAAAACCTGAAATACAAAAACAGACGAAAACAGAAACTGGCACTGGGGTGTACTGAGTTAATAGGTTAGTCCGAATATGATCAAAAGTGTATGGAAGTGTATAAATATCATAGCAATATCACCCAAAAGAGGCATGGAGCAAGCAGAAATTATAGATACGTTTTGGACGTATCAGCCCGCAGGCGGCGGCCCCAGCAGACAAGCGGCAAGGCCAGCGCCCAATGACACTGATGGCTGGGGGCCACCCCGCTAAGATTATTATTGTACCCCGGGGGGTAGGCCTATCTAAACCCCCCAGGGCCCTCCATGAGGAGGGGTTGGAAGATAAAACCTTTAGAAGAGGAAGGAGATAGGGAGAAAGAAACCCTAGCAACCACCCCCGATCCCTAGAGCGAAGGTAGTGAGCTAGCCTTGTTCATCTTCTTCCTCTAGACGACACAGCTCGAGGAGCAACCTTGTAGCTACCATAGTGACATTAGTCATGATGCGGAGTCCCCGTAGAGCAGGACTAGGGGTGTTATCTCCACGGAGAGCCCCGAACCTGGGTAAGATCCGTAGGCGTCCCAAGTTTCGCCTCATCCCGCTTCCAGGGCCCGGCGACGCTCTATTGTCCCCATGCATGATAAGCCATCCGTTGGCATATGTCGCCCCAAAACCCCGACATTTGGCGCCCACCGTGGGGCTAGGTGCACCGTCGTCCGGAGACATGTTCTGGATGGGAACTTTGTTCCTCCCTGGCGAGAGCAGCCAGCCCGGTGATGGGCCTCTAACCCCTCGTTGGTTACCCCAAGTGGAAGGTGTGAGATGCAGTGTTGTGGAAGTTTTTCCCTTAGCAAAGATGCCAAGGATCGAATCCCCAAAGACTCCTAGGTTCAACAAGTAGGTGTCAACTGCTAACGGCGCTAGATATTAGCAATCAACGTGGACCTGCACACAGATACAAATAACTTTGCTCCCAACGAGTACAGAGAGGTTGTCAATCCCTCTGGCCTTGTAGTTCACAAACGATTAAACGCAAATGATAGTAGTGATAGATAATGTTTGCAATAGTAAGTAAAAGCAAAAAGTAAATAGCGGATGTGATCAATGATGGTAATATGGACCGGAGTCTCATGATGTTCACTAGTGATGTCTCTCTCCCAAAAGACGATAAAACAGCTATGTGAGGTAAACGAATTACAGCTGGGCAATTGACAGGACCACGAACACAAACCAATGCTGACTACATTGCAAGAAAGGTTGAGGTTCAAAGCATGGGCGGTACGCCAAAGTAAGTAGACCGAAATCCATCAATATCTACTACTAATCATCCACCTTGAGATATCTATCCAGAACATCTCGCTGGTATTAAGTTGCGAGCCCCACCCATAGTGTAAACTCAAAGCAACAGACAACTGCATTAAAAGAACTTTGCGTAAAGTAAACAATCCTTGCACCCGCGGGCACAAGCACCGTTGTTTTCCCCCTTGTGGCAACAGCACATCCCCTAGACTCATGTTTCTGTCACTCAAGCTAGTCATCGAGGGGCATGAACCCACAATCGAGCATAACGTTCCCTCTTGGAGTCACTACGTATTACTTGGCCAAAGCAATAAATAACAACGGAGAACATGCAAGAATTACTTATGAACATAAATATAAAAGAGGTAGATCAAATATATTACTCAATCACAATCTGAACATTATCTCATAATCCATCGGATCCCAGCAAACTCATCATAGCAACAGCATAAGGATTACATATGTGCCTCGATCATGTAGGGCAGCTCACGAGGACTAATTAGTGAAGCACAAGAACGGGAGGAGAACATCACATAGCTACTGGTCATGGACTCCTGGTCCAAGGGAGACTACTCACAACTCATCCGGGAGGCGTCCATGGTGGTGGAGAGGCTCCCGATGGTGATCCTCCCCTCCGGCAGGGTGCCGGGAAGAGTTCTCCTGGTGCTCCCGATCTTGGAAGCGGCGGCGGCGGCAGAACAGAGATGAGATTGCGAAAAAGAGTTCACGTCCCGAGGGTTTCGAAGGACGCTCTAAATATATGCCAAAGGGGGGCACCAGACGGGGCTCGGGGGGCCCAGGCGCCCCCCCCGCCGCGGCCCAGGGGGGCGCGCCGCCAGGGCGCCTGGGGCCCTGG
>LR738711.1:649864793-649936983 GCA_902687465.1 Secale cereale | reverse complement strand
CCCCCCCCCCCCCGGCTGTACTTCGGGCGCAAGGTAGGTTCTGGAACGCTGATTTTTTATATAATTTTTCTGGATTTTTCCTGACAGTTCTTGTAATGTGAAAACCTGAAATACAAAAACAGCGGAAAACAGAAACTGACACTGGGGTGCACTGGATTAGTAGGTTAGTCCAAATATGATCAAAAGTGTATGGAAGTGTATAAATATCATAGCAATATCACCCAAAAGTGGCATGGAGCAAGCAGAAATTATAGATACGTTTTGGACGTATCAACATCCCCAAGCTTAATTCCTGCTCATCCTCGAGTAGGTAAATGATAACAAGAATAATTTCTGTGGTGACATGCTATTAACCATATAGGACTTTTTATAGTCATATGACACAAGCTTACTGAGACAATGAATCTGTAGTAATTAAGTTGCCTCATGAGAAAATCACAAAGAACTGAAAGTTTTACAATATGAAACTGAAACATCAAAAAGATTTGCAATGAACATGATGTGCAAATATGATAAAGTGATATCTAGCTTGCCCCCTTTAGTGAAGCAAAACATAAATGCAGGGGCACCTTCAAGGTTTAAGTGATGACTAGATACAATAATTTCAAAATAAACGATATCACAACCATGCAAAAGACAATGCTACTTTGGAGCAATGCACATTACACTTAGAATGACAATCATGCTCTCAGTAGTTGGTGCTTGAAGAAAGAAGGTGGAGACTCAACATAAAAGTAAAAGAATGGTTATGTGCTAGAGCTTTTTATTTTGAAAACATAGAAGCAATTTTGTCAACGGTAGTAGTACTTCATATGTGTCATGCATAAGACATCCTATAAGTTGCAAGCCTCATGCATCGAATACCAATAGTGCTCGCACCTTGTCCTAATTAGCTCGGATTTCCATGGGTTATCATTGCATTACATATGTTTCAACCAAGTGTCACAAAGGGGTACCTCTATGCCACCTGTACAAAGGTCCAAGGAGATAAATCGCATTTGATTTCTCGTTTTTGATAGATCTCAACTTGAGGACATCCATACCGGGACAACATAGAAAATAGATGATGGACTCCTCTTTAATGCATAAGCATATTCTCATAAGAGATTGAGGATTAATGTCCAAGCTAAAACTTCCACCATGATACATGGCTTTGGTTGGCGGCCCAATGTTCTTCTCTAACAATATGCATACTCAACCATTCAACCCATGGCAAATCACCCTTACTTCAGACAAGACGAACATCAATAGCAACTCACATGATATTCAACAAAAGTGTAATAGTTGATGGCGTCCCCAGAAACATGGTTACCGCTCAGCAAGCAACTTATAAGAAATAAGATACATAAGCAACATATTCTTTACCACAATAGTTTTTAAGCTACTTTCCCATGAGCTATGTATTGCAAAGTTAGTCTGCTTAGTACAGGTGGAGGTTAGCAAAAGACTGGGAGCGACCAACTAAGAGAGCAATGACGGTCATAATCATGCAGAGCGACAAAACAACATTGAATCAGGCATGGTAGTTATATCGCTACTCAGAAATAAAAGATCATCAAGGCTTGACAGACTTTCTTTACAGTCTTAAATATGCGTGAGCATACGCCAAGTCAATCAAAATAAATTCTTGAAGGAAGATATTACTAAACCATACCACATCATAGGCAAACAAATCAAGTTGGTACTCCAATAACACATTGGGAATCCCCCAGCTATTTGAGATTAACCATAAGAAAACCTGAACTACTAAGCGCCATTATGCACGTAACATCTTTATCATAGACATATTAACCAATGCAACGGAAGCAAACTCTCTTAATAAGGTGAGCATGATAATTAAAGAGAGTTCAAGCAACCAACAAAAGCTCTTTGAAAAGATAAGCATGAATACTAAGAGCTGAACATGATAGTAGCTATTAAAAGACAAAGAACACACACAGCAAAGATAGACATGAAAATTCTATGTTATGTTCTAGGTAGAAGTGGAGCGTGTTTCTCTCCCACATAAAGAACGCTGAGTTCCAACTCATTATGAACAACTAAAAAGAAAACTAAAAGCAAGACGCTCCAAGCATAGCACATAACACATGAAGTGATAAAAATATAGTGGAACGAAAGACGAACTGATAATGTTGATGGAGAAGGGGATGCACGGGGGCATCCCCAAGCTTAGACGCTTGAGTCTCCTTGAATATTTCTTGGGGGTGCACGGGGGCATCCCCAAGCTTGAGCGCTTGACACTCCTGAATCTTTTTATCTTCTTCCCTCGCACACTTGAAAACTCCCTTCATACATAACTCATCATAATCTGATTAGCGAGGTTAGTACCCATAATAAAATAATTGTACCTTGCTGGAAATAAGGATATTCTTGAAGGTCTACTGTTTCTCAAGATTGCCAAAAGGTTTTCGCAAATAAAAAGCAAGCTCTTGGTTTGCAAAATGAAGGAAAGGCAAAACAGGACAGAATCTGTGAAAAACAGAACAGCAGTTAGTAATTGATTTGTTCGGGGCACTTCTGCAACTCAAATCAAAAAACTCAGAACAGACGCACGAAGGACAATTATATAGAGAACGCTGTCGAAAAAATTTAGACCAAAAAGATGATATGGTGATTTTATACGAATTTTTTTATCCAAGGACAGAATCTGTTTTCTGGACAGCACCTCACAGCTTTTGAACTTTCTAGCAATCAGAGGCTATACTTGGCACAAATATGAAAAGCAAAGATACAATGATGATGCTACTGTAGTAAACAACATCAAGACACAACAAAAGCTAAATATAAAAATTTATTCATGTGGGCTGCCTCACAAAAGCGCTTTTATTTATGCTTTTAAGCTAGGCATAATGCATATAGATCAAGTTTTATCAAGAGTAAAAGAATAGCTAGCCCGTACAACGGACTCAAAAGGTAACTTGATCTTCTTACGAGGGAAGTTTTCCATCCCTTTCTTGAGAGGAAACTGAAATTTTATATTACCCTCTTTCATGTCAATGATAGCACCAACGGTGCGTAAAAAGGGACGTCCCAAAATAATTGGACATGAAGGATCACATTCAATATCCATAATAGTGAAATCAACGGGAACATAATTATCATTGACAACGATAAGAACATCGTCGATCCTCCCCAAAGGTTTCTTTATGGAAGAATCAACGAGACGAACACCAAAAGAACAAGAATCCTAAGGTTTCAATTTAAGCATATCATATATTCTTTTGGGCATAACAGAGGTACTAGCACCGACATCACATAATGCATAACAAGAGAAGTCATTCAACTTAATTTTTATCATAGGATCCCAACCATCTTCTAGCTTTCTAGGTATGGAGGCTTATACTCTAAGTTTCTCCTCCCTAGCTTTGATGAGAGCATTAGTGATATGCTCCGTGAAGGCAAGGTTAAGCGTGCTAGTGCGGGGGTCTCTAGACATCTTGTGAAGGAAATCAATAACTTCGGTAAGAGTGCAATTATCAAAATCAAGGTCATTAGCATCAAGTAAAGTGGTAGTGGTGTCCTTTAGGTTCATTTGTTTGGTAGTTTCTATAGTCATAGCATCACCATTAATTGGTCCATTGGGACCAGGAGTACATTGGGTGCTAAGAGTTTGGATATCCTCAACAACTTGGATAGTAGCAACAGTGTGGTGGGTAGGAAGGCTCTTAATTCTATCTTCTTCCTCCCTTTCTCTAGCCCATCTCTCTTTAAGTTTAGCCATCATCCTAATGTTTTCATTAATTTGCACTTGAATAGCATTTATAGGAGTGACTTCCCTCTCCTCAAGAGGAGAAGTTATAATTTTTAGCAATTTTACCTCATTGGCTAAATGGTCTACCTTAAAAGAAAGATCATCTAGTGTATGTAGTTTTTCTTCTACACTCTTATTAAAGGCTTTTTGGGTAGTGATGAAATCTTTAAGCATAATCTCTAGTTTAGTTGTGGAGTTCTTGGTGATAGGATAAGCATTGTTGATCCCATAAGAATTAGAGGGGAACGGTCTAGGATTGTTACCAAAGTTACTCCTATAAGCATTGTTATTAGGGATGGCAACGGGGCCCCATACCCGCCAAACCCATGGGGATTTCATCTATTAGGGGGTGGGGATGGGCGAAAAACATCCCCATGGGAATATTTACCAAACTAATTTATTCCCCATAGGGTACAATGGGGATGGGGACGATATCCTATTCCCCAGACCCAATACCCATCGAGGACCCGGTTAGTAACTGTGAGACTGCGGTCAACCTTAAAATATTCACAAACAAACTTGCGGAAACAAAAAAAGCTCTGAAGAAAAAACCTTAAACCTATCTCACGTCCTCATCTCAGCTGCCACCATGACCAAGAACTTAGTACGACCTAGATATGCATTAGCAGGACAAGGACAACACCATTTATGTATGTTGATTATAGGGTGTCATATTATGTATATGAGTATTTGTTTATGGGGATGGGGACCCTAATGGGGCCCCGTTCCCCAGTGGGGCATGGGTATGGGGAAATTTCATCCCCAGTCATGTAAATGGGGATGGCGATGGGATAATAGGGAATAGATGGGGATGGGGATGTTGTAGGTATCCCCATAGGGGATTGTCCCCATTGCCATCCCGAATTGTTATTAAAATTGTTTCTAGAGATAAAGTTCACATCTACTTGTTCTTGAGAAATCAAAGAATTTAAAGGAACATCACGAGGATCAACAGAGGATTGCTTCGAAAGTAGAGACATGATCAAGTCAACTTTTTCATTAAGGGAGAAAATCTCCTCGACAGAGTTTACCTTCCTACCTGTTGGAGCGCGTTCGGTGTGCCATTGGGAATAGTTGGTCATCATCTCATCGAGAAGCTTCGTGGCAGCACCAAGTGTAGTTGACATAAAGGTTCCTCCCGCGGCCGAATCTAACAAGTTCCGCGAGGTAAAGTTCAAGCCTGCATAAAAAGTTTGGATAACCATCCAAGTAGTCAAACCATGAGTAGGGCTGTTCTTGATAAGAGATTTCATACGTTCCCAAGCTTGGGCAACGTGTTCATTATCCAATTGTTTAAAATTCATTATGTTACTTCTAAGTTGGATAATTTTAGCAGGTGGATAGTATTTTCCGATAAAAGAATCTTTGCACTTGTCCCATGAATCTATGCTATTTCTAGGCAAAGACTGAAACCAAATTTTAGCTCCTCCTCTCAAGGAGAAAGGAAAAAGCTTAAGCTTAACAATATTACCATCTATTTCCTGGTACTTTTGCATATCACAAAGTTCAACAAAGTTGTTCAAGTGTAAAGCAGCATCATCTCCAGCACCGGAGAATTGATCTTTCATGACTAAGTTCAGTAAAGCAGGTTTAATTTCATATGAAGGTGCTGAAGTGGCAGGTGTAGTGATAGGTGTGCTGATAAAGTCATCGTTGTTGTGACTAGTGAAGTCACACAACTTGGTGTTCTCGGTGGAACCCATAGTAGCAAGCAAGCAAGATAACTATTTTTGTGATTTTCGATAAAAGATACTAAAGCAAAAACTGAAAGGTAAACTAACAAGACTAAAAAGCAATGGTAAAAGATAGCATGCAACTCCCCTATCCTGAAGAGTGGAGTCCCCGGCAACGGCGCCAGAAAAACTCCTTGATGGGCCTCTAACCCCTCGTTGGTTACCCCAAGTGGAAGGTGTGAGATGCAGTGTTGTGGAAGTTTTTCCCTTAGCAAAGATGCCAAGGATCGAATCCCCAGAGACTCCTAGGTTCAACAAGTAGGTGTCAACTGCTAACGGCGCCATATATTAGCAATCAACGTGGACCTGCACACAGATACAAATAACTTTGCTCCCAACGAGTACAGAGAGGTTGTCAATCCCTCCGGCCTTGTAGTTCACAAAGGATTAAACGCAAATGATAGTAGTGATAGATAATGTTTGCAATAGTAAGGAAAAGCGAAAAGTAAATAGCGGATGTGATCAATGATGGTAATATGGACCGGAGTCTCATGATGTTCACTAGTGATGTCTCTCTCCCAAAAGACGATAAAACAGCTATGTGAGGTAAACGAATTACAGCTGGGCAATTGACAGGACCACGAACGCAAACCAATGCTGGCTACATTGCAAGAAAGGTTGAGGTTCAAAGCATGGGCGGTACGCCAAAGTAAGTAGACCGAAATCCATCAATATCTACTACTAATCATCCACCTTGAGATATCTATCCAGAACATCTCGCTGGTATTAAGTTGCGAGCCCCACCCATAGTGTAAACTCAAAGCAACAGACAACTGCATTAAAAGAACTTTGCGTAAAGTAAACAATCCTTGCACCCGCGGGCACAAGCACCGTTGTTTTCCCCCTTGTGGCAACAGCACATCCCCTAGACTCATGTTTCTGTCACTCAAGCTAGTCATCGAGGGGCATGACCCACAATCGAGCATAACGTTCCCTCTTGGAGTCACTACGTATTACTTGGCCAAAGCAATAAATAACAACGGAGAACATGCAAGAATTACTTATGAACATAAATATAAAAGAGGTAGATCAAATATATTACTCAATCACAATCTGAACATAATCTCATAATCAATCGGATCCCAGCAAACTCATCATAGCAACAGCATAAGGATTACATATGTGCCTCGATCATGTAGGGCAGCTCACGAGGACTAATTAGTGAAGCACAAGAACGGGAGGAGAACATCACATAGCTACTGGTCATGGACTCATGATCCAAGGGAGACTACTCACAACTCATCCGGGAGGCGTCCATGATGGTGGAGAGGTTCCCGATGGTGATCCTCCCCTCCGGCACGGTGCCGGGAAGAGTTCTCCTCGTGCTCCCGATCTTGGAAGCGGCGGCGGCGGCGGAACAGAGATGAGATCGCGAAAAAGAGTTCCCGTCTCGAGGGTTTCGAAGGACGCTCTAAATATATGCCAAAGGGGGGCACCAGACGGGGCTCGGGGGGCCCAGGCGCCCCCTCGGCGCGGCCCAGGGGGGGCGCGCCGCCAGGGTGCCTGGGGCCCTGGTGGCCCCCCGGCTGTACTTCGGGCGCAAGGTAGGTTCTGGAACGCTGATTTTTTTATAATTTTTCTGGATTTTTCCTGACAGTTCTTGTAATGTGGAAACCTGAAATACAAAAACAGCCGAAAACAGAAACTGGCACTGGGGTGCACTAGATTAGTAGGTTAGTCTAAATATGATCAAAAGTGTATGGAAGTGTATAAATATCATAGCAATATCACCCAAAAGTGGCATGGAGCAAGCAGAAATTATAGATACGTTTTGGACGTATCACCCGGCACGCCTATAGGCGTGGAAACCGGGATGCTTCGTGGCGCTGAGGCCGCATGCGCCGCGAGCGGACTCGCCGACCTTCTCGGCGGGGTCCGCATTCATGACAAGCCCTCTCCGACGGCCGAGCCAGTAGCGCCAGAGAGCTGCCTCGTCGAGCTTCTCGACAAGCTCCACATCATCGACGAGCGCGCCTCTGACGTGGTGTCAGTGGGCTCTTCTGACCCACCAGTAGACATGATCATCGACCTCGACGCAGAGCCCGTCGATTCCTTCCCCAAGCACGTGGTGATCATCGACGACTCCCTCCCGGCTCCAACGGCCAGCAGCGCCATTAGCACCGTCACGGAGGTGCTCGTCACCAACCACGACGCACGGTCCGGCGGGGCAGACCAAGACCCACTCGAGGCCGCTCTGCAGCACCTCGCCGCTCCTATTTCGGCGGGGGCAGACGGCACGGTGTTGGAGGCGCTCCGCGTCTCGCTCCTCGACAGCGCCAACAAGCTAGCTGCCTCCCGACGCCTCACTAAAGCCTACCGCCGCGAGATGGACTGTGCCATTTGCGGCACGCCGGCCGCTGGCGAGCCTAGCCGAGCTGGCGTCATTCGCGACCGCGGCGGGCTGCTAGCGGACATGCTGGGGGGCCCGCGGCCTGTTTACCTCACTCCATCGAAGAACCTAAGGGCTGCCCAGGCAGCAGTCGATGAGATGGGCCACTTGGAGGGAGACGAGCTTCGTTGCATGACTCAGCGGGCCCGCGAGCTCCTCGACGCTGCCGCCACGCAGCAGGAGGCCCGTCGCCGGGTATCAGAGGCCGGCGCGCACGCTGACAACCGCCCTCTTCGGCGGGAGCAAGGAGCCACGTCTCGCTCTCCAACAGTCAGCGCCCCCAACCAGCGAGACTCAGAGCCGGCTGCTAGCCGCAGCCGGCAGACTCGTATCACCATTGAGCGTGACGAAGACGGCCGCCCAAGGGCTGTAGACCGGCGAGGGGAACATCCGCCTCCTCCTAGGCGGGAGAGGCGCGTGTCTCCTCCGCCCGTTGACCACCCCTCTCTGGCAGGCCGCTTGGGCCGCCGCGAGGGGGTTGAGGAGAACGACGCCCGCCACCGCCTGGACCGACTAGCTCGGTCCCAAGCGGTCGAAGAAGAAGATGACCTCGGTCCGGCTTGTTTCGGCCCCCGCATCCGCAATGAGCCTTTCCCCAAGGGCTTCTCACTCCCCAGAGATACCCCTAAGTACAACGGATCAGTGAAACCAGAGGACTGGCTGGTGGACTACTCCACAACCGTCAGTATAGCCACCCGCAATAGGCGTGTTGCGGTGAAGTACATGCCACTTATGCTCCAGGGCATGGCCCGGACATGGCTGAACAGCCTCAAACCCAACAACATTAACAGCTAGTTGGACTTCACCGAC
The DNA here is from genome assembly GCA_902687465.1 of Secale cereale. Taxonomy (NCBI): domain Eukaryota; kingdom Viridiplantae; phylum Streptophyta; class Magnoliopsida; order Poales; family Poaceae; genus Secale; species Secale cereale. Next base: position 649,928,300 of record LR738711.1, on the reverse strand, counting down.
GCCTTCACTCGCAACTTCACCGGCACCTACAAGCGTCCTCCAAAGCCACGCCAGCTCTCCCTATGTGTCCAAGGCCCAGATGAGTCGGCCCGCGATTATCTGACACGTTGGGCAGAGCTGCGAAACTCTTGTGAAGGAGTGCACGAGGTACAAGCCATCGAGTATTTCATGGCCGGGTGCTGAGAAGGCACCTTACTCAAACACAAACTCCTCTGTGCCGAGCCGGCCACGCTGGACGAGCTGTTGAGCATAGCAGACAAGTACGCCACCGCCGACTCCTCCATGAAGACCGAGCTGCAAGTGGATGCTTCTGGCAAGATGACTCCTCCAACTCCCAAGACGCCGGCTGGAGAGTCCAGCCGGCGTCAGCAGCCGAACGACCACAAACGCAAGACCCACGCGTCGGCTGCCAACAGTCGGCTGGTGGTAGCAGTCGACGGCCAGCAGCCAGAAGCTCAAGCAGGACCCAAGCGCCAGAAGGGCGGCAAGCCAGTCTGACAGCCAGCTTTCTCCTTCGACCAAGCTCTGGACGCCCCCTGCAAGTTCCACAACAGCGCGAAGCATTCAAACCACACCACGCGAAAGTGTCATTGGCTCACAAGGATTGCCGGGGGAGAAGCTCGGCCACCGCCGCCTACTGTGCAGCCGGCCCCGCCTCCGAATCCGCCGGCTGCACTTCCGGGCGGCCAGGTCCAGGACGAATTCCCAGAAGAGAACGGGGCCTATGTCGTCTTCACCAGCAAGGTGGACGATAGGCATAGCCGGCGCTAGCAGCGCAGAGAAGTCAACACCGTTGCCATTAAAGACCCAGAATTCATGCACTGGTCTGAGAGACCAGTCAGTTGGAGCTGAGAGGATCACCCGGTTGTCATGCCGTCGCCAGGGGCCTATGCCTTGGTCTTGGATGCGACCCTCTCCACTGACAGGCGGGCCTATCATTTCTCCCGAGTACTGGTAGACGGCGGCAGCAGTATCAACATCATGTACCGAGACACCATGGAGAAGTTGGGCATCAAAGAAAAGCAGCTTCAGCCTACCAGGACCGTGTTCCATGGCATCGTGCCAGGCCTCTCTTGCTCACCGATCGGCAAGGCCAAGATTGATGTCCTGTTCAGTGACAAGATGCATTTCCAGAGGGAGCCGGTCTGGTTGGAAGTAGTGAACCTAGAAAGTCCCTATCACGTGATCTTGGGCCGGCCAGCTCTTGCAAAGTTCATGGCAGTACCCCATTATGCCTACCTCAAGATGAAGATGCCGGGCCCCAAGGGAATAATCACCATAGCCGGGGACTACGAGAAGTCCATCGCATGCGCAACAGCCAGCAGCCGTCTGGCCGAGTCCCTTGTCGTAGCTGAAGAAAAGCGCCGCCTGGAACGACTGGTGGCAATGGCTGGCGAGCAGCCAGCCATACCAGCCGATCCCAGGGAGGCAGAGCCGCAAGGCTCGTTCTAGCCAGACAAGGAGACAAAAAAGATTGCCTTGGATCCATCTCACCCAGAGCGATTTGCTGTCATAGGATCAAACCTAGACAACAAATAGGAAAGCGAGCTCGTCGATTTCCTCCGTGAGAATTGGGACATCTTTGCATGGTCCCCCAAAGACATGCCGGGTGTCCCGACGGATTGCGCCGAGCACAAACTTCATGTGAGAGAAGATGCAAAGCCTGTCAGGCAGCCGCTACGCCGCCTGTCAGAAGAGAAGAAAAGAGTTGTTGGGGAAGAAGTTGCCCGCCTGCTAGCAGCCGGCTTCATTACGGAAGTTTTTTATCCAGAGTGGCTCGCAAACCCAGTCCTAGTGCTGAAGAAGAACAACAAATGGTGCATGTGCATTGATTACACCAGCCTCAACAAAGCTTGCCCTAAGGATCCATTGGCTCTGCCGCGGATAGATCAAGTGATTGACTCCATAGCCGGATGCGAGCTGTTGTCATTCCTTGACGCTTATTCCGGGTATCACCAGATCAAACTCGATCCGGCTAACCGCCTGAAGACCGCCTTCCTCACGCCATTTGGGGCCTTCTGCTACCTGACCATGACGTTCGGCCTAAGAAACACCGGCGCCACCTTTCAGCGTTGCATGCAGAAGTGTCTCCTCAAGCAACTAGGCGGAAACGCCCATGTTTATGTGGATGATATTGTGGTGAAGACGGAGAAGAGAGGAACTCTTTTGGAAGATCTCCAAGAGACATTTGAGAACTTGTGCCGCTTTCGGATCAAGCTAAACCCGGAGAAATGCGTCTTCGGGGTACCAGCCGGCCAACTTCTTGGCTTCTTAGTATCCGAATGCGGCATCGAGTGCAACCCCGCAAAGATCAAGGCCATTGAGAGAATGGAGCGGCCGACTCGTGTGCGAGATGTCCAGAAATTCACGTGGTGCCTGGCATCTCTCAGCCGTTTCATCAGCCGGCTGGGAGAAAAGGCACTCCCCCTGTATCAACTAATGAAGAAGACCACTTGCTTCGAGTTGAACGACCAGGCAGATGAAGCTTTCCAGCAGGTCAAGAGACTGCTGTCCACCCCGCCTGTCCTAGCGGCGCTGGCAGACAAGGAACCCATGTTCCTCTACATGGCTGCCACCAGCCGGGTGGTCAGCACGGTCATTGTGGTCGAGCGCCTAGAAGACGGCAGAGCCTTGCCCGTCCAGAGGCCGGTCTACTACTTGAGCGAGGTGCTGTCAGTGTCCAAGCAAAACTACCCCCACTACCAGAAGATGTGCTACAGTGTGTACTTCACCGCCAAGAAACTCAAGCAGTACTTCCAAGAGCATCCAATCACGGTCGTCTGCACGGCCCCGCTTGCTGAAATCATGGGCAATAGAGATGCCTCAGGAAGAGTGGCCAAGTGGGCCATAGAGCTGGCCCCCTTCACCATCTTCTACCAGCCACGCACTACCATTAAGTCGCAAGCATTGGCCGACTTCCTCGTCGACTGGGCTGAAACCCAGTATCTGCCGCCTGTTCTAGACTCAACCCATTGGCGGATGCACTTTCACGGGTCAAAGATGCGCACTGGCTTGGGAGCCGGCGTCGTCCTCACTCCCCCCAAGGGCGACAAGCTCAAGTACACCCTGAAGATCCACTTCGCCGCCTCTATCAACGTGGCCGAGTATGAGGCACTTATCCACGGGCTCCAGATGGCCAAAGAGATTGGTATCCGCTGAGTGCTGTGCTACGGTGACTCAGACTTGGTTGTCCAGCAGTCATCTGGGGACTGGGACGCCAAGGACGCAAATATGGCAAGTTATCGTTTCCTTGTCCAGCAGATCAGCGGGCACTTTGATGGCTGCGAGCTCCTCCATGTACCACGAGCCGACAATAGGCAAGCCGACACCTTGGCACGAATCGGCTCCACCCGCCAAGCCATACCAGCCGGCGTGTCTCTTCAATGCCTGCGCAAGCCGTCTATCAAGCCTTCACGAGAGTCGGAGTCAATCTTCATACCAGCCGATCTTGGAGCAGACGGCCCAGAAACTTCAGCAGCCGGCCCGGAGACTGCTCCAGCAGGCGGCCTTGGTACTCCAACCCCAGCAAACAGTCCACCAGTAGCTGCGCCGGTTCCTGGCCCGAGGACTCCTCCAGCAGGCAGCCAAGAGGCGCCGGCCCTAGTAGACAGCCCAGAGACCACAACAACCGGCTCGGGGACATCGGAAGCACAGCAGGCGGCCCAGCCCTGCCCTCCGCCTCCCAGCTGAACCACCCTGGTCTCTCTGGCAGAAGCAACAGGAGTCTCAGCGCCATCTTGGGCACAGCTAATCCTCACCTTCCTGCTCAGAAGAGAGCTGCCAGCAGATGAAACCTTGGCACGGCAAGTTCAATGCCGAGCTTCAGCATACACCATAGTCAACAAAGAGCTCGTCATAAGAAGTGCAACAGGTGTCTTCCAGCGCTGTGTGGAAGCAGAAAAGAGTCTGGCTATCCTGAAAGACATTCACCAAGGGGAATGTGGCCATCATGCGGCCTCAAGATCCCTCGTCGCCAAAGCCTTCCGCCACGGTTTCTTCTGGCCGACTGCTTTGGACGACGCTAAAGATTTGGTAAAAAAGTGCAACAGCTGCCAGCGCTTCAGTTCCAAGCAACACTTGCCGGCTTCTGCACTCAAGACCATTCCGATCACTTGGCCATTCGTCGTCTGGGGGCTGGATATGATGGGGCCCTTCAAGACAGCCAGAGGCGGCTTGACACATTTACTCGTGGCAGTGGACAAATTCACCAAGTGGATCGAAGCAAAACCAATCAAGAAACTCAATGGCCCAACTGCTGTGACATTCATCACAGACATCATAGTCCGGTATGGCATACCGCACAATATCATCACCGACAACAGCACTAATTTTGCCGAAGGCGCACTGTCCCGTTTCTGTGCAACACAAGGCATCCGACTGGACCTAATGTCCGTTGCCCACCCACAGTCCAACGGCCAAGTCGAGCGCGCCAACGGACTTATCTTGTCTGGCATCAAGCCCCGGCTGGTCAAACCCTTGGAATGATCAGCCGGCTGCTCGATTGAAGAATTGCCGTCCGTCCTCTGGAGCCTCAGAACAACTCCGAACAAGTCAACCAGCTTCACTCCTTTCTTCCTCGTGTATGGGGCCGAGGCCGTCATCCCAACAGATGTTGAGCTCGACTCACCCCGCGTCACCATGTATACGGAAGCTGAAGCCAAGGAAGCACGAGAAGACGGTGTAGACCTGTTGGAGGAGGCCCGGCTGGTAGCACTCCTTTCGCGAGGGTCTCCACCTCTACCATAGCCGGCGATTCAAGCCACGCTCCTTCCGCGAGGGGGACCTTGTGCTCTGGCTGATCCTGCGAACAGCCGGCCAGCACAAGCTCTCGGCTCCTTGGGAAGGACCGTTCATCATCAACAAGGTACTAGGCAACAATGCCTACTACCTCATTGATGCCCAGAAGCCAAGAGCACGCAAGAGATACGACTCAGGCAAGGAGTCGGAGCGCCCATGGAACGCAAACCTACTTCGTCGCTTTTATAGCTGAAAGACAGTATGTGTCGCGCTATCTATTTTATTTTTAGAACCAATGGGACCCCCGAGGAGTTCTCGGGGGCTGCCCAACCCTTTATCTATATGATAAGAATTATGCCTGTGAATGAGTATTGTTCATTCCTTTGTCCGGCATCGAAGCCTAGCAGACGGCCCGGGGACTGGCCGCCTAGCCCTATGTTTAAAACTTCTCCTTAAAATAGTCGGACAAGTAATGTGATGGCATCCAAGCCCTCTCCCACCATCAGTCACAGACTCGCAGAACGCGGCTGTTCGACTGACAGGAGAAAAAGGCAAGAAGCGGTGCCCACATGAAAAATGCCTAAGGAAAACAAACATAGGGCAAGACGACCCTTCATGCAAAATAGCCGGCTGTTACACAGCCGGCCAGACGGCTTTGGGCTTAGCCATGCCGCCTTCCAGAGGGCGGGACACTTGCCCATCCAGAAAATAGCCAAGTACCTGACCCAGCCACAGAACCACAGAGTGGCTGTCTGGCTGGCAGGACGGCAGTTAAAGGAGATAGCAAAAAAAATCGCCCTAAGGAACCAAGGGCGGGGCTAATCCCAGGACTCGGCACAATTGCATAAAAACCATGCAGCATTAAAAGAATATTTACATCAAACAAGCCCCAAGGGCCGCCTCGCAGCAGCAGCTTACTTATACACCCAGCGGGTGGAATTGTTCGGACTAATCCTACCAAGTCTTACAAAGAAACAGGAACCAAAAGATACAAGAATAAAAGCCTAGGGTGCAGCAGGCGAAGCGGGCGGCACGACGGAGCCGGCTTCCGAGGGGGCTGCCGGGCGGGTCTCGGCCTGGCCGCTTCCTGTGGTAGGCGGAGCCACCACACCTGGTCCGCTTGTCGATGATCGGTCAGGCTGGTGGCCAGCAGACGGATCCGCCTCCTGGGAGCCGGCCTCCTCGTCATTGTCTTCCTCCTCCTCGCCCTCATCGCTGGAGGCGATCTCCTTGTCCGGCTCCTCTAAGGCCGCCAGGTCCAGCCCAAAGTTGTTGGGTGGCACCACATGGCCATTCTCATCCAGCTCTGGGACGAAGATGGAGGTGTCGACGTACTCGGCAAGGGCGGCGACACGTCTGGCAAGGTCCCCTTGCACCGCGGCCAGCTCAGGCTCGGCCTCCATGCGGAAGGTCTTCGGCTGATCGAGGTTCAAATCCAGGTACCAGCCCTTGGCAAACTCCAGGGCGGTCCATGCACCACCCTCGCTAAGGCACCTTCCCAAGCCTCGAAGCGGTGGCCGGCCGCCTCCAGCCAGTCGGCAGTCTGGCTGGGAGTGCGGAGTACCGGAGCACCTGGCCAGAGGGCGGGTAGCACCTGGGCACCAGCGCGCTGCAGGCAGCGAAGCAGGCGATGGACCGGCTGGAGGCGCACCCTGACAGCAAGAAGCTGCTCGGCTAGGGTCCTGGGCGCGTTAGGTGCGATCACCCGGCCCGCCTTGCGCCTCTCGTCACGCTCGGCCTCGATGGCCTGGGTGGCGGCCATAGAGTAGCCCGGGAAGAACTCTGCTAAAACTAGAAGAAGAATCATAAGAAAAGAAAGGCGGCTGTAACAGGTAAATACAAGAAGAAACGGCAGACATCTCACCGTCGACCATGTCTGCAATGGCTCCATAGCTGTCTTGCAGAACCGCCTCCTTCTCGACCCAGTTCGAGCGCTCGGCCTCGAATTCTGCCCGAAGAAGCGTCTCTGCGTCCGACATCTTCCCGAGCTCAACCTTGTGGGCCGCCGCCTGGTCTGCCAGCTCCTTGGCCAGGCAGTCACGATCCTGAGTGGCGAGATCGGGCTCTCGCTCCTTGGCAGCTAGCTCCGACTAGGCCTCGCCCAGCTGGTTGCGGAGGTTAGCTGCGACCGCTGGCAAGAGAAGAAGAATAATAATAATGTCAGCAGTAGCAAAAAAGATAACCTTGGAGTTCCAAGCCGCCTGCTCAGCAGCCGGCTCGAAACTCGGGGACTACACCCAGCGGGTGCGCTGACGCGCCCCCGCAAGGAGGAGAAGGGAAGCACTCACCTTGGATGTCTGCCAGGGCAGCCTGCAGTTGCGCCAGCTCCTGGCGCTGGGCGTTGTAGGAGGCCACACGGAGGTTGTGGTAGTCCTGCAATGAGACACAAGATCAGCCCACGACGCACACTTTGGAGTTCCAAGCCGCCTGCTCAGCAGCAGGCTTGGAACTCAGGGACTACACCCAGTGGGTGAGCTGACGTGCCCCCACAAAAGAAATTGAAGGAATAAAAGCGAAAGAACATGAAGCCTACATACCCGAACAGAAGACTGTGCAGCCACGAACTCCTGCACCACCGTCTGCACGACGTTGCCCAGGGAGGTGAAGCGGTCGAGGACGTCCCGCGATGCGACAATCAGCGCACCGCTGCCTCCGGGCCTCCAACCTGACGACGCCGCGCTGGTGGCCTCATTCTCTGGCGCGGACGAGCTGGCACCGCCGGCCTCCACCTACTGCGGCACGGAGACCGCCCTTGCAGGGCGCGGGCGGGTTGGGGCTTGGGGGGCCGGCTGCGGGCCTGTCACCAGCACGCCCTCAGCTCGCGGCACCTCCGCCCCTGCAGGACGGCTGCCCTGCGCCCTTGCACGCGGCACGGGGGGCGGCGCCAGTGTCTCCATGACGACGCAGTAGTCCCCCTCATTGTCAGGAGCCGGCTGCTCGTCAGCAGCCGGCACTTGGGCCGATGGCTCCAGAAAGCCCGCCTCTGGGAAGACGGTGCGGCCCACTGGCTGCTGGGAGCCCACTTCCTGCTCCTGGGCTCGGGCGGCGTTTGCCTGGGCCTACTTAGCCGCTTCGGCCTCCACCCTGGCTGCGGCATCAGCCACCGCTCGCTCGCGGTCCGCGGCCTCCCGCTCCTCGCACACCTCGCGAGCGTTCCTCTCTGTCGCCTATCGGAGCGCGGCGGCTAGATCCACGCGGCGGGGCGCAGGGGGGACATCCGTGCCCCCCACAATGGAGCCCACTGGCGCCCGCGAGAGGGAGAGCGGCGCGCTGCATGGATATCCTGAAGAAAATGGCGAATCAGCCAAGAGGGGAACGACTGAGAAGAATGAGCATCAAACAAAAGAAGGATACAAGACACTTACCCGGATACAACCGGCCTAGCCTTGGGTACCCTGGGCACGATCGCCTTGGCGGCCGCCTCCCGGCGCCTGGTAGCGGCGGTTGACAGCCGGAGTTTCTTGGGCGGGGCACCAGACGGCCATGAAGAGGACCGCCGCTTCACGCCGCCGGCTGCGCCAGACGGCCCCGCCTGCTGGCTGCCGCGACCAGGCGGATGCGCCTCCTGGACGCGGATGGGCGCCTCCTCCTCCTCCTCCTCCTCCTTCTCGTCTGGCCAATTCTCGACGCCGCTTTCTGGCAGGCCGCCTGATGGTTGGCCCCCGCCGCCTTTCACCTCTTCCTCCTCCATGGCAGCGGCCCCAAGATCGGGGTCGCTCGTGTCGCTCTAGGAGCGATCTGGTTCCAGGGGACGGCCTGGCTCGTCAGAGCCCGGTGCCGGCTGGCCGGGGAAGATCTATAGAAGGCATCAAGATCAGACGGCCATAACAGCCGGAAAGAAAAGAAAGAAAAACAAAAGAAGGTAGAAAAAAACTTACTGCAGGGGGCTGGTTGTTGCGGCTGTATGGCGGCTTGCCAAAGGCCCAGCCGGAGTCGGAGACCTTGCAGTTAGAAATGTAGTTCACCAAGTTAGCCACCTCCTTGTATGGCATTGGCTTGGTGCATGTCCGGCTGGGATCCCGGCGCCCGCTCATGTCACAAATCAGATGAGGGCGGCACTGCAGCGGCAGCACTCGGTGCTCCGCAAACGTGAGCAGCAGATCTGCGAAGACCAGACCCTTGATGTCCCTCAGCTCTCGGAGACACCGCATCGCGATGGAAGCGCCTGCCGTGAGGGAGGTAGGCCGGGTCCTCCAGGAGTCGCGAGGCTCAGCAGGCAGGCCTGGCGCCCAGTCCGGCAAGCAAATGAAGTCTTGGTCGGGGTCGACGTTGGAGACGTAGAAGTATGTTTTCTGCCACAGTTTCACCGACGCCACGAGCTGCTGCGCCGGGAAGAAGTTTCTTGATCCACTGCGCTTCACCGCAATGCACCCCCCGCACTGGGCGGCCACGCTCTGGATTGCGGTGCCGAGCTTCATGTAAAAAAGCTCGGTCCACAACTCCATGGTGGGGAGGATGCCGAAGTATGCCTCGCACAGGACGAGGAAGGCAGATAGCGTCACCATCGTGTTCGGCGTGAGGTGGTGGGGTTGGATGTTGAAGAATTCCAAGAACGACCGAAAGAAGCCGCTCGCCGGGAGGCCGAAGCCGCACGGGAAGTGCGAGCGGAAGACGACCCACTCGCCCAGCCGTGGGGCCGGCCTGATCTCCACCGCCGGCGCTAGGCGCACGGCGACCTTGTCGGCGGGAGGCAGCTTCCGCGACCGGCGGAGGTTGTCGATGTGCTACTCCAGGACGTCGCTGTCGTCCCACTGGCCGTGGTGACGGACCGGCGGTACGGCGGCCATGGCTCAGGCGGCAGCTCGCTGCGGAGTTGGCGAGAGAAGCGGACGAGGGCAAGGAAGAATAAGAAGGAGAGCGGGGAGGGGCGAGCGCGAGAATGGTGCTAACCCATCTCCCCCCGGCCTACTTATAGGCTCGGGGCGGCGAAGCCAAGGGGGCGGGCGTGGGATCAACTGTTCCACGACCCGCACGACCCCCACCTTTTGCGCGCCTAATCCGCGCGCATTAAATGCGCGTGGGGAGGGCAATCGGTTACCCCTGCCACACTGGATCCGCGCGTAGGTCGAGGCCTTGTAGTGGCGGGCCCCGGTCCACTGTTACGTCCCGTCACGCGCGTGGGCTGGCAGGCCGACGCGACGGGGCGTTGACACGTGGGGAGCTGCCAACGGTCGGCAGGCCTGCGCAGCTGCCTGCTGACCAGGCGGTGTCTTCCCCTCGAAGATTTGAAGACAGAGGTTTGACTGCCAGAAGCCGACCCCCTTAGTACAGGCCCGGCTTCCGGCAGACGGAACTTTACGGAAGACGGACGAAGGACGCTAGTCCTGCCTAGAGAGGGAAGCTGCTGGAACCCTGTAGCCCTCCAACGCTAGTCGCGGAGTTCCACCAGCTTCGGGGACTACTGTCAGAGATATTGACCACGGGTGTCCTCAACGACCACCCATGGTATTTCAAGACAATTCGTGGCCGCCTGTTACCCCACGGACGTCTTCTCATCGTGCTGCCTCCTAGGACAGCATGTCCTAGAAGCCGGCTGCCAGCAGGCGACAGGGACCCAAACAGGCGGCAGCATCACAGCTAGCAGCTAGCAGATGGTCCCATGCCCCTCTCTCGGGATGCGTGCTGGGGGGCCACCACGTAGCTGAGGCATGGCTACAGTTGAGTACGTCCTTAGAGAATCTATAAGGGCGTGGCTACAGTGAACGTGTACCTTATGGACATCTCCTTAGCGGCGAATCACTGTAGCCACTCTACACGTGACCAAGCTTCGGACAGAGGAGCCACGACCCCACTACCCGCAAACGGCGGGGCCAGCAGGTTGCTGGCCCCAGCGGCCAGTGGATAAGACATAGACAAACCGCCCCTGGCAGGCAGCCAGGGGAGGCGGCCGCCTGGTAACAGACGGCGAATCCTGCCCTGGAAGTCTGAACCTCATCAAGATGACAAGACAGGGCGTGGTGGAAACGTACGGCAGGAGACAGCGGCATTGTAGCCACTACCCCCTTGACGATGCTGCCATCAGCAGAAGCGCGCCTACAGTGAAAGGCAATCACCCTGGCCCGCAGGCGGCGGACCCCAGCAGACAGGCGGCAAGGCGAGCGCCCGAAGACACTAACGGATGGGGGCCACCCCGCTAAGATTTCTATTGTACCCCCGGGGGGTAGGCCTATATAAACCCCCGAGGGCCCTCCATGAGGAGGGGTTGGAAGATAAAACCTTTAGAAGAGGAAGGAGATAGGGAGAAAGAAACCCTAGCAACCACCCCCCATCCCTAGAGCGAAGGTAGTGAGCTAGCCTTATTCATCTTCTTCCTCTAGACGACACAGCTCGAGGAGCAACCTTGTAGCTACCATAGTGGCATTAGTCATGACGCGGAGTCCCCGCAAAGCAGGACTAGGAGTGTTATCTCCACGGAGAGCCCCGAACCTGGGTAAGATCCGTAGGCGTCCCAAGTTTCGCCTCATCCCGCTTCCAGGGCCCGGCGACGCTCTATTGTCCCCATGCATGATAAGCCATCCGTTGGCATATGTCGCCCCAAAACCCCGACAAGAATAGACCAGGGGACCACAGTTTTCTCTAGTGGCTTCTCTCATGATAGCGATATTCTACGGCGGGTAAACAAATTACTGTCGAGCAATTGATAGAAAAGAGAATAATTATGAGACTATCTAGGCATGAACATTGTATATAGGCATCACGTCCGAGACAAGTAGACCGACTCCTGCCTGCATCTACTACTATTACTCCACACATCGACCGCTATCCAGCATGCATCTAGTGTATTGAGTTCATACGAACAGAGTAACGCCTTAAGCAAGATGGCATGATGTAGAGGGATAAACTCAAGCAATATGATGTAAACCCCATCTTTTTATCCTCGATGGCAACAATACAATATGTGCCTTGATGCCCCTACTGTCATTGGGAAAGGACACCGCAAGATTGAACCCAAAGCAAAGCACTTCTCCCATTGCAAGAACAATAGATCTAGTAGGCCAAACCAAACCAATAATTCGAAGAGGCTTGCAAGGATATTATGAGCACACATAAAAAGTTCAGACAAGGACCAAATATCTTTCATAGATAACCTTGATCATAAACTCACAATTCATCGGATCTCGACAAACACACCGCAAAAAGAGATTACATCGAATAGATCTCTTCGAAGACCGAGGAGAACTTTGTATTGAGATCCAGAGAGAGAGAAGAAGCCATCTAGATACTAGCTATGGACCCGAAGGTCTGTGGTAAACTACTCACAACTCATTGTGAGGGCGATGATGATGATGGTGAAGGCCTCCGTGATGGAACCCCCTCCGGTGGAGCTCTGGAACAGGCTCCAAGATGGGATCTCCACAAGAACAGAAGCTACGGCGGTGGAATTTATGTTTTCTCTCTGCGTAAGGAGTTTCTGGGGTACGTGGACTTATATAGGAAGAAGGAGGGCACCGGGGGCCACACGAGGAGGCCTCGAGGCAGGGGGCGTGCCCCCACCCTCGAGGGCGGCCCCTCGATCCTCTGACATGGTTCTCAAGCTTCCTGGGCGTGATTTTCTCCAAAAGTATCCCTCGCGAATGTTTCATTCCGTTTGGACTCCGTTTGATATTCTTTTTCTGCAAAACCCTGAAATAGGCAAAAAAAACAACAATCTGGACTCGGCCTTTGGGTTAGTATGTTAGTCCCAAAAATGATATAAAAGTGAATGATAAAGCCCATTAAACATCCAAGACTTCATAAGTAATAGCATGGAACAATCAAAAATTGTAGATACGTTGGGGACGTATCAAGCATCCCCAAGCTTAATCCCTGCTCGTCCTCGAGTAGGTAAATGATAAAGAAAGAATTTTTTATGTGGAATACTAACAAATATAGTTTTTCGATGTAATTCTCTTAATTGTGGCATGAATGTTCAGATCTGAAAGATTCAAGATAAAAGTCTATATTGACATAAGAAATAACAATACTTCAAGCAATACTAACAAAGCAATCATGTCTTCTCAAAATACTATGGCTAAAGAAAGTTATCCCTACAAAATCATATAGTCTGGCTATGCTCCCTCTTCATCACAAAAAATATTCATATCATGCACAACCCCGATTTCAGCCAAGCATTTGTTTTCATACTCTATCTTTTCAAACCTTTCAACTTTCACGCAATACATGAGCGTGAGCCATGGATATAGCACTATGGGTGGAATAGAGGTGGTTGTGGAGAAGACAAAAAGTAGGGAGATAGTCTCACATCGACTAGGCGTATCAACGGGCTATGAAGATGCCCATCAATAGATATCAATGTGAGTGAGTAGGGATTGCCGTGCAACGGATGCACTAGAGCTAAATATGACTGAAAGCTCAACAAAAGAAACTAGTGGGTGTGCATCCAACTTGCTTACTCACGAAGACCTAGGGCATTTGAGGAAGCCCATCGTTGGAATATACAAGCCAAGTTCTATAATGAAAATTCCCACTAGTATATGAAAGTGACTAAACATGAGACTCTCTACAATGAAGAACATGGTGCTACTTTGAAGCACAAGTGTGGAAAATATAGTAGCAATTGTCCCTTTTTTTCCTTTTTTTTTTCTTTTTTTTCGGACCTTTCTTTTTTCTTTGGCCATTCTTTTTCTTTTCTTTTTTTTTTTGCAAAGGGGCTTTATAGATTTAGCCTTTCCTCCCATGGGACAATGCTCTAATAATGATGATCATCACACTTTCATTACAACACGAAATTACAACTCGATACTACAACAACAAAGTATGACTCTATATGAATGCCTCCGACGGTGTACCGGTATGTGCAATAAAACAAGAGTGACATGTATAAAAATTATGCATGGTGGCCTTGCCACAAATACGATATCAACTACAAGATCATGCATGGAAATATGACAATATGATGCGTGTCATATGAACAGAATGGTGGAATGTTGCATGGCAATATATCTCAGAATGGCTATGGAAATGCCATGATAGGTAGGTATGGTGGCTGTTTCGAGGAACAATATGGTGGTTGTTTTTAGGAAGGATATATAGTGGGTTTATGGTACCAGCGAAAGTTGCGCGGTACAAGAGAGGCTAGCAATGGTGGAAGGGTGAGAGTGTGTATAATCCATGGACTCAACATTAGTCATAAGAACTCATATACTTATTGCAAAAATCTATGAGTCATCAAAACAAAGCAATCAACGCATGCTCCTAGGGGGAGGTTGGTAGGTGTTAACCATCGCGCGCCCCCAACCTCCACACAAAGGTTGGCACTCTACAAATACCTCATGCTCTAACTTCGTCATATAGCGGTTCACCATATGTGCATGATACGGGAATCACTAACATTAACACAAGTATTTCTCAATTTCATAATAAATCCACTAGCATGACTCTAATATCACTATCCTCATGTCTCAAAACAATTATCAAGCATCCAACATCTCTTTCTATTCAATGCACTTGGTGTGAAATCTTTTACTACATTGACATTGGATGTCTATCATGTGAAGACTAGTTTCTTTAGCCTAAACACATTACCATGCTGTTTTAATAGACTCTCAAATATATATAAGTGAATCATGACAGTTCAACAATTTCTACAAAATATTACCACCACCGTGCTCTAAAAGATATAAGTGAAGCGCTAGAACAAAAACTATTCAACTCAAAAGATATAAGTGAAGCACATAGAGTGTTCTAACAATTTCTAGGCCATATTTAACTCTCTCAAATAGGTGTGTCCAGCAAGGATGATTTTGGCAAACTAACAAGCAAATACTCAAATTTTACAAGACGCTCCAAGCAAAACACATATCATGTTGCGAATAAAAATATAGCTCCAAGTATAGTTACCGATGGATGAAGACGAAAGAGGGGATGCCTTCCCGGGGCATCCCCAAGCTTAGGCTTTTGATTATCTTGAATTTACTTGGGGTACCATGGGCATCCCCAAGCTTAGGCCTTTGCTACTCTTTGTTCCATAGTCCATCAAAGCGATACTCAAAACTTGAAAACTTCACAACACAAAACTTAGACAAAAATTCTCGTGAGCTCCTTTAGTATGAGAAAGCAAACCACTACTCAAGGGTATAGCAATGAATTCATTCTTTGTTTATATTTGTGTTAAACCTACCGTACTCCAACTTCTCTATGGTTCATATCCTCCAATATTACTCAGAGATGCATCGGAATAAGCAAACAACACATGAAAAACAGAATCTGTCAAAGACAGAACAGTCTGTAGTAATCTGCAGGGTTCGCCTAATTCTGGAACTCCAAAAAAATCAAACTAAATTGGTAAATTTTCGTAATTTGTCTACCAATCAGAATCAAAAAGAATCAACTAAAAATCACGCCCCAGTAAAATCACACGACTACTTTAGCGAGCGCTAACGATTCTGTTTTTCACAGCAAGATCATATAAACTTCACACAAGTCTTCCCAAAGGTTCTACTTGGCACAAAAACTAAACAAAACATGGAACCACATATAATCAGAGGCTAGATGCAATATTTATTCCCTAACAGCAACAAAAGAACAAAAAAAACATAAAATTGGGTTGCCTCCCAACAAGCACTATCGTTTTACGCCCCTAGCTAGGCACGATACAAGATAGATCTAGGTATTGCTATCTTTGGAAGGCAATTCTTTAATTAAGCACTTGTGATTCTTGGGCACTTCTTAGTCCCTATGAGTAATCAAACTCTTGGGCAAGAAATCAAGAAATTCTAAAGTGTCAAATGGGTCTCTTGCAAAAGTAAGAAAATTAGGGTGAACACTTATGGATTTGAGATCCGCAAGTCTAGAAGTTTCACCCTTGTCTTTCGGGACATACATGAACTTAGATAATTTAGTGGAGGTATTTGGAGTAGTTTTTATAGCGGAAAGAGCGGAACCCACATTAGTTATAACATCCTCAAGCATATTGATTCTAGTAGAATCCTGATCTAGCTTTTCTTTAACTATGGGCTCTTTTTCCTTAAGATTTTTCAGAATAACTCCTACCTTGGATCCATATTGGGTGATTTCATTATGAATTTTTCTATCCAAGTTTTCTACCAATTCTACCATAGCAACTTTGTTTTCTATGATTTCTAACCTTTGCATAACATGCTCCAAAGTTAAAATGGTCCCATTAACCATAAGAGGTGGTGAGCCAAATAATTCAGTCATAGTTTTATAAGAATCAACGGTGTGGCTACCCAAGAAATTCCCTCCAATAATGGTATCTAAGATAAATCTATTCCATGGAGTTACGCCAACATAGAAATTGCGAAGAAGCACGGAAGTGGAAAGCTTCCTATTAGATCTATTTTGAGCATTGCAAATTCTATACCAGGCATCTTTTAAGTTTTCTCCCTCCCTTTGTTTAAAGTTGAGGACCTCACTCTCGGGAGTGGTGATAATGATAGGTGTGCTAGACATGATGAAAAGCAAGCAAGCAACACACAACCAAACAAAAAGCAAGCGAAAGATAAACACACGGCGGAAGAAGGGCGAATAAAACAGCAAGGGTGAAGTGGGGGAGAGGAAAACGAGAGGCAAATAAATGTAATGCGAAGGATAAGGGTTTGTGATAGGTACTTGGTATACGAATTTTGCGTAAGCCTCCCCGGCAACGGCGCCAGAAATTATTCTTGCTACCTCTTGAGCTTGTGTTGTATTCCCTCGAAGAGGAAAGGGAGATGCAGCACAGTAGCGTAAGTATTTCCCTCAGTTTTTGAGAACCAAGGTATCAATCTAGTAGGAGACCACGCGCGAGTCCCTCGCATCTGCACAAACAAATAAGAACTTCGCAGCCAACATGATAAGGGGTTGTCAATCCCTTTATGGTCACTTATGAGAGTGAGATCTGATAGAGATGATAGTTTATATTTTTGGTATTTTTGGTTTAATAAAACTGCAAATAAAAGCGGTAAAAGTAAAGTAGATGTAGATTGATATGTTGAGAATAGACCCGGGGGCCATAGTTTTCTCTACTGGCTTCTCTCATGATAGCGATATTCTACGGCGGGTAAACAAATTACTGTCGGGTAATTGATAGAAAAGCAAATAATTATGAGACAATCTAGGCATGATCATTGTATATAGGCATCACGTCTGAGACAAGTAGACCGACTCTTGCCTGCATCTACTACTATTACTCCACACATCGACCGCTATCCAGCATGCATCTAGTGTATTGAGTTCATACGAACAGAGTAACGCCTTAAGCAAGATGACATGATGTAAAGGGATAAACTCAAGCAATATGATGTAAACCCCATCTTTTTATCCTCGATGGAAACAATACAATACGTGCCTTGCTGCCCCTACTGTCACTGGGAAAGGACACCGCAATATTGAACCCAAAGCCAAGCACTTCTCCCATTGCAAGAACTATAGATCTAGTAGGCCAAACCAAACCGATTATTCGAAGAGACTTGCAAGGATATTATGAGCACACATAAAAAGTTCAGAGAAGAACCATATATCTTTCATAGATAACCTTGATCATAAACTCACAATTCATCGGATCTCGACAAACACACCTCAAAAGGAGATTACATCGAATAGATCTCCTCGAAGACCGAGGGGAACTTTGTATTGAGATCCACAGAGAGAGAAGAAGTCGTCTAGATACTAGCTATGGACCCAAAGGTCTGTGGTAAACTACTCACAACTCATGGTGAGGGCGATGATGATGATGGTGAAGGCCTCCGTGATGGATCCCCCTCCGGTGGAGCTCCGGAACAGGCTCCAAGATGGGATCTCCACGGGAACAGAAGCTACGGTGGTGGAATTAGGGTTTTCTCTCTGCGTATGGAGTTTCTGGGGTACGTGGACTTATATAGAAAGAAGGAGGGCACCGGGGGGCACACGAGGAGGCCTCGAGGCAGGGGGGCGTGCCCTGGGAAGGGGGGCGCACCCCCCACCCTCGAGGGCGGATCCTCGATCCTCTGGCGTGGTTCTCAAGCTTCCTGTGCGTGATTTTCTCCTAAAATATCTCTCGCGAAGGTTTCATTCCGTTTGGACTCCGTTTGATATTCTTTTTCTGCAAAACCCTGAAATAGGCAAAAAAACAGCAATCTGGACTCGGCCTTTGGGTTAGTAGGTTAGTCCCAAAAATGATACAAAAGTGAATGATAAAGCCCATTAAACATCCAAGACTTCATAAATAATAGCATGGAACAATAAAAAATTATAGATACGTTGGAGACGTATCAATGGGCGCGATGTCGAAGTCAATGAGCTCGGTCCGGTAGTTAACGGGTGTGCCGAAGGTGACCGGGAGGCGGACCTGGCCGAGCGGGACGGTCGAGCCCGCGACCCCAAGAAGGGCTTGGTGGGGAGGAGCTGCCTGTAGGACACGGGCAGATGACCAAAAGCCTCCGCTGAGAGGATGTTGAGCCCGGTGCCGCCGTCGATGAGGGTCCTTGTGACAGCCACCCCGCATATGGTGGGGGTACATACCGTAGGGAGGACGTTCGTGCCGGCTGCAGCTGTGGTGCGGTCGCTGGGGCCGAAAGCGATGGCGTGCCCCTGCGCGTCCTGCCCCCGTGGGACCTCCTGCGGCTGGGCGGCGACCCCGATCCGTTGAAAGTGTGACTTGACGTGTCGGGCCGGCGCCGGTGCTTGGGATCCTCCGATGATGCAAGCGACCCTGCGGCAGTGCAACCCCCCACCGGTAGCGCCCAGCAGCTCGTCGACACGGGCCACCCAAGCGTTGAGCTCCTCCGTGGGTGGCCGGTGCCGGAGCAGCTTCTGCGCCGCTAAGAGTGCCGTCGACGAGGCCACGGGGAGCGAAAATGGCGAAGCAGGCCGCTCCCCGGTTGCCCGGCCGGCGAAAACGTCGTCGGGGGAGGGGGCGGAGCGCCCATGGGTGGCGCGGTCTGCCGACGCCGCTCGGACGACGGGGACAGCACCAGCCTCCACGCGGATGCGGCAGGCTGCGGCCATCATGGTGGCGTGGAGCAGGAGAGGGGAGGCGAGGTCATCGGAGAGGCGAGATTTCGACACGCCCCTTACCTGGCGCGCCAAATGTCGGATTACGGGCTCTGCAAACCCAAAGAAGTTCGAACACAGGGGCGTGAACAAAGATCACTCCCGCTCATGTCTACCTAGCGCCGCGCCCTCGCCCGGTGGTGAGATTCAAGCAAGCAACAAGTAAAAGCACACACGAGTTTACCCAGGTTCAGGCCACCTTGCGGTGTAAAACCCTACGTCCTGCTTGAGTGGATTAGCCTCAGGGGGCTGGAGTATGAACAAGTATTGTGGTTCTTGAGCTCAGGAGGAGAGCTCAAGAGGGTCAGGAGGCAAGTGTTCTTGCTCCTTGAAGTGAAGGTTGGGTGTTCGAGATGAGGTCTCTCCCTTCCACAGTGGAAACCCTAGCTACTTATATAGGCGGCCAGGGTCCTCTTCCCCCGAAATGTTTAGGCAGGAAGGGATCCCACAACGGCCATTTTGAGCGGGAACACAAGGACGTTCCTATCCTAACAAAAGTGGTCGTCGACTGCAAAGAGATCAGGCGATGACACGGTGGTGGGCTCGGTGGTGACATCCTCCCTGTCGTCCTTGCGGTCTTCGATCTTATTGCACAGAAGGGGAAACCTTTGTCTCGCCCCTCGGGAACCTGCGCCTGCGTTGCCTCCTTTGCACCAAAATGGCAAATGCGCCACTAGCACACGCTAGCACCCGCTGGCGCGGTGCGTCACTGCTCACATCACTGCCTCCTCCTAAGGTAGGCTTGGCCTTGAGTTCTCCGCCCCTCCGGAGCAGCCAAGCCGAGGCCGCTCTTGAGAGGGTCTTGGTATCATTCTCCTCGTGAGGGTCTTGAGCAGCTGGTCGATCAGCTGGGCCGTACCGAGCCGTAGTAGGAGCACGTCGCGGGCCGCAGGCAGGCAAGTCTGGGTACCCCGGTTCCCAAGACACCAACATATTCATCAAAATAAGCAAACAACACACGAAAAATAGAATCTGTCAAAAACAGAACAATCTGTAGAAATCTATAACTTTAGAATACTTCTGTAACTCTAAAAATTCTAAAATAAATTGGTGGACGTGAGGAATTTGTCTATTAATCATCTGCAAAAAGAATCAACTTAAAAGCACTCTCCAGTAAAAAAATGGCAGCTAATCTCGTGAGTGCAAAAGTTTCTGTTTTTTACAGGAAGATTGCAAAGACTTCGCCCAAGTCTTCCCAAAGGTTCTACTTGGCACAAACACTAACTAAAACACAAAACCACATCTAAACAGAATCTAGATGCATTATTTATTACTAAACAGAAGTAAAAGCAAAGAAAATAAAATTGGGTTGCCTCACAACAAGCGCTATCGTTTAACACCCTTAGCTAGGCATTGATAATTCCGATGATGCTCACATGAAGGATAGCAATTGAAACACGGAGAGAGCATCACATAGCATGTGAAAAACACATCTAAGTCTAACATACTTCCTATGCATAGGCATCTTATAAGAAAACAAATTATCAAGGCAAGCAAAAACTAGCATATGCAAGGAAGCAGAAAGGAACGATAGCAATCTCAACATAACGAGAGGTAATTTAGTAACATGAAGATCTCTACAACCATATTTTCCTCTCTCATAATAATTGCATGTAGGATCATAAGAAAATTCAACAATATAGCTATCACAAAACATATTCTCAACATGATCCACATGCATACGAAGTTGACACTCTTCCAAAATAGTGGGATCAACATTAACTAAAGTCATGACCTCTCCACACCCACTTTTATCAAAATTTCATAAGATTGAACATTCTCCAAATATGTGGGATCTAAAGTTGACACTCTTCCAAACCCACTTTCAGTATTATTGCAAACATTATTATCAATCTCAGATATATCATGGGGCTTAAATAAGTTTTCAAGATCGTAAGAAGCATCACCCCAGTCATGATCATTGCAACAAGTAGTGGGCATAGAAAAATAAGTATCCCCAAGCTTAGGGTTTTGCATATCATTAACACAATTGACATTAATAGAATATATAATAACATCATTGCACTCATATTTTTCATCGAAGGAACTATCAAGTATGGGTGCAATAGCAACGATCTCATGTTTAACATAAGGAACTATATCAAATTCATCTTCATAAATATTGGCACAATGGCCACAAGAATAGCAAGTGTCATGTTCATCAAGGGATATTTCAATCAAATCATCGGAATCATAATTATCTATAGATTCATGCATATCATTATTTTCTTCCAAAGCAGCGGTCATTCTTTTAATAAATTATTTGACATAGACATTATGAGCATAGTTTTCATAGCAATATTTAAGTATGTCAAATTTTTCAGATTCGTAGAGAGTAATATCATACTTTTCAATCACAGAAGCAACTTCATAAGCACCCTTAAAAGCAACAAATTCTTCAATGTATTCGATATTGTAGTAACTATAAACACCCTTTGCATAAGAAGATAAGATTTCATTATCATTAAACTCACATAGGTAGGGGAGGTGTTTTTTAGGGTTCTTAGAGCAACAAGTAAAATCATGAATTTCACAAAGATTCCAAGCATAACACAGCAATCTATTTATTTGATCCCATAAGAGTCTCCCTTTGTCAGACAAACGGTGATACACAAAATGAGCATGCTCATCTAAAGATTTCCCATCAACTAGGCTAGTTGAGCTTTCAGCACGAGCGCATGAGGATCGAAGATGATCCAAGTAGAACACTTTAAGTGGATCCATATCAATAGATTTTTAACAAGCAAAGATGCAAGCAAATAGAAGGCATGTGGCAACACAAGCAAACAAAAAGGCGAACGAAAAAAGGGAAAATGTGAAGTGAGGGAGAGGAAAACGAGAGGCAAATGGCAAATAATATAATGCCAGGGATAAGATTTTGCGATGGGTACTTGGTATGTGACTTGTGCGTAGATCACCCCGGCAACGGGACCAAAAATTCTTCTTGCTACCTCTTGAGCATGCGTTTTTTTCCATTGAAGAGGAAAGGGTGATGCAGCAAAGTAGCGTAAGTATTTCCCTCGGTTTTTGAGAACCAAGGTATCAATCCAGTAGGAGACTACACGCAAATCCCTCGTACCTGCACAAACCAATAAGAAGCTTATAACCAACGCGATAAAGGGGTCGTCAATCCCTTATCGGCCACTTGCAAAAGTGAGATCTGATAGAGATAATAAGATAAATATTTTTGGTATTTTTGTTGTATAGATTGAAAAGTAAAGATTGCAAAATAAAAGAACAGTAAAGATAACTAGTTGATGGAAGATTAATATGATGGAAGATAGACCCGGGGGCCATAGGTTTCACTAGTGGCTTCTCTCAAGATAGCATATTCTACGGTGGGTGAACAAATTACTGTTGAGCAATTGATAGAAAAGCGCATAGTTATGAGAATATCTAGGCATGATCATGTATATAGGCATCATGTCCGTGACAAGTAGACCGAAACGATTCTGCATCTACTACTATTACTCCACACATCGACCGCTATCCAGCATGCATCTAGAGTATTAAGTTCATAAGAACAGAGTAACACCTTAAGCGAGATGACATGATGTAGATGGATAAACTCATGCAATATGATATAAACCCCATCTTTTTATCCTCGATGGCAACAATACAATACGTGCCTTGCTGCCCCTGTTGTCACTGGGAAATGACACCGCAAGATTGAACCCAAAGCTAAGCACTTCTCCCATTGTAAGAAAGATCAATCTAGTAGGCCAAACCAAACTGATAATTCGAAGAGACTTGCAAAGATATTTAAACCATGCATATAAGAATTCAGAGAAGAACCAAATATTGTTCATAGATAATCTTGGTCATAAACCCACAATTCATCAGATCTCGACAAACACACCACAAAAAGTATTACATCGAATAGATCTCCAAGAAGATCGAGGAGAACTTTGTATTGAGATCCAAAGAGAGAGAAGAAGCCATCTAGCTAATAACTATGGACCCGAAGGTCTGTGGTAAACTACTCACAACTCACCGGAGAGGCTATGGTGTTGATGTAGAAGCCCTCCATGATCGATTCCCCCTCCGGCGGAGCTCCGAAAAAGGCCCCAAGATGGGATCTCACGGGTATAGAAGGTTGAGGCGGTGGATATAGTGTTTCGTGGTGCTTTCGGATGTTTTCAGGGTATATGAGTATATAAAGGAGGAAGAAGTATGTCGGTGGAGCTACGAGGGGCCCATGTGGGTGGGGGCGTGCCTACCCCCCTGGGCGCGCCCTCCTGCCTCGTGGCTTCCCAGGTGTGTACTCCAAGTCTTCTTGGTTGCGTTTGTTCCAAAAACGATCCTTGCGAAGGTTTCATTCCGTTTGGACTCCGTTTGATATTCCTTTTCCGTGAAACACTGAAATAGGCAAAAAACAATTTGCACTAGGCCTTGTGTTAGTAGGTTAGTCCCACAAATAATATAAAAGTGCATAATAAAGCCCATTAAACATCCAAAACAAATAATATAATAGCATGGAACAATAAAAATTATAGATACATTGGAGACGTATCAAACAACTTATAAAAATTCTATGGGTATGTCTCCATATAAAATGGTTTATGGAAAAGCTTGCCAATTGTCTCTAGAGTTAGAACATAAAGCATTTTGGGAAATTAAACAACTCAACTAGGATTTTAAACTTGTCAGTGAAATGAGGCTATTTGATATTAGCTCACTAGATGAATGGAGAACCCAAGCTTATGAAAATGCCAAATTATTTTAAGGAAAAGGTTAAAAGATGGCATGACAAAAGAATCCAAAAGCATGAGTTCAAAGTTGGAGAATATGTTCTTTTGTACAACTCTTGTTTTAGAGTTTTTGCAGGAAAACTTCTTTCCAAATGGGAAGGACCATATATTATCGAAGAGGTTTATCGCTCTGGAGCTATCAAGATTAATAATGCCGAAGGTACTAACCCGGAGGAGGTAATGGACAAATAATTAAACACTATATATCAGGTACACCTATTAATGTTGAAAGCAATATTATCCAAACCATGACACCGGAGGAACGCATAAAAGAAACCTTTCACAACACTCCAGAACCCTGAAAAGGAGGAGGTACGTGATACGGTAAGCAAACGGACTCCAAAAAATCCGCAAAAATAATTTCTGTCAGTTTTGGAATATTACAATAATTAGGAAAATAAGAAATAACTGGGAAGGCATCCGATGTGAGCACGATACACCAGGGCGCGCCTGCCTTCTCTAGCGCGCCCTGGTGGGTTGTGCCCCCTCGGGAACCTTCCTGGCTCTGTTTTCCTTCCATATTCTTGTTTCCTAAGATAAAAAATCCTTATATATACCCCAGCTGATTTGACCACCGCATCACAGAAAAATCCTCTGTTCTTGTTTCATGTTGTTTTCCTGTCAGATCTAGATCACCATGGCTCCACCAAGCTCCTCCAAGGACAAGTTCTTAGAGAAGGTTATCAACCCATACTTGTCGGAGGTGACGAAGCACCCTCAAGCCATTGAGATGCGTGAGGGGGTGCTCCACATCTGGGATGTTCAAGGGCCCAAGAGGACGGGGAGCATGGAGGCTAGCGTCGAGGGGGTGGAACAAGACATCTTCAAGTGCGAAGGGATGGTAGAGCATGGACTTAGTGCCAATAACTCCATGATCACGGAATTCACCTGTGACAACATGGTGGATGGATGATCCATGAAGGACATCGTCTTCACCTTCAGCGAGCAAATTAATTTTTGCAAAGCCAAATCTATGATCTTCAAAACCAAGTTTCCGAGTAAGAAGCAAGATTTAAATGTATGAGTTTAGCTGTCAGTTGCAGGACTTGGGAGACTCGTGCATCTTCTTTTGATGGTGAGACCCTGCCCTGGAAGCCGGAGGACAAACCTACTACCTCACCACCACCTTCATCATCTTCCCCACCAAAGGAGACTTGAGTACACGGGTATGGGCACTCCCCTTGGCTTGTGCCAAGCTTGGGGGAGATGTCCCGGTATCGCATAACCATCACTTTTATTTACCTTTACCTATCTTAGTTCGATCCTTAGTTATTTCGTGATTTAGTTGAATAAATTTTTAGTATGATGTATTTTTGAGTTTTAGTTTCGTGATCTATCTTTCTATATAATCGAGTGAGAGTTATATAATAAAGATTAGTTTGAGTTTTGCTTCTTCACTTTTATGTTGCAATCAAATAAAAAGAAATAAATGAAAAATAGCATATGCTAATCTTATGCTAAGTAATGACATCACACAAGGAAAAGTATAAGTGGTAAAATTTGTTGGAGATTGACAAACATAGCATGGGTCAATGATGCAACTCATGAAAGAATTGATAAGGTAAGAGAAGATTCAGATTGAAATACACTATCTTGGACATATTTTATGATTGTGAGCCCCCATTAAATATTATATGTCAACATTACTGACATTGGAAAAGGGAGACAACCTAATGAGTTATGTTTGTTCATACTCACATAGAAGTTATATTGTCATAGATCCTTCAACATGTCGTGCTTGTTCAATACCTTTGCTAGCCAAAACTACGCACTAAGTAGAGATACTACTTGTGCATCCAAAAACCCTAAACCCAACTCATGTTTTGAGAGTCCAGCATACCTACCTATGGATTGAGTAAGATCCTTCAAGTAAGTTTTCATCGATGCAATAAGGCAATAAAAATTGCTTATAAATGTGTTTGATCATTTAGTGAAAGAGAAAATTGAGCGTTGTACAAACTTGTGACGGCAAAGTAATAAAAGCGACATACTGCATAATAAAGGTTGCTATCATAAGGGGCAATATAACATGATGTTCTTTTGCATTAAGGGATTGGGCATACAAACAAAAAATGCATGACAACCTTCGCTTCCCTCTGCGAAGGGCCTATCTTTTACTTTTATGTATTTTCTTTTATGCAATAGTCAAAGCATGCTTCCTCATTCCTTTTTATTTTCTATTTTCACAAGCATCATGTGGTGAGGAAAAATCTAGGCACGTATATCCAGTTGGATATGAGTGAGCAAGAGTTATTATTGTCGACATCACCCTTGAGGTGAATACGTTGGGAGGTGAAATTATAAGCCCCTATCTTTCTATGTGTCCGGTTGAAACTTTTTGCTCATGGGTATGTTGTGAGTGTCAACAATCATAGAAGATTAAAAGATGGTTGAGTATGTGGACTTGCCAAAAGGCTTCGATACATGACCCTTCCTGAAAGTATGATGAATTGTAGTTGAAAAGTTGACTCAGAACATAGTTTGTTGGTTTTCAATAAAGTTTATGCCCTCTACTTCGATGTTGGGATGAATTGTTACTTGTTCATGAGAAGTTGTATGATAAAATTTATATGATAAAGCTTATTAATAAAGTTTGTTGTTGTTATAATAATAAGCATGATGCTACTATGTTCGTATTTTGTTTTATCGACACCTCTCTCTCTAAACATGACATGATTTTCAATATCGGCTTCCACTTGAGGACAAGCGAGGTCTAAGCTTGAGGGAGTTGATACATCCATTTTGCATCATGTTTTCTTACTATTATTTATAATGTTTTTATGCATAATAATTCTTTATGGAGTAATTCTAATGTCTTTTCTTTCATAATATGCAAGGTTTACACAAAGAGGGAGAATATCGGCAGCTGAAATTCTGACCTGAAAAAGCTACGTCAAGACACCTATCCTGCACATCTCCAAATAAGCTGAAAATTTACGGAGAATTATTTTGGATTATATAAAAAATACTTGAGTAAATAACTACCGGAGGGGGGGCACCTGGTGAACATAAGACACCAGGGCGCGTCAGCCCCCCCCCCCCCCAGGCGCGCCCTGGTGGGTTGTGGCCAGCCCGGCCCACCTCCGATGCCCATCTTCTGGTATATAAGGTCTTTTGGCCTAGAGAAATAAGGAGATGACTTTCGGGACGGAACACCATCGTCTCGAGGTGGGACTTGGTCAGGAACACTTTTGCCCTCCGATGGAACTTCCCTCCCGGAGGGGGAAATCAAAGTCATCGTCGTCACCAACAACCCTCTCATCTTTGGGAGGCCAATCTTCTTAAACATCTTAAACATCACCATCTCCTCTCAAACCCTAGTTCATCTCTTGTGTTCAATCTTTGTACCAGAACTTCAGATTGGTACGTGTGGGTGACTAGTAGTGTTGATTACATCTTATAGTTGATTACTATATGGTTTATTTGGTGCAAGATTATATATTCAGATCCATTATGCTATTTAATACCCCTCTGATCTTGAGCATGATTATCATTTGTGATTAGTCACTTTAGTTCTTGAGGTCACGGGAGAAATCATGTTGCAAGTAATCATGTGAACTTCATAAGTGTTTGATATTTTGATGATATGTATGTTGTGATTCCCTTAGTGGTGTCATGTGAACGTCGACTACATGACACTTCACCATCTTTGGTCCTAAGGGAATGCATTGTGGACTAGTTATTAGTTGATGGGTTGCTAGAGTGACAGAAGCTTAAACCCTAGTTTATGCGCTACTTTGTAAGGGACCGATTTGGATCCATATGTCTAATGCCATGGTTAGATTTTATCTTAATACTTTTCTCGTAGTTGCGGATGCTTGCGAGGGGTTAATCATAAGTGGGAGGTTTGTTCGAGTAATAACAACACCCAAGCACTGGTCCACCCACATATCAAATTATCAAAGTAGCGAAGGCAAATCAGACCAACATGATGAAAGTGTCTAGATGAAATTCCCGTGTACCCTCAAGATTGCTTTGCTTATTATAAGACACCGTTTTGGCATGTCCTTTTCCACAAAAGGATTGCGCTACCTTGCTACACTTTATTTACCATTACAATTACTTGCTTGTTACAAATTATCTTGCTATCAAACTACCTGTTACCGACAATTTCAGTGCTTGCAGACATTACTTTGCTGAAAACCGCTTGTCATTTCCTTCTGCTCCTCGTTGGGTTCGACACTCTTACTTATCGAAAGGACTACGATTGACCCCCTATACTTGTGGGTTATCACACCAGCACCAGCTTTAGCCCCATGCATGCGGCCATTCCCTTTGTCGAGCTGCAACTCTACCTCATTGGCTCAAGCTGGTATTAGTACGGTGAAGACGTACTATTACTCCTGTGCCTGCCAGGCACTGGCCGTAGCTATTGATCGAGTGAGCAGAGCACCACCGCGCCGCGTGCCATACCAAAAATAGGCCCGAGCTAGCTCCTCCTCTGTCCTGTCTCGACGGATACGTATGTCAGCGCATGACAAAGCATTCACGATTCATTCTATTCTACCGGTACTTTGTCCGGGTGTGGAGCATACTATGATCGTCCGCTGTCACTTCCACGATTATTACCCAAGTCGGCAACGCTTTGGTTGGGGGCAAAGGCACAGTACCGACCGACTGACCGATGTTGGTCAAGTCCCCGATGTTTAGACACGCCAAGCCAGGGCATGGAAAGGCACATGCTTCGCTTCGTCGGTTGCGCACGCACGCAAGTGCCGCCATACTCTATGTCATGATCTGATTCTGATCTCAACAGGGAAAAAGATCGAGCAGGTACTACAAGGCGGAGCAGTGGAGGAAGAAAGCGAGAGGGAAAAAGGGAGGTTGGTGTGGCAGTGCCAATCGCCACGCGAATAAGTGGCAAGTTTGGCCGGGACGCGACACGACGGTTGCAAGGTTTGGCTAGGACGCGACACGACATGGGACAATGGGAATGGCTGCGTGCATGGGGCTAAACTATATGACCATCACTCGATCAACCATATTCATTTTCTAATACAAAGCGAATTCGCTAATTATCTTATGATTGTTGCACAGTTTAAAATGTGAGTATGATGTGCGTGGAGAGATTGTCATCCATGCTTCGGTATTTAAAGTGACCGGAAAGTGTTATTTTAGTAATTTAAAATCTCATGTTTTCAGAGTTTAGTCAACTCTTAGTCATGTTGTTTAATAATTACCAGGTCCAATAAAAGTTTAGTATGATGCATAGTTTTTCTGAATTTTGACAAGCAAGTGCATCTTTGGTTGCGCCGATCGGATCGGTTTCGGTGTGTACATGGTATTGATGGAGTGCTGACCACTTCATCCGGTGTTTCCTTTGTCATGTGAGGTGCATGTTGTTTTGAGATCTTGAAGCAAGCAGAAAGCCGATGGAGGGTCTTAGGGACGACGAAAGCTTCAGTGACGACATCAGGCAAGAGAGGTATCGAGACTGCAAATCGCTTTCCTACTTCTGCATTTCTTACTGTATATGTAACTTTGTCAGTATTCAGATCGTATAGCCTATGGGGAGCACTTAAAAACATAATTTGATGATGCTTAAAATTTGGAATGATATGTTTGATACATCTGCATTGTTGACACGGTCTTCTTTAATGAATAATAAGGTAGTCCAGTAGAATTGTAACTTTAGAGCCCTGCAAATTGTCTGTGCAAATTATGATGCTGGTTTATAGAACTAAATTTATGGTGTGCCTGTATTTTATCTTTAGTATTAGGTTTGTCAGAAGCTTTATTGTGGGCTGTGTAACTTGGCAAAAAAGTTCTAAGCACAAGTCAGATCCTTTCATGGCTTCCCTTATAAGATGATATACAAGGAAGCTTATTGCTTAGTGTAATTACACAAGTGCTTGGATTATTCTGTAGTGAAAATAATGTGATTTTCCATCTTATTTATGTTCTTAGATCAGCTCACCCTAAGCCTTAGACATACAAAGTAATTTGTGAAGATATATGTTCTTAATTTGATCCCACCTTCCCTGATTAAAAATAAGTCATTACTCGATTTGATTATTGTATTAGTGTCTCTTAAGTTCGCTGCAATCCCTTGATGTTTCCTTTGAATTTAGAAGAAGAGATTACAGTCATAAGATTCTTAATTTCGTTGGCTCTCCATCCGGATCATGGCAAGACGGCCAGAAGGCAGTTGTTGCCTCCAGTCGCTCTAAGGCCACCGTTCGGATCAGCGCGAAGAAACCCGTTCGGACCGCCGCTGCAAGCCTCGCCTCATCAACAGATCAACCTCTGCACCTACATCCACTTCGACATGCCTTCAGTCAAAGCAGGTCCATTTTACCCTCCTTCATGCAGATGAGTCTGATCAAGTTTATTTCAAATTATAATCTAGAGTAGTTACACTTTTTTGCCTCTGCATGATGTTAGCGGATCTTCTAAATCACTTCCTCAGCTTAACAATGTTAGCTCACTCCAGCAACACAGGGAATACAAACCAACTGTTATCAACATCAGTGAAGTCAGTAATGATGGTGGGTCTTCTGAATCACTTCCTCGGCTTAACAATGTAATCTCACTCCAGCAACGAGGCAAATCCAAACCAGTTGTTATCAACATCGGTTATGGTAGTGGTAACTGCAACCTGCTTATTTTCCCTTTTTAACCTCCTACTTATATTCACCTTTTAGGCATCTTACTGTCCATAATTACAAAGGCCCTTCCCATCATCGCAAGAAAGCCAGCAAAAGAAGCACACATCCGATGGTACAGAACCATCTACATGTGCCACTGTAATACCATTATGCCTTATTTATTTTGTCGTCCTATAGATGTGACGAGGAACGTAAAAATATAATCATATGTCAAATCTGTTTGGATACTTCTAGATACTTCTGTTGTGGTCTAGTATTTCTTTTCTTTTCTTTATCCTACCTACTGTTTTCTAGAGTCTTCTAGTTGTGAGTAGCTATGGGTAGAATGGTGAACCTTAAATAATGTTTCTAGAGTATTCCAACTATAAGTAGAAGTATGTGAAGGCCTCCCAAAGCCCTATAAATAGAGCTCCTCACCTCTACTTTGTACGAAGACTATGTACCCACTACCTATAATAGAACTTGTCGTTCTTATCTAAGATCTTGGAGTAGATCTTGTGCCCTAGGAGTTCTGGATTGAACTCTTGCTGCCCTATCAGCCTACATTCGCCTCTAGAGCGATATCTACCACATCACGTTGAAGTTGTTCCTTCAACACTTATGTTGAACACATTGTAGCAGCAAGGTGGAGTTGCTCCTCCACAAACTTTGTGCTGCTTCACGTGGCATCAGAGCCTCGTTGACCCATAAACGTTCTTGTTGTCCTCTTAGAGAGCAAGTTGCAGCAAGGAATGGAGCAATTGGAGAAGAGGATGGATACTGCTGAACAAAAAATCAAAGAGCTGCGTGAAGATCTTAATATGAGATTTGACCAGCTAGTTGAGATGATAAGAAAGGGTGTCCCCCCTGCTACCAATGAAGGAGATTCATCTAAAGAAGGGGAAGATGTTCATCAAGGAAGAAGGAGAGGTAATCTTGGAGCAAGACCGCCACAACAACATGTTGTTCAACGTGCTTCAAGAAGGCCAATTTATGTTGAAGCTTCTGAAGGTGAAGAATATGATGATGCCCTTGAAGAACCAAATCTCTACGCATATCAGAGAGCACCCAACCCTACATATGCAAGTGATACATACAAGGTGAAAGCTGAGATCCCAAGTTTTAATGGAAATGTTGACATTGAAGGTTGCCTAGATTGGTTATATGAAGTGGAGACTTTCTTTGAGGTCATGGAGGTTCTAGAAGATCGTAGAGTTCCTTTGGTCGCATACAAGCTGAAAGGAGGAGCTAGTGCACGGTGGCATCGCGTTCAAGAGGAGCATGGGCTGAGAGGAGAACCTCATGTTAGAACTTGGCGACAAATGAAAGGCCTCTTGAAAGGGAGATTTTTGCCCGCTGATTATGACCAGATCCTATTTATCCAATTTCAAAATTTTGCTCAAGGAAATAGGACTATTTCAGATTACACAGAGGAGTTTCTAAGGCTACAAGTGAGGTGCAACCTTGCTGAAACTGAAGAGCAACAAGTTGCAAGGTACATCAATGGTCTCAATGATGCTATTCAAGATCGATTGATGATGCAACAAATATGGTTAGTTGATCAAGCACAAGCTCTAGCCTTAAAGGCCGAGAGGTTCGTGAGGATGAGAAAGACAACTAAGGCCCCATATCCTCCATATCCTCATACCGAAGGCTCATCTAGGAACCAACCTAATAGAGTGGAATAAGAGACCACTCCACCAAAGACAAAACAGCCCATCCCGAAGCAAACTAGAGGCAAGGGTAAGGCAAATGAAGGCCCAAAGTGCTATAAATGTGGTAAAGAGGGACACATATCCAACGGTTGCCCACTAAGGGAATTTTTTAACATGACTATCCATGATGGTGAAAGCGATGAGGAAGAATACGAATCTGAAGATGTAGACGGACAAGAGGTTTATCAAGAAGAAGGTGAAGAGGTGGTATGTGTGATCCAGCGTCTCCTATGTTCCACACCACAACTCGATGACACATAACGGAAGAAAATATTTGAGAGCAAATGGACGGTGAATGGCAAGGTATGCAAACTAGTTATTGATAGTTGCAGCTGCGAGAATCTTATCTCCCTGAAGTTGGTGGACCATTTAAAGCTTGAAACCCATGACCATCCAAATCCCTACACTATTGGATGGATCAAGAAAGGAGTGAATATGAGGATCGCCAAACAATGCAACCTGACACTTTCTTAGGGTAAGCATTATCGCTCAAATGTGTTGTGTGATGTGGTTGACATGGATGCCAGCCATGTTCTTCTTGACAGGCCTTGGCAATTTGATGTGGATACTACACACAAGGGGAAGGAAAATTCTTACTCTTTCATTTGGAACAAGAGAAAGATCATTATCTTACCCAAAAAAATTGAAGGTAATACCTCTAAAGAGGGGGGGGGAAACTATGTTAACTATCTCCCATACCTCTCATGAGTTTATGGAAGACTTGAAGGAGGCAGATTTGTGTGTTGCACTTGTTGTAAAGGGGGAAGAGCACCTGACTGTTGAAATTCCAGCAAAGGTATGTGGTTTATTGGCAGAATTTCAGAACATACTTGGGGAGCCACATGGCTTGCCACCGATGAGAAGAATTCAACATAGAATTGACTTAATTCTGGGAGCAAGTCTTCCTAATCTTCCACACTATCGAATGAACCCAAAGGAGCATGATATATTGAAGGAGAAAGTGGAGGAATTCTTGCAAAAGGTGCGCATTCAAGAAAATATTAGCCCATGTGCTGTACCAGCCCTACTCGCGCCAAAGAATGGATCTTGGCGCATGTGTACGGACAGTAGAGCCGTTAACAAGATCACCGTAAGGTATAGATTCCCTATTCCCTGTCTGGATGATATGTTGGATCAGCTTAGTGGAGAAAGAGTGTTCACAAGGCTAGATTTAAGAAGTGGATATCATCAAATCTGTATAAGACCCAGGGATGAATGGAAGACTGCCTTCAAGACATAGGAAGGGTTGTTTGAATGGCTAGTCATGCCATTTGGACTCTCAAATGCACCAAGTACCTTTATGAACTTAATGAATCAAGTCCTTAGACCCTTCTTATCCCACTTTGTTGTGGTCTATTTTGATGACATCTTGATCTATAGCTAGGATGAGGATGAACACTTTGATCACATTCGAAAGGTGCTAGAAGTACTAAGGGAAAATGTGCTCTATGTCAACTTGAAGAAATGTGTTTTCCTGCAAACACAACTTCTTTTCCTATGATTCGTCATAACATGTGACGGAATTCGTGTTGATGATTCTAAGGTTGAAGCAATCCGAGAATGGCCAACTCCTAAGACCATTTCTGAGGTAAGAAGCTTTCATGGCCTTGCAATTTTCTATAGGCGATTTGTGAAGAATTTCAGCACTATCATGGCACCAATTACCGAGTGTTTGAAGAAAGGAAAGTTCCAATGGACAGAAGCAGCTGAAGCTAGTTTCAATGAGATTAAACAAAAGCTATCACAAGCTCCTGTTTTGGTACTACCTGATTTCAACAAGACTTCTGAGTTGGAGTGTGATGCAAGTGGAGTAGGCATTGGAGCTGTCCTATCTCAAGAAAGAAAGCCCATTGCTTTCTTTAGTGAGAAGTTAAGTGAAGCTAGACAGAAATGGAGTACCTATCAGCAAGAATTATAGGCCGTTTTCAGAGCGTTGAAAACTTGGGAAGTCTATTTGCTGCCTAAAGAGTTCATTGTTTATAGCGACCATCAATCCTTGAAGCATTTTAGAAATCAAAAGCATGTTGACCGCATGCTAGCAAGATGGGCAACATATCTGGAGAGGTTTAACTATCTCATCATGCATAAATCTGGAATAACTAACAGAGTGGCCAATGCTTTGAGTCGTCATGCATGCCTCTTGACTTCTTTTGAAGCTGAACTTCCAGGCATGGACCAAATAAAGGAGTTGTATGAGGGTGACGAAGACATTGGCCATG
Source organism: Secale cereale (assembly GCA_902687465.1). Lineage (NCBI taxonomy): Eukaryota > Viridiplantae > Streptophyta > Magnoliopsida > Poales > Poaceae > Secale > Secale cereale. The sequence continues at coordinate 649,894,320 of LR738711.1, read as the reverse complement.
TTTGGGTAAAGCACACAAGGGGCCAACCATTAGGTGATAACTATTTGATGCAAGATGGATATCTCTTCAAAAATGATCGTTTGTGCATTCCAAGTTCTCTACGTGACAAGCTGGTTAGAGAGCTCCATTCAAGTGATCTTAGTGGCCATGTTGGACGGGACAAGACTACCCCTAACCTGGAAGCTCGCTACTTTTGGCCACAACTAAAGAGAGATGCTGGAAATTTCGTTCAACGGTGCCCCATATGTCAGACCTGCAAAGGCCAAGTCTAGCACACAGGGCTATACATGCCTTTGCCTGTTCCTGTTGCTCCATGGGAGGACATTTCTATGGACTTCGTCTTGGGCTTGCCAAGAACAAGACGAGGAAGTCATGACGTATTTGTTGTTGTGGATAGATTACCTAAGATGGCTCATTTCATCCCATGCCGCACGATAACGGATGCTCATCATGTGGCAAACCTATTCTTTCGAGAAGTGGTCAGACTTCATGGAGTTCCAAGGTCCATTGTCTCAGACCGTCATAGCAAGTTTCTTGCTGCATTTTGGCTCACTTTGTGGAAGCAATTCAACACTGAATTGAAATTTTCTAGCACTGCTCATCCACAAACAGATGGACAAACGGAAGTGGTGAACAAGTTTTTGGGTAATCTGATCCGTTGCATTTGTGGAGAAAGAAAGGGACAATGGGATTTGGCTTTATCTCTTGCAGAATTCTCCTGCAATAACTGCAAGCATAGATCCATAGGAAGGAGCCCTTTTTCCATTGTCTACACTAAAGTTCCATCACATGTGGTGGACCTGGTGAAGCTACCATCAAGGGGAAACTCAAAATCAACATTGTCCTTTGCTGATAATTACACCGAGTTATTTGAAGAGATTCGCGGTTCTTTGGAAGCACAAAATCAGAAATATAAAGAACTTGCTGATTGCAAAAGGAGGCAAAAATCATTCCAAGCCGGTGATAAGGTGATGGCCTACCTCCGAAAAGAGAGGCTGCCTTTAGGTGTTAAAGGAAAACTTATGCAACAAAGGTATGGACCCTTCTCTATCACGAGGAAGATAAATGATCATGCTTATGTGATAGATCTTCCAAGCGATATGGGTATCTCCAACACTTTCAATGTTGCGGACTTGACTCTCTACCATCGAGAAGAAGCCCTCTATAACGATAACTCGAGGGCGAGTTCCAAACAACCAGGGGAGAATGATGAGGAACAATAGATGAGGAGCATGAAAATATAATCATATGTCAAATATGTTTGGCTACTTCTAGATACTTCTGTTGTGGTCTAGTATTTCTTTTCTTTTCTTTATCCTACCTACTATTTTCTAGAGTCTTCTAGTTGTGAGTAGCTATGAGCAGAATGGTGAATCTTAAATAATGTTTCTAGAGTATTCCAGCTATAAGTAGAAGTATGTGAAGGCTTCCCAAAGCCCTATAAATAGAGGTCCTCACCTCTACTTTGTACGAAGACTATGTACACACTACCTATAATAGAACTTGTTGTTCTTATCCAAGATCTTGGAGTAGATCTTGTGCCCTAGGAGTTCTGGATTGAACTCTTGCTGCCCTATCAGCCTAAGCTGCTCCTTCAACACTTGTGCTGAACACATTGTAGCAGCAAGGTGGAGTTACTCCTCCACAACCTTTATGCTGCTTCAAGATGCTAATCTTTCAAAGACCTCCTACAAATTATAAACATCAGCACCTGCAATTAAGCCCATAATCCGTACATGCAAACAATGTTTTCATTTGATCTTCTAATACCAACATATACTTATGCTTACGCCGGCCATTTTAAAAATCATTCATAGGGGAACCCGGCTGGAAGCTTTGATGATCATTGCACATGGGGTAATAAAGTGAAGCTTTACAAAGATCAAGTCACAAAATTGAAGCGTCTCATCGCTGCAAAAAAATTACACATCAATTGTTACATTTGCCACATGAGCCTTCAAGTACCTATGGAAGTATACCATGCAAGCATTATGCGACAACGGCACTGTTTATTCGTATGTTCACATCTTCTGAAAATTAGTCAGACTAAGAAGATGACTAAATAAGCTCTACAATTGCCTATGTATGTGTTTTTGTAAAACAATCTACCTCACTCTACTATATGTGATAAATTCACATTGCATTATGTTTGTAGCTACATCCCCTACCTATTCACTACTAACATCGCTACTAACTGGCTTCTTGCGCCACTGGCGCAACCAGCTCATCTAGTTGTTCAAGACCACATGTGCAAGACAGACACACAAAACCTCAATAGAGATAAAATCAGTGTGCATTAAGGGGTTGTTTGGTTTGTAACTAACTTTGCCAAAGATTGCCACACCTAAGGTTAGGCAAGTTTGACCATCTTAGGTGAGTGTTTAGTTCAAGCCACACCTTAGGCAAGCCATACTTGAGCCCCACATGACAAACACACAAAAAGTGTGGCAAGATTCCTGTGATGCCCTCGATTTGACCGTACACTAATCATGCACGCAAATGTGTACGACCAAAGTCAGGGACTCTCTAGAAGATATCACAACACAACTCTAGACACAAATTAAAATGACACAGGCTTTATATTACAAGCCAGGGGCCTCGAGGGCTCGATACATAAGCTCGGATACACAAGAGTCACCGGAAGCAAAAATATCTGAGTACAGACATAAGTTAAACAAGTTTGCCTTAAGAAGGCTAGCACAAAAGTAGCAACGATCGAAAAGGCAAGGCTTCCTGCCTGGGACCTCCTAACTACTCCTCGAAGCCAAACTCCATGTAGAAACATCCTCGGGATCCTCTGGCTTCTGGACTCCACCATCTGGTTGCGTCATCCGAGAAGAAGGAACAGAAGGGGAAAAAGGGGGAGCAAAGCAACTGTGAGTACTCATCCAAAGTACTCGCAAGCAAGGATCTATACTACATATGCAATGGTAACAATGATATGGGTAGTATATGTGGACTGAACTGCAGAAAGCGAGAATAAGAGGGGGATAGCTAATCTTATCGAAGACTACGCTTATGGCAGCCTCCATCTTGCAGCAGTAAAAGAGAATAGATGGTAAGTTCACAAAGTAACATCGTATAGCATAACCCTGCTCGGCGATCCTCCCGCACATCACCCTGTGAGAGAGCAACCACCGAGTTATATCTAGAACTCATCGGGGTGTGTTTTAACAAGTATCCAGTTCTAGTTGTCATGAGGTCAGAGTACAACTCCGGGTCGTCCTTTTACCGAGGGACACGGCTATTCGAATAGATTAACTTCCCTGCAGAGGTGCACCACGTTACCCACCTTGCTCGGTCCCATTTGGCCGGACACACTTTCCTAGGTCATGCCCGGCCTCGGAAGATCAACACGTCGCATCCCTACCTAAGCACAACACAGAGGTCAGCATGCCGGTCTAAACCCTAAGTGCGCAGGGGTCTGGGCCCATCGCCCAGCGCACACGTGCACGTTGCGTACGCGGCCGGTGAGCAGACCTAGCAACCTCCATTACTAAGGAAGTTACGTTACGCGGTCCAACCCGGCGCGCCCCGCTCAGTCGCTGACGTCAAGAAGGCTTCGGCTGATACCACGACGTCGAGAGCCCATAACTATTCCCACGTAACTGGTTAGTGCATATAGGCCAGCGGCCAGACTCCGATCAAATATCCAAACTCGTTAGTATGTTATTATGAAATAACCATGGACAACGACCAGGGCCAGGCCACCTCTCGACTGGGTGTCCCAACCTGCCCTGTTGCTCCACCACAAAGATCCACTCGGGGGCCGTCGGGAACTCAGGCCCACCACTACCTGGATGGAGCCACCTGACCTTTCAGCCCCCACATCGGAATCGCTTGCGGGTACTCAATGAGCCGACCTGACTTTAGTCACATCATGTATGATGTATAATATGTATGAAGTATATACCCGTGATCACACCCAAAGTGATCACGACCCGATAGAATAGCAGGGCAGACGGACAAATGTGTAGGGCCACTGATGGAATACTAACATCCTATACTAAGCATTTAGGATTACAGGTAAGGTATCAACAGTTGTAGCAACAATGACTGGCTATGCAGCAGAATAGGATTATCGAAAGCAGTAACATGCTACACAACTCTAATGCAAGTAGTAGAGAGAAGAATAGGTGATATCTGGTGAACAAGGGGGGTTGGCTTGCCTGGAAGCTCGGCAACGAAGGTGGGGTCGTCAACACCGTAGTCGATCGGGGCAGCAGCAGCGTCGGTCTCGTAGTCTACCGGAGAGAAGAGGGGGGAAGAAACAATGAATACAATGCAAACAGATGCATGACGATGCATGACATGACATGTAACGGTGTTAGGTGTGCCCTAACGCAGCACCGGGTGATACTGGCGAAGGGGGGGAAACATCCGGGAAAGTATTCCCGGTGTTTCGCGTTTTCGGGCGAATGAAACGGAGGAGGAAAGATGCATGTTAGCTATGCTAGGGACGTGTGGTTGACAAATGGTGTGCGTATTCGGAATCATCTCGAAATTCTGAGCAACTTTCATGTACAAAGTATTTTCATCCGAGTTATGGATTATTTTATATTAATTTTAAAGTTTTAAAACATTTTCTAATTTATTAATTATTAAATAAATTCGAAAATTATATTACTGCATCAGCATGACGTCAGCATGATGTCAGCAGCCAACAGAGGTGTTGACTGATCAAACTGATGTGTGGGTCCCGCATGTCATTGACTGCCTAATTAACTAACAGTTTAATTAGGTTAATTAGTGATTTAGTTAAACTAATGATGATTAATTAACTTAATTGATTCTTTAATTAGTTAATAGTATTTCAATTATTTTAATTATTTTTTTTATTTTTATTTATATATATTTTTTTTGTTTTGGGGCTGGGCCCTGGCTGTCATTAGGCCAGGGGCCTTAGCGGGCATACGGGTGCGGGCGACGCCGTAGCCCGTTGGGCGTAGCGGCTGCTAGAACCTGACCAAGTGGGGAGGCCGCTCGAGGGGAGGAGAGCAGGACCGGCGGGCCCGTGCGCACGCGGTGGCGTGCCGAGCGGGGTGAGGTGGGTGGGGCGCAGCCGGTTGGTTCGGACTGGGCGGCGGTGGCAAGCGCCGATGAGCGGCACGGCTAGCACATGCCAAGGGTGCGGCGGGGTGGCCATGGCGGCTGCGGGTGAGGCGAGCTGCCGGCAGCGGCGCGGTAGCAGAAGGGGCAGCAGGGCCTGCTAGGAGTGGTGTGGGGGTGCGAACGGGATGAGTAAGAGGCGCGGGAGCGCACCACAGGCGGTGAGGCGCCGGGAGCAAGGCTCCGGCTATGGCGAACATGGACGAGGACGGGAGCAGCAGTAAAATGACACGGATCGAATGGATATGTGCAGAATCAGTCGAGGGGCTCACCCCGGTGCTCGTGGACGAGGTAGGGAGGTCGGGGAAGCGCTCGGGGAGGTGCGAGGGTGGCCAGAGATGCTCGGGGCGGCCGATGGCGCAGATTATCCGAGGGGGGGGGCGACGGTAGCCGTGGCAGTTTTCAGCGATGAGGGCCTCGGTGATCCAAGGGAGGGGGCATCCGTGGCTCTGGAGGCGTCGAGGCACGCGGTGACGCACGATGTCAGGGAGGTCGGGCAAAGCGGGCGGCGCTGGGCGCCGAGTCCATTTGCTCCTTCCCAATCTAGAACGGGATCGAGAGGTGGGGGAGAGGTGAGGGGGAGTGGGGGCGAGTGGGCGGAGTGGGGGCTCGCTGGGTAGGGTTCGGTCGCCCGAGGGGATAAGGGGGATGGGGTGGGCTGGCCTGGTGGCCTAGATGCCCGGTTGGGCCATTTGGCCCAAAGGGAGGGGTTTGGTTTTTCTTTTATTTTATGTTTTGTATTTTCTTTTTCTTTTACTTATTTTTCTTTTTCTGTTTTATTTGTTTTAGAGTATTTAGACTTTTTCTATAAATATGTTTTCTCCACCATAATTACTTACGCAATATTTGGCATAGCCCGAACATATTGTTTGTTAATGTTTGAAAACTTTTATTGTTAGCTTGATTTTTAATTGAATTTGAATCGGTTTTGAACTAACGCGAGATTAGTAACAGTAATCGTGGTGATGTGGCATCATCAGCAAAGATTTACTGTAGCTTGATTACCCGGGCGTCACAATTCACCTCCACTACAAGAAATCTCGTCCCGAGATTTAAGCGGTGGAGCATGGGGGGAAAAGTGTTGGTAGCGAAAACCTAACGAGTCTTCTCGGTCTTGGCTGCCCTTTTGAAGAGGTTTACCCCTTTCGTTGATGTCTTCATTTCTCTGCTTCAAGTCATCGTGATCAAGTCATCAACCTTTCTTCGGGATCTCCATCGTCCTACGAACGCGACCGGGGGAAAAACTCCGGAAGAACGCATCTCAACAAAGCCGGGCATCTGACGACGAACTCAATGGGAAATACATGAGGTACCCCACGAGTTGTATTTCAGTGAATTCGTTGAGTGCAATATATGATGGTACCAAAGTTACAAGTGGGTAGGCAATCATTCGTTGCTTAGACAGAAGCTGGAATGGGGGCTTGAACAACGAGAATAACATGGTGTTTGATTCCAGGATGAATAATGGTATAGAATTTAGCTCGTGAATCACATACGAAGCCAGGTGCAAAGGATACATTAGAATCTGGGTTGTAAAGAAGAGTCAGGTTTCGATCCAGTGGACATGTGGGTTATGGGCCCACCATGTGGGTTGAAAGTAGGAAGGGTGGTGACATCTTGCACAGCCGCGACAGGGAGGCATGTCAGTGGATAGCTTGTCGGCTATGTCAGCAACAATGTCGGTACCAAGGACGGGGAACGAAGAGAACCATTTCTTGCTCGTTGAATGAGGCGGACCACTAGGCAAAGTTCTCGTCCATCGGTGGTTACCGGAATGTTATCAACAATAGTAACAAGGTCTTACTGACAGAGTTGTACACCAAGGTGTTTACATAAGCAGAAAATTATTACTGCTTAGATTATATGTAGATCAAAGAAAGGTTAAACAAACTAATGGAAAGGAAATTGTGATTACACACAATTATTAGGAGTATATCCTTCCCATGGACAAGCAGAACATGGCATACAGGGTAGGAGAGCAAGTACCCAACCAATCAGATAAAGAGGCAAGGATTAATCAAGATGTTACCCATACAACGGTGTTTGGATAACTGACCAAGAAACATTTAGCCTCGCGCCTCCAATGTTCTTGTTGATGAGCGGGGTATCATAGTCATGCTTCGAGGTAGCAATGATATGGAGTTTCAATCAAGGGCCAGACTTTGGATACACAAATGATCCATCAGGAGCAACTTATAAAATAAGTCTTACAATTTCCTCCTGGAGGAATGGTTATCCTTGCAAAAGAAATTATAATGATGGGTTCTCCAGCCAGGGGTGCTAGGCATGATATCATATTACCGGGTCATCAAAGGACCAACATTATAACTCCTGGAAAGTTGCCCCATTCATCATATCTGACCGAGATTCAGATCCGATTGGTGTCATGATACCTCAGTTCAGGATGTTCGAGAAGAAAAGGTGCAACACAAATCGACGAAATGACATTGCAAGATTCTCGGGAAATGAACTATGGGAGCGGGTTCCCGAAACAATAGTTCATCATTAACCCAAGGAGAGGGTGAGGAGGTGGCTGACGGGCTCAGCGATAATTCATCGAGAATTCCAAATGGATGGATTTCCAAAATAATGTGAACAAGAAGACGACACTTGTCAATTCAAATGATATAATGTTGTATGCTCGAGGAAAACATACACCATTAATCATTAGTTGAAAGGTGTGCCCGAAATATGACATTAGGTAGCTAGATCAATGTTAGAGTGATGATTCAATAACCAACAGTCTAAGAACGAACTGTTGATCGTTAACTTCAAAGCAATAGGGTTGCTAGAAGTACATAACTCAATCAGCATCGTTAGCATATTGATATCCCGGTTAAAAAACAACACGGGGCCAAGGAAGAATGGTGATGGTGAGAAGTATCATCATACCAAGAATTTCTAAGTGGTGGAGCAATCCCCACAACATTCTCGACATAAAAGACATTAATACTTCAAGGCAGAACACAACACTAGCTGGAGAGCAGGTTGTATTCATAATGTGGATAAGTTCGCGATGAAAGGAAGTCAAGGGTGTTGTCGATGATAATAAGAATCATCGAGGGCAAGGAGGGTATTTCTCATGATGAACACAGTTGACATCTTGGAAGAAGTCAAAGTGTTTAAGGTGATCCGACACATTTGCCGGGAGGTTTCAAGAGGATGCACTCAAACAACAACGACAACAAGCAAGGGAATGACGAAGTGGCAAGTTATATGATCAATATATAAGAAGTAAGCTCGGAACCAAATTTGCCTTTCAAGACAAGCAACATGATGTTGAAAGCTCTACGTATGTAGTGCTCACACACTGAAGAATTCATGCACCAGAGAAGGATGAGGTAGCACAGTCAAAGATAGAAAGACCAGGATGCGGCCGATAGTCTAGGAATGACCAGATTGAGTTCTGAATTTCCCAGTAAAAATACTAGGGGTATTTGATCCGTAGTGCGGAATAATTTCACTAGTCGGTGTCCTCGGTTGACAACAACCCAGAACCCGTAGAGTGATTATGACAAGGAAAGACATTACTTCAACAGAGTTAGCAAGATGTGGTGCAATGGCAAGACATCTTCGAGATACCAGGGGGTAATACTCGAAGGCAGAACATGATAGAAGTAGAACCGGGTCATTGACCTATGACAGTAGATACTTCAACCTTGCCAAAAATGGGCGAGGCACTGGAATGAATTCTCATCAGATATATCAGATCTGGACAGCATGGTCGGAACCATAACTATAAGGAATCCATTCAAGAATACCGAAAGAATCATACAGATGGATAATCATTTTGCAAGAAGCTTCCGAGACGGTCTACATCATTTTCATGGGCATGAACACAAAGTTCAAGGTCGACTCCCACTTCTTTAATGCATATCATTACATTCACCTCTCGCTTTGATAAAACTGTAGTGTTGAAATTTTATCTGGTAGAATACCGGAAGAGTATGACTTGTGAAATCTTTCGGCCTCACACGGATTTATGGGGCATAGGTTCAACCCATCGGGCATCTTAGTAACATATACCACAAGTTTCAAAAGTAAATACTCAAGCTCGAAAGCAGAGCATGGTTGGCCAAGCAGAGGATACAATTTACCAAAGGCATTGTGTATCAGGGGAAGAACTCACAAGGTGATTGAATATGAAGGACACTGTCAGATAACAATCCAACAATGGATCGGGCGATCCACAACGGAGCTGATGTGAGTATCGGTACTCACTCAGAGGAAGAAAGAGTGTAGAGGCATCAGATTCAAGAATCACCTGATTAGTCTGATGCTTAAATAGAAAGAAATTATGGTTTCCAAAACGAAGGATCAGAAGCAGGCGCTCTGATCAAGGATGGATAAGTTGAAAACACTTAGTTGGACAATCAATAAAGGTTTGAATTGCCGAGAACCAACCCATGTCCGGATTGACGTCTGAGCCAGAAAGATAATTTTCAAAAGGATATCCTGATGACTGCGTGCATACGCACACATTGAATCAATAGGCTCAAAATGGCTAAGACAAGGGATGTTAACAAAGACTACTAGCCATACGGAATTAACCATAATGCAAGCAGACAAGAATTTCAAGAGTAACATGCTGCAGAGGATTTTCGAAAGATCATAAGTATTCTGAAGAATATTGTGAGACATATGAACAATTGAGAAGAACGGATCCTTGATAAATGTGAGGAAATAACCGTAAGGGTTTTCATGCGAAATAAAACTGCAAGGCAGTAAACTCAAAGGATTCTCGGGACAACGGAGAATATTTCGAGGCATCTTGTAACGATAAGAGTGATGAGGAATGATCATGAGAATGAAAAGTGCATCCAGGTATCCATAGGGATATATCGGTGGTAGTGAATTGCAAAGGCGATGAGCACAAGGGTCTCGGGAAAATATCGAGGGATATCCTCATAATCTTCTGACGAAGCAGGTGATCTTCCGAAATGAGGGCTCTCCGGGAGAAATAGTTACGAGAACCTAGAGTCAGAGTTAGCAAAATCTTTTAACCTGAATAGAAGAGAGATCAGAGTCCCAGAGCATAGAATAGGAATAAAAGATCCTAACACCACCCATTGGTGATGTGGGCCCGTCAGCCACACAACAAGTTAGTAAATTTGTTTTCCAAAGACCAGACTCAACTTCGGCCAAGGAGTTCGAAAGGGGGATTCCTACAGGCAGTCGGCTCTGATACCAACTTGTGACGCCCCCGATTTGACCGTACACTAATCATGCACGCAAATGTGTACGACCAAGGTCAGAGACTCTCTGGAAGATATCACAACACAACTCTAGACACAAATTAAAATAATACAAGCTTTATATTACAAGCCAGGGGCCTCGAGGGCTCGAATACATAAGCTTGGATACACAAGAGTTAGTGGAAGCAAAAATATCTGAGTACAGACATAAGTTAAACAAGTTTGCCTTAAGAAGGCTAGCACAAAAGTAGAAATGATAAAAAAAGGCAAGGCCTCCTGCCTGGGACCTCCTAACTACTCCTCGAAGCCGAACTCCACGTAGAAACATCCTCTGGATCCTCTAGCTTCTGGACTCCACCATCTGGTTGCGTCATCCGAGAAGAAGGAAAAGAAGGGGAAAAAGGGGGAGCAAAGCAACCGTGAGTACTCATCCAAAGTACTCGCAAGCAAGGATCTATACTACATATGCAATGGTAACAATGATATGGGTAGTATCTGTGGACTGAACTACATAAAGCAAGAATAAGAGGGGGGTAACTAATCTTATCGAAGACTACACTTCTGGCAGCCTCTATCTTGCAGCAGTAGAAGAGAATAGATGGTAAGTTCACCAAGTAACATCGTATAGCATAAACCTACTATACGATCCTCCCGCACATCACCCTATGAGAGAGCAACCACCGAGTCGTATCTGGAACTCATCTGGGTGTGTTTTAACAAGTATCCGGTTCTAGTTGTCATGAGGTCGGAATACAACACCGGGTCGTCCTTTTACCGAGGGACACGGCTATTCGAATAGATTAACTTCCCTGCAGGGGTGCACCACGTTACCCAGCACACTCGATCCCATTTGGCCGGACACACTTTCCTGGGTCATATGCCCGGCCTCGGAAGATCAACACATCGCAGCCCTACCTAAGCATAGCAGAGAGGTCAGCACGTCGGTCTAAACCCTAAGCGCGCAGGGGTCTAGGCCCATCGCCCAATGCACACCTGCATGTTGCGTACGCAGCCGGTGAGCAGACCTAGCAACCTCCATTACTAAGGAAGTTACATTACGCGGTCCAACCCGGCGCGCGCCGCTCAGTCGCTGACGTCAAGAAGGCTTCGGCTGATACCACGATGTCGAGAGCCCATAACTATTCCCACATAGCTAGTTAGTGCGTATAGGCCAGCGGCCAGACTCAGATCAAATAACTAAACTCGTTAATGTGTTATTATGAAATAACCACGGACAACGACCAGGGCCAGGCCACCTCTCGACTGGGTGTCTCAACCTGCCCTATCGCTCCGCCACAAAGATCCACTCGGGGGCCGTCGGGAACTCAGGCCCACCACTACCTCGATGGAGCCACCTGTCCTTTCAGCCCCCACATCAAAATCGCTTGCGGGTACTCAATGAGCCGACCCAACTTTAGTCACATCATGTATCATGTATAATATGTATGAAGTATATACCCGTGATCACACCCAAAGTGATCACGGCCCGATAGAATAGCAGGGCAGACGGACAAGGGTGTAGGGCCACTGATGGAATACTAGCATCCTATACTAAGCAGTTAGGATTGCAAGTAAGGTATCAACAGTTGTAGCAACAATGACAGGCTATGCAGCAGAATAGGCTTATTGAAAGCAGTAACATGCTACACTACTCTAATGCAAGCAGTAGAGAGAAGAATAGACGATATCTGGTGAACAAGGGGGGTTGGCTTGCCTGGAAGCTCGACGGCGAAAGTGGGGTCGTCAACACCGTAGTCGATCGGGGCAGCAGCAGCGCCGGTCTCGTAATCTACCGAAGAGAAGAGGGGGAAGAAACAATGAATACAGTGCAAACAGATGCATGATGATGCATGACATGACATGTAACAGTGTTAGGTGTGCGCTAACGGAGTACCGGGTGATACTGGCGAAGGGGGGGAACATCCGGGAAAGTATTCCCGGTGTTTCGCGTTTTCGGACGGATGAAATGGACGGGCAAAGTTCCATGTTCTCTATGCTAGGGACGTGTGGTTGACGAACGGTCTTTGTATTCGGATTCGTCTCGAAATTCTGAGCAACTTTCATGTACAAAGTATTTTCATCCGAGTTACGGATTATTTTATATTAATTTTAAAGTTTTAAAACATTTTCTAATTTATTACTTATTAAATATATTCGAAAATTATATTATTGCATCAGCATGACATCAGCATGATGTCAGCAGTCAACAGAGGTGTCGACTGGTCAAACTGACGTGTGGGTCCCGCATGTCATTGACTGCCTAATTAACTAATAGTTTAATTAGGTTTATTAGTGATTTAGTTAAACTAATGATGATTAATTAACTTAATTAATTCTTTAATTAGTTAATTAATTAATAGTATGTTAATTATTATTTTTAATTTTTCATTATTTTTATATGTTTTTTATATGTGTTTTTTGTTTTGGGGCTGGGCCCCGGGTGTCATTAGGCCAGGGGCCTTAGAGGGCATACGGGTGCGGACGGCGCCACAACCCGATTGGGCGCAGCGGCCGCTAGAACCCGACCGAGCGGGGAGGCCGCTCGAGGGGAGGCGAGCAGGATCGACGCGCTCGTGCGCGCGCGGCGGCGTGCCGGGCGGGGGTCAGCGGGGCGAGGTGGGTGCGGCACGGCCGGTTAGTTCGGACTTGGCGGCGGGGGCAAGGGCCGGCAAGCGGCACGGCTAGCACGCGCCAAGGGCGCGGCGGGGTGGACATGGCGGCTGCGGGTGAGGCGAGCTGCCGGCAGCGGCGCGGCAGCAGAAGGGCCAGCAGGGCCGGCTAGGAGTGGTGTGGGGGCGCGAACGGGACGACTAGGAGGCGCGGGAGCGCGCCACAGGCAGTGAGGCGTCGGGAGCAAAGCTCTGGCTATGGCGAACACGGACGAGGACAGGAGCGGCAGTAAAACGACACGGATTGAAGGGATATGCGCAGGAATCGGTCGAGGGGCTCACCTCGGTGCTCGTGGGCGAGGTAGGGAGGTCGGGGAAGCGCTCGGGGAGGTGCGAGGGTGGCCGAAGATGCTCGGGGCGGCCGATGGCGCATATCTTCCGAGGGGGGGGCGACGGTAGCCGTGGCAGTTTTCAGCGATGAGGGCCTCGACGATCCGAGGGAGGGGGCATCCGTGCCTCTGGAGGCGTCAAGGCACGCGGTGACGCACGACGTCAGGGAGGTCGGGCAAAGGGGGCGGCGCTGGGTGCCGAGTCCATTCACTCCTTCTCGATCTAGAACGGGATCGAGAGGTGGGGGGAGAGGTGAGTGAGAGTGGGGGGGCGAGTGGGCGGAGTGGGGGCTCGTTGGGTAAGGTTCGGTCGCCCGAGGGGATAAGGGGGATGGGGTGGGCTGGCCTGGTGGCCTAGATGCCCGGTTGGGCCATTCGGCCCAAAGGAGGGGGGTTGGTTTTTCTTGTATTTTCTGTTTTGTATTTTCCTTTTCTTTTACTTATTTTTCTTTTTCTGTTTTATTTGGTTTAGAGTATTTAGACTTTTTCTACGAATATGTTTTCTCCACCATAATTACTTACACAATATTTGGCATAGCCCGAACATTTTATTTGTTAATGTTTGAAATTTTTTATTGTTTGCTTGATTTTTAATTGAATTTGAATCGGTTTTGAACTAATGCGAGATTAGTAACAGTAATCGTGATGACATGGCATCATTAGCAAAGATTTACTATAGCTTAATTATCCGGGCGTCACAATTCCCTTATGCTTGCCAACTTGTGGCTCTCATTTTGAAGAACTAACATTAGACAAGCTTGACAAAAATGTGTGGCAAAGTGTGGCAATGCTAATCCTAGAACCAAACAGCCCCTAATTTTTCTCGAGCACCAAACAAGTGCTGCATATGGCATGTTTGTCGACTTTTTTATTCTGGGAGTGAGTAAGCCACACCATCAAGCTCTTGACTCGTAGTCAGCTCCAAACACTAGATCATTTTGTAGAGACCTTATGCATTCATGTAATAATACAATAATTGCGGGAATAGGTGGAATTTTCTCCTCAATAATGCAAATTAAGCAAAGAACTCTTGGGCTGACGTACTACTCAAAGTACTCCCAATAATTCCCGTATGATAATGGACAATGTATTTAACCCAAGGAGTAAAATGCAAGCGCGGTCCTAATTCTTTTCTGGAAGTGTCACTTGGGTCCTAATTATTTCAAAATGCATATCTGAGTCCCATATCTTTTTAAGTTGTTCATCCGAGGTCCTAATCTCGTATGACCGCCGCTGACCAGTGCCACGTCGACACTAGAGGGCCCAGGCGGGAGTTTTCCCGCGCTTGGCGGTTGGGCTTATATGCAATTTGGCCCCTGATTAATTCATCCTTCTCATTCCCCTGTCCTTAGGTCTCCTCCACCCCGCTCTGCTCGTTCTGTCGCTGCCTAGCGCCATGTCCACCGCCGCTAGCTCCCTAGGTCTCCTCCACCCCGCTCTGCTCGTTCTGCCGCCTTCCCATTCCCCTGTCCCTAGGTCTCCTCCAGCCCGCTCTGCTCGTTCTGCCGCCGCCTAGCGCCATGTCCACCGCCGCTAGCTCCCTAGGTCTCCTCCACCCTGCTCTGCTCGTTCTGTCGCCGCCTAGCGCCATGTCCACCGCCGCTAGCTCCTCTAAGTTAAATTACTGTTTATTTGTGTTGTCAATGCTATTGGAAAAATGCTGCCACAGTACAGAAAAACAAACAAAATGCTGCCAAATTTTACTTCAATTTCATTACCACAGTACACAATCAAGATCTGGATAAATCAACAGTGGATACATCAGCACTGGATACATCATACTACCACATCACTTCTTAAAACCTACATACACCACTACTGCAATCAGTACAACAAGTGCACTGAGAATACTCTTACAAAGAAAAATGAGCTCATTCATCTTCTTCACTACATCTGCATTCACCACAGTCTCAAGAGTGCTCTGCATTGCTCCTGCACATTCCTCTTGCACCTCTATTTCTTCACTTGCAATGATACTAGCCGAATCAAAATTGCTCAATCCATGGCTGATGTACCCACGTCTCACCAAAAAATCAAAATAGTTGTCTGGTCCATCTTCCCAGTAATAATGTTGGCAAGGATTTGGTGGAATCTGACACAAATTGAGTAAAAAAATCAGCAAAAAAATAACACAGGAACACAGAAACATCGAATCAATTGGGACACTTGTAGAAAATCTTACATGATGATTGGGGCACTTGTAGAAAATCCTGCCAGGATTTGCCTCCGATTTTGACACAAGACGAATTATAGATCGAATGTCGCAGCTAGGGCAAGGTACCAACGGCAGCATCCCTGCCGGCGGTTGCACCGAATGAGTTACTGTCCTCGGTGGAGATGCCGACGATCGAGACAGCGCTACCAAGGCCATGGATGCCGACGATGGATCAAACAACTTCCTCCCATGGCGCTTCTGTTGGGGAACGTAGTATTTTAAAATTTTCCTACGATCACGCAAGATCTATCTACCAGATGCATAGCAACGAGAGGGAAGAGTGTGTCTACGTACCCTCGTAGACCGGAAGCGGGAGCGTCAAGTGACGCGGTTGATGTAGTCGAACTTCTTCGCGATCCAACCGATCAAGCACCGAACGTACGACACCTCCGCGTTCAGCACACGTTCAGCTTGATGACGTCCCACGAGCTCTTGATCCAGTTGAGCTTCATGGGAGAGTTTCGTCAGCACGACGGCGTGGTGACGGATATGATGTATCTACCAGCGCAGGGCTTCTCCTAAGTACTGCGACAGTATGACAGAGGTGTGTTTCTGTGGAGGGGGGCACCGCACACGGCTGGAACAATTCAACTTGTGTGTCTTTGGGTGCCCCCCTGCCCCCGTATATAAAGGAGCAAGAGGGGAGGGCCGGCCGGCCTCCTATGGTGCGGCTAGGGCAATCCTACTAGGAATAGGATTGCAATCCTATTCCTAGTAGGAGTCCATCAAGAAGGAAGAGAGGGAAAGGAAAAGAGGGAGAGGTGGCGCCCCCCAAATCCTAGTCCAACTAGGATCCCTAGGTGGGGTGCCGGCCAGCCTCTATGGGCTGCCTCTCTCCTTTCCTCAAGGCCCACTATGGACCATCCCCCCTCGTAGGGGGTTCCGGTAACCCCCTCCGGCAATCCAGTTAAATCCGAAACTTTTCCGGAACACTTCCGGTGTCCGAATATAGTCGTCCAATATATCAATCTTTATGTCTCGGACATTCCAAGACTCCTCGTCATGTCCGTGATCTCATCCGGGACTCCGAACTACCTTCGGTACATCAAAACTCATAAACTCATAATACCGATCGTCATCAAACGTTAAGCGTGCGGACCCTACGGGTTCGAGAACTATGTAGACATGACCGAGACTCATCTCCGGTCAATAACCAATAGCGGAACCTGGATGCTCATATTGGCTCCTACATATTCTACGAAGATCTTTATCGGTCAAACCGCATAACAACATACGTTGTTCCTTTTGTCATCGGTATGTTACTTGCCCGAGATTTGATCGTCGGTATCTCTATACCTAGTTCAATCTCATTACCGGCAAGTCTCTTTACTCGTTCCGTAACACATCATCTCGTGACTAACTCATTAGTCTTTTGCTTGCAAGGCTTATTATGATGTGTGTTACCGAGAGGGCCCAGAGATACCTCTCCGACACTCGGAGTGACAAATCCTAATCTTGATCTATGCCAACACCACGAATACTTTTGGAGACACCTGTAGAGCATCTTTATGATCACCCAGTTACGTTGTGACGTTTGATAGCACACAAGGTGTTCCTACGGTATTCGGGAGTTGCATAATCTCATAGTCATAGGAACATGTATAAGTCATGAAGAAAGCAATAGCAGTAAAACTAAACGATCATAGTGCTAAGCTAACGGATGGGTCTTGTCCATCACATCATTCTCCTAATGATGTGATCCCGTTGATCAAATGACAACGCATGTCTATGGTTAGGAAACAAAACCATCTTTGATCAATGAGCTAGTCTAGTAGAGGCATACTAGGGACACTCTGTTTTGTCTATGTATTCACACATGTACTAAGTTTCCGGTTAATACAATTCTAGCATGAATAATAAACATTTATCATGATATAAGGAAATATAAATAACAACTTTATTATTGCCTCTAGGGCATATTTCCTTCAGTCTCCCACTTGCACTAGAGTCAATAATCTAGCTCACATCGCCATGTGATTTAATACCGATAGTTCACATCGTTATGTGAATAACACCCATAGTTCACATCGCCATGTGACCAACACCCAAAGGGTTTACTAGAGTCAATAATCTAGTTCACATCGCTATGTGATTAATAATGTGTGATCATGTTTTTGCTTGTGAGAGAAGTTTAGTCAACGGGTCTGTCACATTCAGATCCGTATGTATTTTGCAAATTTCTATGTCTACAATGCTCTGCATAGAGCTACTCTAGCTAATTGCTCCCACTTTCAATACGCATCCAGATTGATACTTAGAGTCATCTGAATTTAGTGTCAAAGCTTGCATCGGCGTAACCCTTTATGACAAACTCTTTACCACCTCCATAATCGAGAAACATTTCCTTAGTCATCCAGTTACTAAGGATAATTTTGACCACTGTACAGTGATCTACTCTTGGATCACTATTGTACCCCCTTGACAAACTCATGGCAAGGTACACAGCATGGCATACTTTATAGAACATATGGCTGAGGCATAGGGAATGACTTTCATTCTCTCTATATTTTTTCTGCCGTGGTCTGGCTTTGAGTCTTACTCAACTTCACACCTTACAAGTCAGGCAAGAACTCCTTCTTTGACTGATCCATTTTGAACTACTTCAAAATCTTATCAAGGTATGTACTTATCGAAAGTCTTATCAAGCGTCTTGATCTATCTCTATAGATCTTGATGCCCAATATGTAAGCAGCTTCACCAAGGTCTTTCTTTGAAAAACTCCTTTCAAACACTCCTTTATGCTTTCCAGAAAATTCTACATCATTTCCGATCGACAATATGTCATTCACATATACTTATCAGAAAGGTTGTAGTGCTCCCACTCACTTCTTGTAAATACAGGCTTCACCGTAAGTCTGTATAAATCTATATGCTTTGATCAACTTATCAAAGCGTATATTCCAACTCCGAGATGCTTGCCCCAGTCCATAGATGGATCGCTGGAGCTTGCACATTTTGTTAGCACCTTTAGGATTGACAAAACCTTCGGGTTGCATCATATACAAATTTTCTTTAATAAATCCATTAAAGAATGCAGTTTTGTTATCCATTTGCCAGATTTCATAAAATGCGGCAATTGCTAACATGATTCGGACAGACTTAAGCATCGTTACGGGTGAGAAAGTCTCATCGTAGTCAACTCCTTGAACTTGTCGAAAACCTTTCGCAACAAGTCGAGCTTTGTAAACAGTAACATTACCGTCACCGTCGGTCTTCCTCTTGAAGATCCATTTATTTTCGATGGCTTGCCGATCATCGGGCAAGTCAACCAAAGTCCACACTTTGTTCTCATACATGGATCCCATCTCAGATTTCATGGCCTCAAGCCATTTTGCGGAATCTGGACTCATCATCGCTTCCTCATAGTTCGCAGGTTCATCATGGTCTAGTAACATGACTTCCAGAACTGGGTTGCCATACCATTCTGGTGCGGAAAGTACTCTGGTTGATCTACGACGTTCAGCAGAAACTTGATCTGAAGTTTCATGATTATCATCATTAGCTTCCTTACTAATTGGTGTAGGAATCACTGGAACTAGTTTCTGTGATGTTCCACTTTCCAATTCGGGAGAAGGTACAATTACCTCATTAAGTTCTACTTTCCTCCCACTCACTTCTTTCGAGAGAAACTCCTTCTCTAGAAAGGATCCACTCTTAGCAACAAAGACCTTGCCTTCGGATCTATGATAGAAGGTGTACCCAACAGTTTCTTTTGGGTATCCTATGAAGATTTACTTCTTCGATTTGGGTTCGAGCTTATCATGTTGAAACTTTTTCACATAAGCATCGCAGTCCCAAACCTAAAAAAATGACAGCTTAGGTTTCTCGTCAAACCACAGTTCATACGGTGTCATCTCCACGGATTTAGATGGTGCCCTATTTAACGTGAATGTAGCTGTCTCTAATGCATAACCCCAAAAGCAATAGTGGTAGATCGGTAAGAGACATCATCGATCGCACCATATCTAACAAAGTACGGTTATGACGTTCGGACACACCATTACACTGTGGTGTTCCAGGTGGCGTGAGTAGTGAAACTATTTCACATTGTTTTTATTGAAGGCCAAACTCGCTAACTCAAATATTTTACCTCTACGATCATATTGTAGAAACTCTTATTTTCTTGTTACGATGATTCTCCGCTTCACTCTGAAATTCTTTGAACTTTTCAAATGTTTCAGACTTGTGCTTCATTAAGTAGATATACCCATATCTGCTCAAATCATCAGTGGAGGTCAGAAAATAACGATTCCCGCCGTGAGATTCAACACTCATTGGTCTGCATACATCAGTATGTATGATTTCCAACAACTCTGTTGCTCGCTCCACAGTTCCGGAGAACAGAGTTTTAGTCATCTTGCCCATGAGGCATGGTTCGCAAGCACCAAGTGATTCATAATCAAGTGATTCCAAAAAGTCCATCACTATGGAGTTTCTTCATGCGCTTTACACCAATATGACCTAAACGGCAGTGCCACAAATAAGTTGCACTATCATTATTAACCTTGAATCTTTTGGCTTCAATATTATGAATATGTGTATCACACGATCGAGATCCAACAAACTATTTTCATTGGGTGTATGACCATAGAAGGTTTTATTCGTGTAAACAGAACAACAATTATTCTCTAACTTACATGAATAACCGTATTGCAATAAACATGATCAAATCATATTCATGCTCAACACAAACACCAAATATAACTTATTTAGGTTCAACACTAATCCCGAAAGTATAGGGAGTGTGCGATGATGATCATATCAATCTTGGAACTGCTTCCAATACACATCGTCACTTCATCCTTTAACTAGTTTCTGTTCATTATGCAACTCCCATTTCGAGTTACTACTCTTTAGCAACTAAACCAGTATCAAATACCGAGGGGTTGCTATGAACACTAGTAAAATACACATCAATAATCTGTATATCAAATATACCTTTGTTCACTTTGCCATCCTTCTTATCCGCCAAGTATCTAGGGCAGTTCCACTTTCGGTGACCATTTCCTTTGCAGTAGAAGCACTTAGTTTCAGGCTTGAGTTTAGCTTTGGGTTTCTTCATGGGAGTGAAAACTTGCTTGTCATTCTTCTTGAAGTTCCCCTTCTATCCCTTTGCCCTTTACTTGAAACAAGTGGTCTTATTAACCATCAACACTTGATGTTCTTTCTTGATTTCTACCTTCGCCGATTTCAGCATTGCGAAGAGCTCGGGAATTACCTTCGTCATCCCTTGCATATTATAGTTCATCACGAAGTTCTACTAACTTGGTGATAGTGACTAGAGAACTTTGTCAATTACTATCTTATCTGGAAGATTAACTCCCACTTGATTCAAGTAATTGTAGTACCCAGACAATCTGAGCACATGCTCACTGGTTGAGCTATTCTCCTCCATCTTGTAGGCAAAGTACTGTCAGAAGTCTTATACCTCTCGACACGGGCATGAGTATGAAATACTAATTTCAACTCTTGGAACATCTCATATGCTCCGTGGCGTTCAAAACGTTTTTTGAAGTCCCGGTTATAAGTCGTAAAGCATGGTGCACTAAACTATCAAGTAGTCATCATACCGAGCTTTTGTCAAAACGTTCATAACGTCTACATCTGCTCCTGCAATAGGTCTGTCACCTAGCGGTGCATCAAGGACATATTTCTCTGTGCAGCAATGAGGAAAATCCTCAGATCACGGAACAATTCCGCATCATTGCTACTAACATCTTTCAACTTAGTTTTCTCTAGGAACATATAAAAAATAAACAGGGAGCAACATCGTGAGCTATTGATCTACAACATAGATATGCTAATACTACGAGGACTAAGTTCATGATAAATTAAAGTTCAATTTAATCATATTACTTAAGAACTCCCACTTAGATAGACATCCCTCCGGTCATCTAAATGATCACGTGATCCAAATCAACTAAACCATGTCCGATCATCACGTGAGATGGAGTAGTTTCAATGGTGAACATCTTATGTTGATCATATCTACTATATGATTCACGCTCGACCTTTCGGTCTCCAGTGTTCCGAGGCCATATCTGCATATGCTAGGCTCGTCAAGTTTAACCCGAGTATTCTGCGTGTGCAAAACTGGCTTACACCCATTGTATTTGAACGTAGAGCTTATCACACCCGATCATCACGTGGTGTCTCGGCACGACGAACGTTCGCAACGGTGCATACTCAGGGAGAACACTTATACCTTGAAATTTAGTAAGGGATCATCTTATAATGCTACCGTCGTTCTAAGCAAAATAAGAAGCATAATAAGATAAACATCACATGCAAATCAAAATATGTGACATGATATGGCCATCATCATCTTGTGCTTTTGATCTCCATCTCCAAAGCACTGTCATGATCACCTTCGTCACCGGCGCGACACCTTGATCTCCATCGTAGTATCGTTGTCGTCTCGCCAACTATTGCTTCTACGACTATCGCTACCGCTTAGTGATAAAGTAAAGCAATTACATGGCGATTGCATTTCATACAATAAAGCGACAACCATATGGCTCCTGCCAGTTGCCGATAACATTACAAAACATGATCATCTCATACAAAACCGTATAACTCATCATGTCTTGACCATATCACATCACAACATGCCCTGCAAAAACAAGTTAGACATCCTCTACTTTGTTGTTGCAAGTTTTACGTGGCTGCTACGGGCTTAGCAAGAACCGTTCTTACCTACGCATACAAAACCACAACGATGTTTCGTCAAGTATGTGTTGTTTTAACCTTCACAAGGACCGGGCGTAGCCATACTTGATTCAGCTAAAGTGAGAGAGACAGACACCCGGCAGTCACCTTTAAGCAACGAGTGCTCCTAACGGTGAAACCAGTCTCGCGTAAGCGTACGTGTAATGTCGGTCCGGGCCGCTTCATCTCACAATACCGCCGAAGCAAAATATGACATGCTGGTAAGCAGTATGACTAGTATCGCCCACAACTCATTGTGTTCTACTCGTGCATACCATCTACGCATAGACCTGGCTCTGATGCCACTGTTGGGGAACGTAGTATTTTAAAATTTTCCTACGATCACGCAAGATCTATCTACCAGATGCATAGCAACGAGAGGGAAGAGTGTGTCTACGTACCCTCGTAGACCGGAAGCGGAAGCGTCAAGTGACGCGGTTGATGTAGTCGAACTTCTTCGCGATCCAACCGATCAAGCACCGAACGTACGTCACCTCCGCGTTCAGCACACGTTCAGCTTGATGACGTCCCACGAGCTCTTGATCCAGTTGAGCTTCACGGGAGAGTTTCGTCAGCACGACGGCGTGGTGACGGATATGATGTATCTACCAGCGCAGGGCTTCTCCTAAGTACTGCGACAGTATGACAGAGGTGTGTTTCTGTGGAGGGGTGCACCGCACACGGCTGGAACAATTCAACTTGTGTGTCTTTGGGTGCCCCCCTGCCCCCGTATATAAAGGAGCAAGAGGGGAGGGCCGGCCGGCCTCCTATGGTGCGGGCGTGCGGCTAGGGCAATCCTACTAGGAATAGGATTGCAATCCTATTCCTAGTAGGAGTCCATCAAGAAGGAAGAGAGGGAAAGGAAAAGAGGGAGAGGTGGCGCCCCCCAAATCCTAGTCCAACTAGGATCCCTAGGTGGGGCGCCGGCCAGCCTCTATGGGCTGCCTCTCTCCTTTCCTCAAGGCCCACTATGGACCATCCCCCCTCGTAGGGGGTTCCGGTAACCCCCTCCGGCAATCCAGTTAAATCCGAAACTTTTCCGGAACACTTCCGGTGTCCGAATATAGTCGTCCAATATATCAATCTTTATGTCTCGGACATTCCGAGACTCCTCGTCATGTCCGTGATCTCATCCGGGACTCCGAACTACCTTCGGTACATCAAAACTCATAAACTCATAATACCGATCGTCATCAAACGTTAAGCGTGCGGACCCTACGGGTTCGAGAACTATGTAGACATGACCGAGACTCATCTCCGGTCAATAACCAATAGCGGAACCTGGATGCTCATATTGGCTCCTACATATTCTACGAAGATCTTTATCGGTCAAACCGCATAACAACATATGTTGTTCCTTTTGTCATCGGTATGTTACTTGCCCGAGATTCGATCGTCGGTATCTCTATACCTAGTTCAATCTCATTACCGGCAAGTCTCTTTACTCGTTCCGTAACACATCATCTCGTGACTAACTCATTAGTCTTTTGCTTGCAAGGCTTATTATGATGTGTGTTACCGAGAGGGCCCAGAGATACCTCTCCGACACTCGGAGTGACAAATCCTAATCTTGATCTATGCCAACACCACGAATACTTTCGGAGACACATGTAGAGTATCTTTATGATCACCCAGTTACGTTGTGACGTTTGATAGCACACAAGGTGTTCCTACGGTATTCGGGAGTTGCATAATCTCATAGTCATAGGAACATGTATAAGTCATGAAGAAAGCAATAGCAGTAAAACTAAACGATCATAGTGCTAAGCTAACGGATGGGTCTTGTCCATCACATCATTCTCCTAATGATGTGATCCCGTTGATCAAATGGCAACTCATGTCTATGGTTAGGAAACAAAACCATCTTTGATCAATGAGCTAGTCTAGTAGAGGCATACTAGGGACACTCTGTTTTGTCTATGTATTCACACATGTACTAAGTTTCCGGTTAATACAATTCTAGCATGAATAATAAACATTTATCATGATATAAGGAAATATAAATAACAACTTTATTATTGTCTCTAGGGCATATTTCCTTCAGCTTCACCACAGAGGAGCTAGCGGCGACAGACATGGCGCTGGGCGGCGACGGAACGAGCAGAGCAGGGTGGAGGAGACCTAGGGGCGAGGGAATGGGAAGGACAGATTAATCAGGGGCCAAATTGCATATAAGCCCAATCGCCCGGCGCGGGAAAACTCCAGCGTGGGCCCTGTGGTGTCGACGTGGCACTCGTTAGTGGCGGTCAAACGAGATTAGGACCTCGGATGAACAACTTAAAAAGATACGGGACTCAGATATGCATTTTGAAAGAATTAGGATCCAAGTGACACTTTCAGAAAAGAATTAGGACCGCGCTTGCACTTTACTCTTAACCCAAGAGGCCCCACACATGCCTATGTCAGTGATGCTTGGATATGTTGATCTAATGGAGTTGTTGGCCTATGTTACTTTATGTTGATCTAATGGAGTTGTTGGCCTATGTTACTTTCAAAATCATCGTTCCATATTTAAAACATTGATAGCCTAGCAATGTTTTGAGCTCTTTGTTGGTAGAGCCTTGCAACCCTGCAACGGCATGGTGCAGCCTGCAGTGAGATGCATCATTTGCTACAGTGTATGCATCTGCAGAACAACGTGATTACGTGAAGGGTCCAGGAGGAGAGAAGCGCCCACTTGTACATACAGTTGCACAAGATCCAAAGGGAACGTCGCTTTCCCGCCATTAAAAATGAATTGAATTGATTCGTGGAGTTTCCGTCGTCACCTTTAAAAGCAGAGAGATGCAAGCAATTACTCACTGTATAATTGTAGGAGCCTCACTGTTTGTCAGGAAATACTACCTCCTTTCCGGTTTATAAGGCTTGCACGTATATCTAGGTTGAAAAATAAACCAACGTAATACAAGTTATCTGTCACAAAAAATATATCATTAAAAACTTCAGATCTTCTACTTTCTAATTGTGTAATTTTTAGACTATACAACTCATTTTATGTTGGTCAAATTTTAGACCTAGGAATACGCGCAAGCCTTATAAACCGAAAAGGAGGTAGTACTGTATTTAACGTGCAGGTCAGGCATGTGTTGTACCGATGGATTTGGTGCCCCCGTGCATGGAGGGTTTGGTGACTCGTCGCTTCCACCAAAGTGTGCAAGTAGAAGTAGATACTCTCATCACAGGCTCAGGCTCTGCAGGATCTCCTAAATAATTGAGAGATTCTCTGAGGACGCACCCCTCAATCAAACAGATTAATGGAAAACAACTCGACAAGAGTGACCGGTTGACAGTAGGAGCAGGAGCACAGACTACACATTGCACACTGGACTGGAGTGGAGTAGTGCTACCCAAAGATCAGCGTCAGTCAAAGCCCCTAAACAATTGTCATAACGGACAGGCACGGCAACTAGGACAGTGGCTCTCCACAAGGAAAAAGGAAACGGCAAAGATGACAGGGACATGTAATCGAGCAGCAGCATGCAGATAATAGTAGTAGTAGCATGGGATCCACGTCGGCGAGCCTATCCATAGCCGCCCGCCTTTCTGCCTTGTATCATTGTATGGACAGCATGCAAAGCTCGGCAAAGGCCCCAACCCGCAATTAAAACCGAAATTTCTGTCTTTAAGAGGTGGGACACGGACACTGAGGGCCATCGTTCGGCTTTGCGCGCCCGGGTTGCCCCTCTCTCCCTACCTCTCGTGGAAATGCCATGCATGCGCACCAAGGAGCAGACAGACATTTTCCCTTACCCGTGCTTGCCTGGTGCCACTGCACTGCGTCTGCCTGCCTTGAAACTCTTCGTTTTTCCGTTGTGTTTTTGAATGGCAACGCCAGCACTCCTCTAAATGGCTAAGCGACATCGTGTGCTTTCACCTCTCTCCGTTTCTTCTTTTAATGTCAGCTCACCTTTCTGGATTAGTGGCGCTGTTGTTCAGTACACGCTTTTCCCAGCATAATTTCATTCCTTCCTTGCTAAGTGTGCGGGCCTGCTATGTCTTTTGGGGGGTTCTTTCCCTACTGGCTCGGCAATCTCTCATCCATGCTGATCCATATGCGGTCTTTTCAGATATTTTATTTTGAGACGGAGAGAGTACATGTAAGTTATTAGTAACGTAGGATGACTGAAATTCTTCAAATATGCTACCCTGTAATTCATACTACTATTCGTTACTGTTTTAATATTTTATTGTACTAAAATTACAATAAGTAATATGAATCAGAGTGAGTACGGAGTACCAATTCTCCATTCAAACAAGCCATTGGCTATGTGATGATTTTGTTTCAAGAGTTATTGAGCCCTACATTCCATTGCCCAAGCATGCAATTTTGCTGTCACCCACGCATGATTTCTGTGATGATTGATTGGAAGTAGCTACTCTGTGAGAAAGGGATGTGAATACTTTAGAAATAAGCTAAGCGTGTATGAATGTATAGCCGTATAGAGGTTACTTGTCAGCGTAATTGGGATGACAATAACGTGCGGGGAATTTATGCAGGCAGCGCATCACGCAATCGACCACACTGAGATTACCCTGGTCGACTCGAGGTCGTGTGCCACACAGGTCGCCCATCTCGCCTCAATGATGAGAACAATAATGGAAACAATTTATCGAAAGCAAATCGACGGATACACTTGCCACGTACGTAGCCCATAACCATCCCATCCGCGTACACGGACGCAATCGCAAAGCGTGCTTTGCTTTTACCTACGCGCGGCGTGTAACCTTGTCTGCCACATACTTCATTCTCGAGATTTTTCTTTTCTTTTCTCGATTGCTTGGTGAAGGAATTTTTCCAGGCCGGTGGATTCTAGCCTAACATGCAACCTCCGTGCGGAGGAAGCAAAACAGGGTCCAAGACAAAGAGAGACGAAAAGGGAAATGGCAACTCCTAGCTAGACTGGGTGAGTTAGAGCATTTCTAGTGGATCCCCTATCCGGCAGGGAATCTTCAACGGTGATTCGTAAATTTTCTCCCGTATCCGTTCATAGGCAGAGAAATTAGTTTGCAAACATGAATGCGGGAGACCGCCATCTAACCGTGTGTACGTATCCATTTGAAAATATTTATGTCTTAGTAAGATAAAACACCTTCCATCAAATCTTAAGTGTTCTTCATTTTGGTATAATAAATCACATGCACACTTTCCGCCAAATCAACTTAGCATAAATATTACCTTCCATCAAATCACATGCACATTTTTCGCCAAATCAACTTTGTTTAAATATTACCTTCTGTCAAATCACATGCACATATTCCGCTAAATTACATTACATGTATACTTAGCACCACTAATCTATATACCGTCCGCCATATGCATTCATATATCTTCGGCAGCCACTTATCATCGGTCTCGAGAGTCACACAACCAGCGACTATAGCGGTGATTGATGCGCGGGGCATTCTATAGGCACCACCATGTCAAGAGACATGTGCAACATCTACTTCATATATAAGTATAAAGGTGAATTTTCTTCTCTACACGTGTCTAATTTACGCTTCTTGGATGCTATACTACTTGACCCTCTTTTCGTGTACATACATAGATTTGAGCGAAGCGTCACACTTATCGAGGGGTTCAAACATAAGGCAACACATATACCATCAACGATGGGGGCATGGAAACGAATACAGAAGAAGAGCGAGAAGAAGACGGAGGGCTGCTTCAACTGGACATCCGCCCCTTGGTCCGTACATCTGGACCCCTACATGAGTTCCCAGACATCTGGACCACGACCAAAAATCCGGCCAAAGCAACGCGAGATTCAGCCAGCCAACTGATACGTCTCCAACATATTTTTTATTTTTTATTGTTCCATGCTATTATATTATCTATTTTGGATGTTTTATATACAATAGTATGCTATTTTACATCTTTTTTGGTGACTAGCCTATTAATCTAATGTCCAGCGTCAGTTGCTGTTTTTTTCTTGTCTTTGTCTTTTACAGAAAATCAATACCAAACGGAACAAAACATTTTGAGTATTTTTCTTGGACGAGAAGACACCCAAAAACCTTCGGGAGGAGGCCAGCAGGGCCACGGGTGAGCCACAAGCTCACCACGTACCTCCTCCAACCCTAATGTCAACTCTATAAATACTCAAATATTTCACGTACACCAGAGGGCATATTGAAAATACTTTTCCGCAGCCGCAAGTTTTTGTCCTCGTGAGATCCCATCTGGAGGCCTTTGCCAGTACTCCACCGAAGGGGGGTTCAATCACGGAGGGCATCTACAACAACATTGCTTTCCTTTCGATGATGTGTGAGTACCACATACCTACGGGTCCATAGCTAGTAACTAGATGACTTCTTCTCTCTCTTTGATCTTCAATACAATGTTTTCCTCGATTTTCTTGGATCTATTCGGTAAAATCTTATTTTGCGGTCCGTTTGTTGAGATCCGATAATTGTGGGTTTATGATCAGATTATCTATGAATATTATTTGAGTCTTCTCTAAACTCTTTTATGCATGATTAAGATATTTTTGTATTTCTCTTCGATCTATTAATTTGGTTTGGCCAACTAGGTTGATTTTTCTCGCAATGGGAGAGGTTCTTTGTAATGGGTCCAATCTTACGGTTCCTCACCCAGTGACAGAAGAGTAGCGAGACATGTATTTGTATTGTTACCATTAAGGATAAAAATATGATGTTTATTCATATTAATTGGATCTATCCCTTTACATCATGTCATCTTGCTTAAGACTATACTCCGTTCTTATTAACTTACTACACTAGATGCATGTTGGATAGCGGTCGTTGTGTAGAGTAATAGTACTAGATGCAGGCATGACTCTATCTACTTGTCACGGACGTGATGCCTATATTTATGATCATTGCCTTGGATATCGTCATAATTATCCGTATTTCATCAATTGCTCAACAGTAATTTTCTTTACCCACCGTATACGCAAGAAACATTTTATAAACATGTTTAATAATTCCCAAATACAGAATCAACTTTTTAAAATATTATTTTGTGATGTCTAATTTGGTGTTCATTTTTCATATACACGAAGAATTTTTCATACACGTTAACATTCTGTAAATACTTGATCAACATATTTTCATACACATTTGTTTTATAATTTTTTATTATATATGACAAACATTATGTATATATACATTTAACATTTTTAAATGATTTATTTGCATTTTCAAAGTACTAGATTTTTTTAAACGCTTGATTACCATTTTTAGTGGACGTTTAATTTTTTCACATTGTATATTTTTGTACACATGATTATATATATATATATATATATATATATATATATATATATATATATATATATATAT
>LR738711.1:649758051-649858479 GCA_902687465.1 Secale cereale | reverse complement strand
CCTCGCCGCCGCCTCGCCGGACTTCGCCGCCGGACCTCCGCCGCCGCGCGCCTCCACCGCCGCCGCCTACCCCGCCGCTGGCGCCCCCATCCACAGCCGCCACGCGCGCGCCGGGCCGCTCCGCCGCCGCCGGCCTCGCTAACCACCGCCGCCGCCCCGGGCCCTTCATCGCGCCGCCGCCGCGGGCCTTCATCACCGCCGCCGCCGGCCTTCATCACCGCCGCCGCCGCGCCGCCTTCAACCGCCGCCGCCGCGCCGCCTTCAACCACTGCAGCCGCGCCGCCGCCGCCCCGGAGCGCCGTCCTCCGCCGCAGCTCCGCCTCCGGCCATCTTCCTCGTCTCCGGCCATCTTCTCCGGCAAACCTCCGGATCGGGACGAGATCCACCGGTCCCCGATCCAAACGCCCGGATATCCCCGTCCCGGAATCCCTCCGTCCCGCGTTGACTTTTCGCGGAGGTGATTTTCCACTAAGTCCCAGATCTGTAACATTTTGTTGCCTCGTTTGCATGCCCGTAACTTTGTGCTCGTATCCGTTTTGTGCATATGACATATCAAAATGATCGTGGTGATGTGCACTATATTTTGTTCCATTGTGGCATGCTTGTTTGAGGTCATCTAGATGTCTTAATCTTCGTGACAAGAGTGCTACTTGTTATAAACTGTTGTAACTTGTTATTTTCATGCCATGCTTGAGATGTGATAACTTGGTGCATGTTTATCCAAATGAAGCAAATGATATGTCAAAATGTTCCTTGTGAGATGCTCTACATGTTTGTTGTTGTAGCATCCTTGTTAGGGTTCATATTGCCATGTTAAACTTGGTTGCCAAAGTGCATGTGGCTGTTAAGTTATGAAACATGTTATGAGATGCTGATTTGAAGATCTCGTTGCTATTGATGTGTTTGTCCCCATGTCACATGTTAATATGTTTTAGAATCTCCATCACATGGTCTTTTCTGTGGTGCAAACCATTTTCCATGATATGCCTTGAGGTGACTTAAACATGCTTGTAAACATGCCATGCCAACATAACTGTTTTATACTTAGTGAAAATTCTACAAAGTCTGGAATCTGTCATATCTTGATGCTATGTTTGCTTGATGCCCTAGTCAAATCCATGCATGTTTTGGAGTGGCAAATGATCATTCCTTGTTGTCCATGCTATTGTCTATCCATCCATGCCCTCACTTGCTCATATGACTTGCTGTAGCTTATTTATTTCTTGCTCCCAAGTTGCTATAAATTATGATTGTCAGGTTTTTAACAGCATGATCAATTTAGTGTAGCTTCTTGCTATTGATCCATGCCTCCTATGGAGTTGCTACAATGGAGTTGGTTGCTGTAGGATATGTCTACTTCATGTCCATGCTTCTTGTCACCATGTTTGAGTGCTGTAGAGTATATATTTCTTGTTCCAAAGTTGCTATGTGGCTGTTATTTTCAGCTTTGCATTGTATCTTGTTTCGAGTGTATGTATTGAACCGTTGCTTCGTTTTGAGCGTGCTTTATATAAAAAATGTGTGATTTTTCATGTAGAATCATAATATCATGTTGTTAACTTGTTTGGAGTGTGTCTACTTGATGTTTGAGTGCATCTTGCACCGTTGTCATGCTTGTCTTGTTTTGCTCATATCTTCTAGACCGTAGCTCCGATTTAAACAAACTTTATATGAAACTTGACTAGCATTTCGTGTAGATCATCATGGTGCATGTTAACTTGCTGTTTAACAACTTTAACTTAAGGTTTGTTCAGATCTGGACCAATCTCTTTATATGCATATGACTTACCGGATTAGCTATATGTTGATTCCGGTCTCATTTAAACTTGTTGTCTCGTGTTGTTCTGGTGTGCTTTATCCCTTGCCATGTATTGCATCATATA
Organism: Secale cereale; assembly: GCA_902687465.1. Classification (NCBI taxonomy): domain Eukaryota; kingdom Viridiplantae; phylum Streptophyta; class Magnoliopsida; order Poales; family Poaceae; genus Secale; species Secale cereale. The sequence continues at coordinate 649,856,596 of LR738711.1, read as the reverse complement.
TTCATCATACTTGTATCATGTTGATTGTGCATTGCACCTTGTTTGATTTTGTGCCTCGTTGTGTTCTTGTGTTGATTAGAGCCGGGAGCCGAGACCGAGAACGAGAACGTGGTTACTACCGAGGTTGAGTACGAGGTGCCGTCTTACGATCCCATCGACGACTCTACAGGCAAGATGACCTGACCCAAATATCATTACTATTTTTGCCTATTGCTAGATGTCTCGCTCTTTAGCTTATTGCCTCGATGCCCATGTTTGTTTGTTAGCCTCCTATTGTAACCATGAATCTGTCTAACCACCCAACCTAGCAAACCTTTGTTTGGCTACGTAAGCTTCGCTCAGCCCCTCTTATAGCATTGCTAGTTGCAGGAGAACATTTGAAGATTCTTGCTTCATGTTGAAGTTATGGTTGGGATATCACACTATATAAACTCTTAAACTAAATCATCTATATACTTGGCAATGGGTGGAAGGCCAAGCCTCTTGCTTGGTGATTTGTTCCACTCATGCCATCCTAGGAACCGTATAAACCGGTGTTATGTTCCTTGATTATGCGTTCCTAACACGGTTGGGGTTATGGGACCCCCTCAATAACCCGCTTAGCGCTAAACCTTTTCCAGCAAGGCCCGACATTGGTTCTACATTTGCCTAACAACTAAAACTTACCGAGGGAGTAATTAACCCGAGGATTAATTAATCAACCCCCCTGGGCCAGTGCTCGATTTGAGTGTTGGTCCAAACTAGAGTCGTGTGCGGTACCCCCCTTGGCAACTTGGGTTTTGGTCATTGTACGCTGTGCTCATCCGGTCGTGGCCTGAGACTAGATACGCGCGGCTACTGTCAGGGTGTCGGCACGCCGGGAGGTCTTGCTAGATTAGTTTTACCTATGTCGGAATATCTTGAGCACGGGATTCCGAGAATACTCGGGCCTTCCCACCTTGGAGTTGCGACTCCGCGGATCGTGAGCTTGTGATGGGCTAAGTTGGGACACCCCTGCAGGGTTTTGAACTTTCGAAAGTCGTGCCCGCGGTTATGTGGCAGATGGGAATTTGTTAATATCCGATTGTAGAAAACTTGACACCATGTTCAGAACACACTACCAGCATGAGTAACCGTGACGGTCATTTTCCGAAGGGGTTAGGGAAGTGAACACGGTGGGGTTATGATTGACGTGCTTAGATAGGATCACTTCATGATCACTTTGACGCTCGTGGCACTTCTCTTCTCGCTCTAAACACGTAAGCTAGTGCTAGTGCAACTGCAACCTTTTATATTCTTCAGCCTTGTTTCACACCCAAGGCTTAGATAGTTCTGTTACCCGAGAACGGGATTGCCTAGTCCTCCATGGCTCACAGATTCTACACAGCACCAGACGCAGGTACTATGGTGAACTACTCAGGTGACGGCACAGAGCTGTACTGGGAGTTCGACGAAGAACGTAGTCGATACTATGCGCACTATCTTGATGATCAGTAGTGGCTTCTACTAGGGGCGATTCGGACCTTGTTGCTTATTTATTTGGTATCTTTCATTTGGATCTTCGTCCGTAGTCGGACTGTGCTGTTTTGGATGATGATTTGCTTATGTAATGTATTGTGGGACGTGGCGAGTGTAAGCCAACTATCTCTTTTGCAATTTCATCCCTATTTTACATGAGTCGTGCAAAGATACCAAACTTGAGATCATTCTAGTATGAGCTTATACCTTTAAGTCGTGCCTCGACACGTAGGAGGTATAATCTCATACTGGGCATTACAAGTTGGTATTCAGAGCCATCTCCGACCTAGAAGCCCCCACTGATTGATCGAATCGTTGACGGTTGAGTCTAGGCACACACTTGAAAATGTTTTGAGTCCTATATATATATATCGGAGAGTAGGATTTCTTTTTGCTCCTCATCTCTTTTCACTCTGGTGAGGACTCCTGACGACTACTCTTATCTCTTCTACTCTCAAAATTCACCAATTTTTTTTAGGATCATGCGAGTATTGTTTGGATTGTTCTGGTGTCTTTGTGACGAGAACATTGTTCTCGATGCCTCCTGTCATTTAGGGGTTGTGGCAGTGTCCCGGGGAGTTGAGCTCCGAGGTGTTGTTGTCACAAATATATCGCAGCAGTTCTCGAATACTTAAGACGGCCGACATCGAAAACTCTCCTATGCGGTTAGTGGCAAGATAACCCCGACATCACCCAGTACTGGGGAGGTAGTTCGGGAGTATTGCCATAGCTTGTATAGTAGATGCGTTTCGAAGGTCCGAGGTAGACGGTTTCCAGAGATAACTGGTTATGTGTTGAAGGATGGATACAGCTGGATGTAGGATTAGAGTTGAGTGCGCGATGCTTCCCCTGTATCCCCAACACCTTATTGCATAACTGGAAACTTTTAGAAATTAATAGGTGGGTTCATCTAGTAGCTCGTAGGCATTCTTCCAACAAATGCATGATATGGAGTTCGGGGTTCTACATTGAGTGAATTAGTTTTATGGGCGTTTGTTCGATCGGGAGTTGCATCTTAAAGGGTCCTTGGCTATGCTGATCTGGGGATTGCAAAACCCTTTTGTAACACGTTCCATAAGCTTTCAACACAAATATGTCAAACGAAGCTTCTATCTTGTATTTGTTCTATCTGCTCCTTGTTGTTTTTATTTACCTGTTGTTCTCCCAAGTGGCTTCTCGAGAAGATTGTTGTATCATTAAACTGTGAATTACATTCGTTCATTTTTGTTCGAATGTTCTTGTGAAGACTTATGTTGCAATTTCTAGCCGTTGATTCAGCTTATATATTTTCTCAATCAATGGCTAATAGTTGTCATCTCATTCAGGATGGCTCCTAAAAGGGTTCCCAACGCTAACCCAGAGGGTGAAGAAGTTCCTGATCGTCCTCCTTCCCCTCCTCCCACGTCTGAGTCCTGGAGAGCAATTATGCAAGCAACGAACCAGAACACCCAGATGCTTTTGCAAATGATGCAGACCATTCAAGCAAATCAAGCTGGTCATGGGAACCAAGGCCAAGGCAATTTTGTAGCGACCAGACCTCAAACAGTCCGATCTCCGTGCATCAGTGTCATCCCTGGATCAGTAATGCTGACACGCACGGTACTTGAGGGATTTATAACAGAGTAGCAACCACACACTTATTACATCGATAGTCCAACGATGAATTTATTACAAATAATATGGCTGAAGGCCATCTAATACGATAACAGCGGAAGGCTTGGAAGATAAGTGAGTCCATCAACTCCAGCGGCATCACCGAGTATAGAATCACGACCTAAAAGGGCATCTTACTCGTCGTCTGAAAAGTCTGCAACATGAAACATTGCAGCCCGAAAACGGGTCAGCACATGGAATATGCTGGCAAGGTAACACAAGAGAATGCAATGAAAGTAAAGCTATACTATATGCAATATGGCTGGTGGAAAGCTCTATGGTTAAGTTTTTGCGTAAAGCCATTTTTTCCCTACTTCAAAGGAATGCATTTTAATTAACTATCATGGTAGTTGAAACATTGTTGAGAAGATAGACATCCTCTCAACCCCAATTAAAGTTCATCATTAAACCCAAAAAAATTAAATTAAAGTAACATGTTGAGATGCACATGAAAATCCAAGTACTAGATACTCAAGACGTCCATAACCGGGGACACGGCTAATCATGATCAGTTTGTACACTCTGCAGAGGTTTGTGCACTTTTCCCACAAGACTCGATCGCCTCCGTTTGGTTTCTCGCACTGCATGGTGTTTGAGAAACGGATGACCGAGACATAGTCTTTCAGAAGCGCTAGCACCTTACGATCGGGCGGACCGTACCAACCTACATCCCCTACATCTGCTAGTCCACCACTGTAAGAGTTCGCACAACCTACTCATACTATGCTAGAGCCCATAATAGCATTGTGGCTGCACACGGAAGTTTCTAGTATGAATAATCTCATGATCCCTTTGAGCCTGGGTGGCGGTCCAAAAGAAAAACAGGGAATCCTGGAATCCCCAGATGCCTCAATCCACCCAGATGTGTATTAATGTTGCCACCTTAAGTTGAACCATTAATTAACAAACTCACATCTGTCATGGAATTCACTCACCCAATCCACGTCAACGAGCATAGCATGTCCTAGAAGCAAACGTAGAAGTAACTCCCAAAGGTTTGAATGTAATGCAAGTAATAGGTTCTACCTCAATCTACTTCCTAATCCCACATATTAATTGATCCTACTCATGCAATGTGTGAGGGTTTGACTAATGCAATGAAAACTGGGTAATTGGAAAGTATGATCAAAGTGTTACTTGCCTTGTTGATTATCCGCAAAACCTAGAGACTCAAAGTAGCAAGCGGCGCACTCCGGGTACTCTACCGCGATCAAACAAACAAGCATACAATAAGTACTTAACTAATGCACGGGTAAAACTCAAATAAGAGATCTAACCAGAAAGTTCAACTTAAGAACTCCGGTTTGCAAAAAGAATCAACTCGAAAGAAGCAACGAAACTCAAACTGCAAAAGAAACGAGCTCCGAATTACTAGTTGGCCTAAAGTCAAATTTTACAGTAGCCAAAATCTTGTTCAAGTTGATCTAACGTAAAGAGGGCTTCGAGACGAAGATCTGGGATTTTGAATCGCCCGATTCCGACTCTCGAGCGAAAAGAAAAACGAAAAACAAGATCAGGGCAGAAATCGCGATCGGAAAAATCGCGGATAAATACCCCGAAAAGGAAAAACGACGAACAGGCTAACGAACGAACGTTCGCTGTCTGCGGTTAACTAACGAAAACCGTTTGTTAAAACGAACGTACGGACGAACATCCGCTATTTAACTAAACCGGCGGAAAATAATACAAAAACCAAACCGATCTATTAAAAAAACAGATCTAGGTTTTCCTAAACGAACCGATCGGTTAACCGAAAAAAACAAAAACTACCTCGAACTCCGGCGAACTCCGGCGGTGAGGCGGCGGGCTAGCGGCGGGGCGGCGCGGCGGCGGAGCGGCGGCGGCGCGGCGCGGCTGGCGGGGCGGCGGGGCAGCGCGGCGACGGGCGGCGGCGGCGGGATCCGGCGGCGGCGGCGGGATCCGGCGGCGGCGGCGGGAGGCTCGGGCGGCTAGGGTTTGGGGGCGCGGCGCGAGCGGGCTGCGGGGCGACTTGGGCCGGCGGCTGCGGCTTATAAAGCCCAGTCTCCTGGTCCTTCACGAGTCTAAGTCGGTTTCCGTTTTTTTTCTAAAAGAGTCCCGGCGCAGAAAAACTAACTAAAGAAATACATAAACGGACTCCAAAATTCCCGAAATAAATTTTCACCGTCCTCTAATAATATTTAGGACAAAGTGAACATTTTTGCCGGACCTAAATGCAATTTTGAAAAACGCGTATTTTTCCTATGCAAATAAATCCGAAAATAAATCCAGAAAAATACCAAAAGTGATTTTAACATTTTTCTTCCAATATTTTTGTTATTTTGGAGAAGTCATATTATCTCCGCTCATTTTTTGTATTTAGAAATATTTTTAGGAGAGAAAAATAATTAGAATCACACTGTCCTCGTACCGGTATTCGAGCGAACTCAAATACGAAAACGGTAAAATCCCCAACTCTCTCCGTAGGTCCTTGAGTTGCTTATAATTTCGAGGAACTCCACGAACAAAATGCAAAAACATGAAATGCAAATATGATCTATGTATAACATTCCAAATTGAAAAATTTGGGATGTTACAAACCTACCCCCCTTAGAATGAATCTCGCCCTCGAGATTCGACTTGGCTAGAGAACAGGTGTGGGTGGTCCTTGCGTAGATCATCTTCTCGCTCCCAGGAGGCTTCTTCCTCGGTGTGGTGACTTCACTGAACTTTGCAAAACTTGATAACTTTACTGCGAGTAACTCTGCTCGAAAATTCGAGAATCTTAACAGGCTTCTCCTCGTAGGTCAGATCATTGTCCAACTGAATTGCTTCCAGGGGTACTGTGTCTCTAAGCGGTATGTCGGCCATCTCCGCGTGGCACTTCTTAAGCTGCGATACGTGAAACACGTCGTGCACTCCTGACAATCCTTCGGGCAATTCCAACTTATAGGCAACCTCTCCCATGCGTTTCCAAAACATGGTAAGGTCCCACAAATCTCGGGGCTAACTTCCCTTTAACTCCGAAACGTTTAACTCCTCGCAAAGGCGATACTCTCAAGTACGCACTGTCTTCGATCTCATAGGTTATCTCCTTGCACTTCGAGTCCGCATAACTCTTCTGCCTGGACTGAGCTACCTTCAGTCTATCTCGAATCAACTTCACCTTCTCCTCAGACTCTTTGATTAAGTCTGGTCCAAACAACTGTCGGTCTCCAACTTCGTCCCATGACAACGGTGTTCGGCATCTCCTTCCATACAATGCCTCGAACGGTGCCATCTTCAAACTGGCTTGGTAACTGTTGTTGTATGAGAACTCCGCGTAGGGCAAGTTGTCATCCCAACTAGATCCATAATCTAATGCACAGGCTCTTAGCATATCCTCCAAAATCTGATTGACTCTCTCCGTCTGTCCATATGTCTGCGGGTGAAATGCTGTGCTAAACTCTAGTCTGGTACCCAAGGTTTCATGTAACTGATTCCAGAACTTTGATGTAAACTGGGTTCCTCTATCTGATACGATGCTCCTCGGAACTCCATGCAGACATACAATTCTGGTCATGTATATCTTAGCCAACTTTGCACTGGTATATGTGGTTTTCACAGGAATAAATTGGGCTACCTTCGTCAATCGGTCTACTACTACCCAGATTGAATCATATCTTGCTTTGGTCCTGGGCAATCCGGTGATAAAATCCATGCCAAGCTTCTCCCACTTCTATTCGGGTACTGGCATAGGTTGTAACAATCCCGCTGGCTTCTGATGTTCTGCCTTCACTCTCTGGCATACATCACAAACTGCTACATACTCCGCAATATCCTTCTTCATACCGGTCCACCAGAAAATCTCCCTCAAATCAAAATACATCTTAGTATTTCCTGGGTGAATCGAGTATGGTGAATCATGGGCCTCTTGTAAAATCAACTTCCTGATCTCCGGGTCATTGGGCACATAGATTCGATCCTCAACCCATAGGGTGTCGTGTTCATCCTCACGAAATCCTTTAATTTTTCCTTCGCTCATCCGCTCCTTTATAGCGACAATCTCCTTGTCAACTTTCTGAGCTTCTCTGATTTTATCCATCAGGGTAGACTGGATTTCTAGTGTTGCTACATAGCCTCTCGGAACTAACTCCAAACGTAGTCCTCGTAGGTCCTCGGCTAACTCCTTTGGAAACTCCTCCATCATTAGGGTATTGACATGGCTCTTACGGCTTAGCGCATCAGCTACTACGTTAGCCTTTCCGGGATGATAATGCAATCTCATGTCATAATCTATAATGAGTTCCAGCCATCTCCTTTGCCTAAGATTCAGCTCCTTTTGAGTGAATATATACTTCAAGCTCTTGTGATCCGTATATACTTCACAATGGTTTCCAATAAGAAAACGTCTCCACGTCTTCAATGCATGCACTACGGCTGCTAACTCCAAATCGTGGGTGGCATAGTTCATCTCATGAGCTTTCAGTTGTCGTGAGGCATACGAAACAACTCTTCCTTCCTGCATAAGAACTGCTCCAAGTCCTCGACGTGAAGCGTCGCAGTACACCTCATAATCCTTATGTTGATCTGGCAGAATCAACACAGGGGATGATACCAACCTTTTCTTCAACTCCTGGAAACTAGTCTCGCATTCTTCGGTCCAACTGAACTTGGTGTCCTTCCTTAACAACTCCGTCATGGGTTTTGCAATCTTCGAGAAATTCTTGATAAATCTCCGGTAGTATCCTGCGAGTCCAAGAAAACTCTGGATCTCTCCAACTGTTGTCGGTGCTTCCCAATTGGTCACAGTGTCCACCTTAGCGGGATCTACTGCTATTCCTTCTTCGAATATAACATGTCCGAGGAATCCGACTCCCTTCAACCAAAACTCACATTTGCTAAACTTGGCATATAACTGATGTTCTCTGAGCTTCTCCAATACCAAACACAAATGTTCTTCATGCTCCTCTTCATTCTTCGAGAAGATCAAGATATCGTCTATGAACACTACGACGAACTTATCCAAATACTCCATAAACACTTCGTTCATCAGGTTCATAAAGTATGCCGGTGCGTTTGTCAGACCAAACGACATGACGGTATACTCGTACAACCCATACCTAGTGGTAAAGGCCGGCTTAGGTATATCCTGCTCTCGGATCTTCAATTGATGGTACCCTGATCGCAGATCGATCTTAGAAAATACCTTAGCTCCTTGCAATCTATCGAACAGATCATTGATCATTGGCAATGGGTACTTGTTCTTGATCGTTACTTCGTTCAATCCTCGGTAATCTACAACCATTCTTAATGATCCATCCTTCTTCTCTACTAGAAGTACTGGCGAACCCCAAGGCGAAGAACTTGGGCGTATGAATCCTTTATCCAGTAACTCCTTAATTTGCTTCTTAATTTCCTCCAAATCCTTTGCGGGCATCCTATATGGTCTCTTAGAAATTGGCCCGGTGCCTGGAAAAAGTTCAATCAAAAACTCTATATCTCTATCCGGTGGCATTCCTGGCAATTCTTCTGGAAACACATCCGGATAATCCTTCACTACTGGCACTTCCTCCTGAACAACTCCTGACAAGGAATTTAATCTACTCCTCTTTGACTCATGCCGGGATACATACTTGATCCTTCTTCCTTCCGGCGTAGTAAGCAAAATGGTCTTACTGGCACATTCTATATTCCTTCATACTTAGATAACCAATCCATGCCTAATATCACATCCAGTCCTTGAGATTCCAATACTATTAGGTCCGAAGGGAAAATGTAATTACCAATCCTTAAGGGCAACTGATCACACCATGACTTAGCCATATACTCTGCTCCTGGTGAGGTTACTAACATGGGCGATCTAAGGGCTTGGGTCGGCAGCTTATACTTATCCACGAATCCCCTTGAAATATATGAATGCGATGCACCAGTATCGAAAAGAACGAGTGCAGTAAAGGACTTAACTAAGAACTTACCTATAACTGCATCTGGTTGCTCTTCTACTTCCTCCACAGTCACGTGGTTCACTTGTCCTTTGTTGAATGGGTTGGGCTTCTTCCTGGCGCTTCCATTGCCGTTCCCATTCTTAACTTCTGGGCATTCATTGGCATAATGTCCAGTCCCGCACTTGTAACAAGCGACATGGCTAAAATCCCTCTTGGTGGGTGTGGATGGTGTAGGGCGGTTCTGGTTTCCATTGGCTCCATTCCCATTTCCATTCCCATTTCCATTCCCATTTCCATTCTTTGTGCCATTGTGATTGTGCGAGCTACCTCCTCCATGGGTATGCTGAAACTGTCCTATCGCTTTAGGGGTAAAGCGGGGCTTCTGTTGAGCTCTAGAATTATACTTTCCTTGCCCATACTTCCTCTTGCGACTCTCAATCTGTTGATGCTTCCTTTCAATCATCAAGGCACGGTCAACCAACTCCTGGTAATTATTGAAAGTTGCCACCATCAACTGTACACGCATCTCATCATTCAGCCCTTCCATGAATCTCTCCTGCTTCTTGGCATCTGTGGCCACATCATCTGGGGCATAACGAGATAGGGTACTAAACTCATCCACATACTGGGCCACAGTACGATTTCCTTGGCGCAAATTGTGAAACTCCTGCTTCTTCATACTCATGGCTCCAGTTGAGACATGGGCAGTATGAAAAGCTTGCTGAAACTGATCCCAAGTGACATTGGCTACGGGGTAAGTGGCTGTGTAATTCTCCCACCATGCTGCGGCTGGTCCAGACAACTAGTTTGAGGCAAATCGCACCTTCTCAGCATCCGAGCAATTGGCGGTGGTCAAATCCCTTCCAATCTTGCGTAGCCAGTCATCAGCCACAATTGGTTCGATACTGCTAGCAAACACGGGTGGTTGCAACCTTAAGAAACGTGTCAGGTTGTCCACAGGTGGTGGTGGTGGAGGGTTGTTGTTGTTGTTGTTGTTCTGGTTGTTCTGAGTGTTCTGTACAAGAAGTTGCATCAGGGTGTTCTGCTGCTGGATCAACTGAGTGAGCTCAGGGGGAAACTCGAATTCACGTCTTGGAGGCATCTGATGGGTGTAGAGGGAAGAGATTAGAATAGAAAAGAGGTCTAAGGGAAAATCACTACCCATATGCATAGGAGACAAACACACAATCATATCACACCAATCAGTTTCAAACAAGGTCTTACAAATCTAACGATCGTTACAGAAGTGCTCTAAAACTAATATTTGGGGGTAAACTACTAGTCACAGGGTGGTCATCTAAAAATATTGATCGACAGAGGATTCCATAATATCTGCTCCAGCTTCATCTTCATAGTCTTCATCCTTGCTATCCTCAGCTTCCGAATCCGTGTCATCTATGATGATATAATCTTCCGGCGGAATCTCCTTGGGTTCTTCTTCCTCGTCTTCTTCTCCCATGAGTATCCCTAACTTCCGGGTCAAATCATCATTCTTCTCCACAAGTATCTTCATCTCCTCCTCATATCCGTCGCGTGTAGACTTGAGTTCTTCCTCTAGCTCCAAATTCCTATTTAGGGCCTTCTTCAAATCTATCATCCCAGCACACATCTGGTGCTCCTGGCGACGACTGTGGTGGTTCAACTCCTGGATGAATGCTGCAATGGATATACCCTTCCGGGTGCTGATCATATCCCAATTCTCATCTCGGCGTCCACAAATCTGGTAGATAGTGTCCTTTAGCTCCTGCTTGTGGACTTCTCCAATCCTTCCCATAGCAATGTGGGCTGCCATGCTCCTTCCTAGGCTCCATGTGGGTGCATTAAAGGAAAAGGCTATGAGTGAGATGACGGGTGCGAACGTCCTACCTGGAACTTGGGCTTGAATCAACCAACGCTCCTCCTCAGGTAGAGTGGCATTGTAGGTTCCAGTGAAACTTGGTAATCCAATGTTGAGATATCTTGTGACTTCCTTCAGGTGTCGTCCAAAGGGCGTGTCATCATCCGGTTGCATGAACTTTTGCTTTGCTTCCACCATCCTAAAGAGTAGAAAAGATGAGGAGTCAGAAAAGAGAAGAGTGAATTGTGTTCTAGGGCTTGTCTTAGTGGTCGTGTCCTATAGTCAGCGTGTGCTCTGATACCATCTTGTAGCGACCAGACCTCAAACAGTCTGATCTCCGTGAATCAGTGTCATCCCTGGATCAGTAATGCTGACACGCACGGTACTTGAGGGATTTATAACAGAGTAGCAATCACACACTTATTACATCGATAGTCCAACGTTGAATTTATTACAAATAATATGGCTGAAGGCCATCTAATACGATAACAGCGGAAGGCTTGGAAGATAAGTGAGTCCATCAACTCCAGCGGCATCACGGAGTATAGAATCACGACCTAAAAGGGCATCTTACTCGTCGTTTGAAAAGTCTGCAACATGAAACATTGCAGCCCGAAAACGGGTCAGCACATGGAATATGCTGGCAAGGTAACACAAGAGAATGCAATGAAAGTAAAGCTATACTATATGCAATATGGCTGGTGGAAAGCTCTATGGTTAAGTTTTTGCGTAAAGCCAATTTTTCCCTACTTCAAAGGAATGCATTTTAATTAACTATCCTGGTAGTTGAAATATTGTTGAGAAGATAGACATCCTCTCAACCCCAATTAAAGTTCATCATTAAACCCAACAAAATTAAATTAAAGAAACATGTTGAGATGCACATGAAAATCCAAGTACTAGATACTCAAGACTTCCATAACCGGGGACACGGCTAATCATGATCAGTTTGTACACTCTGCAGAGGTTTGTGCACTTTTCCCACAAGACTCGATCGCCTCCGTTTGGTTTCTCGCACTGCATGGTGTTTGAGAAACGGATGACCGAGACATAGTCTTTCAGAAGCGCTAGCACCTTACGATCGGGCGGACCGTACCAACCTACATCCCCTACATCTGCTAGTCCACCACTGTAAGAGTTCGCACAACCTACTCATACTATGCTAGAGCCCATAATAGCATTGTGGCTGCACACGGAAGTTTCTAGTATGAATAATCTCATGATCCCTTTGAGCCTGGGTGGCGGTCCAAAAGAAAAACAGGCAATCCTGGAATACCCAGATGCCTCAATCCACCCAGATGTGTATTAATGTTGCCACCTTAAGTTGAACCATTAATTAACAAACTCACATCTGTCATGGAATTCACTCACCCAATCCACGTCTACGAGCATAGCATGTCCTAGCAGCAAACGTAGAAGTAACTCCCAAAGGTTTGAATATAATGCAGGTAATAGGTTCTACCTCAATCTACTTCCCAATCCCACAAATTAATTGATCCTACTCATGCAATGTGTGAGGGTTTGACTAATGCAATGAAAACTGGGTAATTGGAAAGTATGATCAAAGTGTTACTTGCCTTGCTGATGATCCGCAAAACCTAGAGACTCAAAGTAGCAAGCGGCGCACTCCGGGTACTCTATCGCGATCAAACAAACAAGCATACAATAAGTACTTAACTAATGCACGGGTAAAACTCAAATAAGAGATCTAACCAGAAAGTTCAACTTAAGAACCCCGGTTTGCAAAAAGAATCAACTCGAAAGAAGCAACGAAACTCAAACTGCAAAAGAAACGAGCTCCGAATTACTAGTTGACCTAAAGTCAAATTTTACAGTAGCCAAAATCTTGTTCAAGTTGATCTAACTTAAAGAGGGCTTCGAGACGAAGATCTGGGATTTTGAATCACCTGATTCCGACTCTCGAGCGAAAAGAAAAACGAAAAACAAGACCAGGGCAGAAATCGCGATCGGAAAAATCGTGGATAAATACCCTGAAAAAGAAAAACAACGAACAGGCTAACGAACGAACGTTCGCTGTCTGCGGTTAACTAACGAAAACCGTTCGTTAAAATGAACATACGGACGAACGTCCGCTATTTAACTAAACCGGCGGAAAATAATAATAAAAAAACCGAACCGATCTATTAAAAAAAACAGATCTAGGTTTTCCTAAACGAACCGATCGGTTAACCGAAAAAGAAAACTACCTCGAACTCCGGCGGTGAGGCGCCGGTCTCCGGCGACGGCGGCGCGGCACGCGGCGGCGGCGGGCTAGTGGCGGGGCGGCGCGGCGGCGGAGCGGCGCGGCTGGCGGGGCGGCGGGGCAGCGCGGCGGCGGGGCTGCGGCGGCGGGATCCGACGGCGACGGCGACGGGATCCGGCGGCGGCGGCGGGAGGCTCGGGCAGCTATGGTTTGGGGGCGCGGCGCGAGCGGGCTGCGGGGCGACTTGGGCCGGCGGCTGCTGCTTATAAAGCCCAGTCTCCTGGTCCTCCACGAGTCTAAGTCGGTTTCCGTTTTGTTTTCTAAAAGAGTCCCGACACAGAAAAACTAACGAAAGAAATACCAAACGGACTCCAAAATTCCCGAAATAAATTTTCACCGTCCTCTAATAATATTTAGGACAAAGTGAACATTTTTCCCGGACCTAAATGCAATTTTGAAAAACGCGTATTTTTCCTATGCAAATAAATCCGAAAATAAATCCAGAAAAATACCAAAAGTAATTTTAACATTTTTCTTCCAATATTTCTGTTATTTTGGAGAAGTCATATTATCTCCGCTCATTTTTTGTATTTAGAAATATTTTTAGGAGAGAAAAATAATTAGGATCACACTGTCCTCGTACCGGTATTCGAGCGAACTCAAATACGAAAACGGTAAAATCCCCAACTCTCTCCGTAGGTCCTTGAGTTGCTTAGAATTTCGAGGAACTCCACGAACAAAATGCAAAAACATGAAATGCAAATATGATCTATGTATAACATTCCAAATTGAAAATTTGGGATGTTACAGATTTGTTCAACCAACCTCACTTTGCTACACTCAACCAGTTCCTGGCAAACCAACCGAAGGCATTCAGTTACTGTGTGGACCCTCTAGATGCTGAAGACTGGATAACAGATATCAAGAAGCACTTTGAATGTAGTAACGTGAGACCTAAGGACTATGTGAAGTTTGCCGCCTTCTAACTCAAGGACCAAGCCGCTGATTGGTGGCAGCAGTACAAAGATTCCAGAGAGGGACGTGTAATCTTCTGGGATGACTTCTGCAAGGATTTTCGCTCTCACCACATTCCAACAAGTGTCATCGAAGGTATGCGTGAGCAATTCCGCAACCTGAAGCAAGGCACCATGTCTGTCTATCAATACAATGTCAAGTTCCAGAACCTTGCCCGCTATGCCAAGCAAGACATCCCAGATGCCAAGAGCAAGATTTATCAGTTCTGTGGTGGTCTGAAGGATGAACTCCAACTAGCTCTCACCTTGTTCGAGCCTGATGAATTTGATCAATTCTATAACATGGCACTTAAGCAAGAGGCGGCCCAGATCAAGATGGAAGCTTCCAAAAAGAGGATCAGAGATGTCGTTCACTTCTCCTCTTCTTCCCAAGTGGTTGCAAAGCAGCAGAAGTTTTGGCTTCCACCTCCTCCAGTGACCCGACCTTCCAACAACAACAACAAGCATTCTGATGGTCGTGGTTTCTCTCACCCACCCAACCCAAGCAATCAGTCAAAGAATCACTTTCAAGCTTTGAAGTCAAGTGCTCCTTATCACCGTCCTCTCTCAGAAGTGGTTTGCAACAAGTGCTCTCAGAAGGGTCATTATGCTAACAAGTGCCCCAACCCAAGGCGCCTTCCGCCTCCTCCACCTGTCAGCACTGCTATTGTCAAGCACAACCCCAAGTCAGCAAGAGTGAATCTGATGAATGCAGCTCAAGCAGAGAATTCTTCAGATGTGATACTTGGTAACCTTCCAGTTAACTCTATTCCTGGAAAAGTCTTGTTTGATTCAGGTGCATCACATTCTTTCATGTCAAGACCTTTTGCATTGTCACATGATATGCCATTGCAAGCTTTGCCTAGTCCAATGTTTGTGCTTTCTCCGGGTTTGCTAATGAGCTCCAACAACTTTGTTCCGGAGAAATATCTATTTATATGGGTGATTACCGTTTTTTGGTTTCTCCGGTTATTTTCGGCAATTCTGACATTGATCTTATTCTTGGGATGGATTGGCTCTCCAAGCATGATGCTCACATTGATTGTGCAAATAAGGAAGTCAAGCTTACTCATCCTGACGAAGACGTGATTATCTTCGCCTCTCGAGATAACACAATCAGGCTATTCTCTCTCAATGACAAGGGCGAGATTAATGCCATCTCTCAAATTTCGATGGTCAATGAATATGAAGATGTTTTCCCTGAAGAGCTTCCAAGCATGCCTCTGCATCGTCAAGTTGAATTCGTTATTGAACTCGAGCCCGGTACCGAGCCAGCATGTCGGCGTCCGTACAAGCTCTCCCCTGATGAGTTGAAGGAGCTGAAGAAACAACTCGATGAGCAAGAGCGTATGGGTCTAATCAGGCCTAGCACTTCTCCTTGGGGTTGTGGTGTTCTATTTGTCAAGAAGAAGGATGGCACGGAGCGCCTTTGCATTGATTACCGGCCATTGAACAAGAAGACAATAAAGAACAAGTATCCGCTCCCCAACATCAATGAATTGTTCGAGCAGCTTAAAGGAGCAAAAGTGTTCTCAAAGCTCGATCTCCGGATGGGTTATCACCAGATCCGTATCCGAGAAGAAGATATTCACAAGACTGCATTCAGAACAAGCTACGGCTCTTATGAATACACAATCATGTCTTTTGGCCTCGCAAATGCTCCACCCACCTTCTCGAGGATGATGCACTACATATTCAACCCCTACACCAACGAATTTGTGCTCGTCTATCTGGATGACATCTTGGTATTCTCCAAGAATGAAGAGGATCATGAAAAGCACCTCCGTTTGATTCTCAACAGACTCCGTGAACATAAGTTCTATGCCAAATTCTCTAAATGTGAATTTTGGCTCGATAAGGTCTTATATCTTGGCCATATCATCTCTGCTGAGGGTATCTCTGTCAACCCCGAGAAAGTTGAAGCGATTGTCAACTGGGAACCCCATCAGAACGTCAAGCAACTCCGAAGCTTCCTTGGTCTCGCTAGCTATTGCAGAAGGTTCGTTGAGAACTTCTCCAAGATTGCCAAGCCTATTTCCAACTTGCTGCAGAAGAATGTCAAGTACAACTGGTCTCCGGATTGTGATGTGGCATTCAAAACACTCAAAGAAAAGCTCATCTCTGCGCCGGTTCTTACTCCTCTGGATGAGTCCAAGCCCTACGAAGTATTCTGTGATGCTTCTCTTCAAGGACTTGGTGGCGTTCTAATGCAAGACAAGAAAATTGTGGCATACACTTCTCGTCAATTGAAGCCAAATGAGAAGAACTACCCCACACATGATCTCGAGCTAGCAGCAGTGGTACGCGCCTTGATCACGTGGAGACACCTTCTATTGGGCAGAAAAGTGGACATCTTCACCGATCACAAGAGGTTGAAGTACATCTTCACACAGCCGAACCTGAACTTTCGCCAGACTCGTTGGGTTGAAATGATCCAAGAGTATGATCCAAGCATCGAATACACACCTGCCAAGGCCAATGTCATTGCAGATGCCTTGAGCAGAAAGGCATATCAAGCCGTTTCAGCCTGAGCTTTGTGAAGCATTCAGGAAGCTCAACCTCCAAGTTGTTCCGCAAGGCTTTCTTGCAAATCTTCAAGTTGCTCCTACCTTGGAAGATCAGATCTGTGAGGCCCAACTCGGTGATGCTATGGTGCAGAAAGTGAAACATGGTATTGCAAAGGGTACTCCCAAATACAAGTGCTATCGCGTTGATGAGAAAGACACCTTGTTCTTTGAAGACAGACTTGTGGTTCCCAAGGGTGATCTCAGGAAGCTCATAATGAACGAAGCACATGACTCCCTCCTCTCCATTCATCCTGAAAGTTCCAAGATGTACCAAGACCTCAAGCAATCTTACTGGTGGACTCGCATGAAAAGGGAGATTGCCCAATTCGTGAATGAATGTGATGTCTGCAGAAGAGTGAAGGCAGAGCATCAATGTCCAGCCGGTCTCCTCCAACCTCTTCCTATTCCTGAGTGGAAATTCGACCACATTGAAATGGATTTCGTCACTAGGTTTCCCAAGTCCAAGAAGGGTAATGATGCTATCATCGTTGTGATTGACAAGCTAACCAAAGTAGCTCACTTCCTTCCAGTCAAAGAATCCATCAATGCAGCTCAGCTGGCAGAGTCGTACACTTCCAGAATTGTGTTGTTACATGGCATTCCTCAATTTATCTCCTCAGACCGTGGAAGTTTGTTCACATCCAAGTTCTGGGACTCCTTTCAGTCAGTCATGGGCACTAAGATCCGTTTCAGCACTGCGTTTCACCCTCAGACTAGTGGTCAAGTCGAAAGAGTGAACCAGATCCTCGAAGACATGCTCAGAGCTTGTGTCATCTCTTTTGGCATGAAGTGGGAAGATTGTCTCCCGTTTGTCGAGTTCTCTTACAACAACAGTTTCCAAGCAAGTGCCGGCAAAGCTCCTTTTGAAATCCTCTATGGCAGAAAGTGTCGTACTCCTCTCAACTGGTCCGAGACTGGTGAACGTCAACTCCTTGGCAATGACTTGATCTCAGAAGCCGAAGAAATGTGCAAAGTCATACGTGAGAATCTCAAGGCCGCTCAGTCGCGTCAAAAGAGCTACTATGACGGCAAGCATCGTGATTTGGCTTTCGACATTGGGGATCATGTCTATCTCCGTGTTTCTCCTATGAAAGGAACCCAAAGATTCGGTATCAAAGGAAAGCTTGCTCCTAGATACGTGGGACCTTTCAAGATCCTTGGCAAAAGAGGCGATCTAGCCTATCAACTTGAGCTTCCATCCAACTTTGCAAATGTTCATGATGTGTTTCACGTGTCTCAACTCCGCAAGTGCTTCAAGACACCTGAACGTACCATTCCGTTCGAGGAGATTGATCTTCAACAAGACTTGTCTTACCGTGAGCAGCCCGTTGCTATTCTTGATGAAACCGAGCGCAAGACCCGCAACAAGTCAATCAAGTTCTTGAAAGTTAAGTGGTCACACCATACCGACCGAGAAGCTATGTGGGAACGAGAAGATCACCTTCGTTCCGAGTATCCTTCCTTCTTCCAGTCCTAGATCTCGGGACGAGATCTTTTCGTAGTAGAGGAGAGTTTGTAATGCCCCAGATGTAACACTTTCCAAATATGGCAATATATGAAACTTTGACTTCATCAATTCCATTCTGGGCTCTTCTTTCATTCCGGGTTTTTCATTTTGTTGTGTGCGTGTGTGCATTTCATTCATGTCATGTTGTTATGTGCATTGCATTGCATTCGTGTTGTCACTTGCATCCGGTCCCACTCGTCTCTTACCGTTGTCCGTTTCGAGATCCGACGCTCTCACACGTGCCCGTGGCTTCCCCGAGTCCTTCTTTCGTGTGTGGCCGTGTAACATTTCCGGAATGACGTGAGACTTGTCGTGCGATGTTGTTTTGGTACGTGTAGGCTGCCTGTCAAGTTTCGTCGTGTTTGGAGTTCGTTTGGTACTCCAACGGTTAACCTAGTGGGCTAAAAGAACCTCTTCTTTAAGGCCCAAGACCCCCTCCACAATAGCCCACAAACCCAGCACAACCACTCCCATCATCTCGGTCATCGAATCGTGATCGCGTGGCCGAAAACCGCTCCTCATTTGGAGTTTCCTAGCTCCCAGAAACTATAAAACAGTCCCCATCCCCGAAATCCCGGTGCAACCCTAATTTTTCCTCCCGCTCCGCGCGCCGGACACATCCGCGCAGCCGCCGAACACGTCCGACCCGCGGCCACCTCACTCCAACCAATCGAAGGCCGCCACGTCATCCCCGCCGCCACGTGGCGACCCCCCATTCGCTGGGCCACCTCATCCCACTCCACTACCGCCACCTCACCTGCCGATCACCGGAATCTCGCCGGACCACCGCGCCGGACATCCCGCCGGACCTCGGCGGAACCTCGCTGCCGCCTGACCGGACTTCGCCGCCGGACCTCCGCCGCCGCGCGCCTCCACCGCCGCCGCCCATCCCGCCGCCGGCAGCGCTCGCCGCCGCCGGCGCCCCCATCCACCGCCGTCGCGCGCGCGCCTGGCCGCTCTGCCGCCGCCGGCCTCGCTAACCACCGCCGCCGCCGGGGCCTTCATCGCGCCGCCGCCCCGGGCCCTTCATCGCGTCGCCGCCGCGGACCCTCATCACCGCCGCCGCCGGCCTTCATCACCGCCGCCACCGCGCTGCCTTCAACCGCCGCAGCCGCGCCGCCTTCAACCACCGCCGCCGCGCCACCGGACGCCGGGCACCGCGCCGCCGCCGCCCCTGAGCACCGTCCTCCGCCGCAGCTCCGCCTCCGGCCATCTTCCTCGTCTCCGGCCATCTTCTCCGGCGAACCTCCGGATCGGGACGAGATCCACCGGTCCCCGATCCAAACGCCCGGATATCCCCGTCCCGGAATCCCTCCGTCCCGCGTTGACTTTTCGCGGAGGTGATTTTCCACTAAGTCCTAGATCTGTAACATTTTGTTGCATCCTTTTCATGCCTATAACTTTGTGCTCGTAGATCCGTTTTGTGCATATGATATATCAAAATGATCGTGGTGATGTGCATTACATTTTGTTCCATTGTGGCATGATTGTTTGAGGTCATCTAGATGTCTTAATCTTCGTGACAAGAGTGCTACTTGTTATAAACTGATGTAACTTGTTATTTTCATGCCATGCTTGAGATGTGATAACTTGGTGCATGTTTATCCAAATGAAGCAAATGATATGTCAAAATGTTCCTTGTGAAATGCTCTACATGTTTGTTACTGTAGCATCCTTGTTAGGGTTCATATTGCCATGTTAAAATTGGTTGTAAAAGTGCATGTGTCTGTTAAGTTATGAAACATGTTATGAGATGCTGATTTGAAGAGCTCGTTGCTATTGATGTGTTTGTCCCCATGTCACATGTTAATATGTTTTAGAATCTCCATCACATGGTCTTTTCTGTGGTGCAAACCATTTTCCATGATATGCCTTGAGGGGACTTAAACATGCTTGTAAACATGCCATGCCAACATAACTTTTTTATACTTAGTGAAAATTCTACTAAGTCTGGAATCTGTCATATCCTGATGCTATGTTTGCTTGATGCCCTAGTCAAATCCATGCATGTTTTGGAGTGGAAAATGATCATTCCTTGTTGTCCATGTTATTGTATATCCATCCATGCCCTCACTTGCTCATATGACTTGCTGTAGCTTATTTATTTCTTGCTCCCAAGTTGCTATAAATTATGACTGTCAGGTTTTTAACAGCATGATCAATTTGGTGTAGTTTCTTGCTATTGACCCATGCCTCCTATGGAGTTGCTACAATGGAGTTGGTTGCTGTAGGATATGTCTACTTCATGTCCATGCTTCTTGTCACCATGTTTGAGTGCTGTAGAGTATATATTTCTTGTTCCAAAGTTGCTATGTGGCTGTTATTTTCAGCTTTGCATTGTATCTTGTTTCGAGTGTATGTATTGAACCGTTGCTCCGTTTTGAGCGTGCTTTATATAAAAATTGTGTGATTTTTCATGTAGAATTATAATATCATGTTGTTAACATGTTTGGAGTGTGTCTACTTGATGTTTGAGTGCATCTTGCACCGTTGCCATGCTTGTCTTGTTTTGCTCATATCTTCTAGACCGTAGCTCCGATTTAAACAAACTTTATATGAAACTTGACTAGAATTTTGTGTAGACCATCATGGTGCATGTTAACTTGCTGTTTAACAACTTTAACTTAAGGTTTGTTCAGATCTGGACCAATCTCTTTATATGCATATGAGGACTTACCGGATTAGCTATATGTTGATTCCGGTCTCATTTAAACTTGTTGTCTCGTGTTGTTCTGGTGTGCTTTATCCCTTGCCATGTATTGCATCATATATTCATCATACTTGCATCATGTTGATTGTGCATTGCACCTTGTTTGATTTTGTGCCTCGTTGTGTTCCTGTGTTGAGTAGAGCCGGGAGCCGAGACCGAGAACGAGAACGTGGTTACTACCGAGGTTGAGTACGAGGTGCCGTCTTACGATCCCATCGACGACTCTACAGGCAAGATGACCTGACCCAGATATCATTACTATCTTTGCCTATTGCTAGATGTCTCGCTCTTTAGCTTATTGCCTCGATGCCCATGTTTGTTTGTTAGCCTCCTATTGTAACCATGAATCTGTCTAACCACCCAACCTAGCAAACCTTTGTTTGGCTACGTAAGCTTCGCTCAGCCCCTCTTATAGCATTGCTAGTTGCAGGAGAACATTTGAAGATTCTTGCTTCATGTTGAAGTTATGGTTGGGATATCACACTATATAAACTCTTAAACTAAATCATCTATATACTTGGCAATGGGTGGAAGGCCAAGCCTATTGCTTGGTGATTTGTTCCACTCATGCCACCCTAGGAACCGTATAAACCGGTGTTATGTTCCTTGATTATGCGTTCCTAACACGGTTGGGGTTATGGGACCCCCTCGATAACCCGCTTAGCGCTAAACCTTTTCCAGCAAGGCCCGACATTGGTTCTACATTTGCCTAACAACTAAAACTTACCGAGGGAGTAATTAACCCGAGGATTAATTAATCACCCCCCTGGGCCAGTGCTCGATTTGAGTGTTGGTCCAAACTAGAGTCGTGTGCGGTACCCCCCTTGGCAACTTGGGTTTTGGTCACTTTACGCTGTGCTCATCCGGTCGTGGCCTGAGACTAGATACGCGCGGCTACTGTCAGGGTGTCGGCACGCCGGGAGGTCTTGCTGGATTAGTTTTACCTATGTCGGAATATCTTGAGCACGGGATTCCGAGAATACTCGGGCCTTCCCACCTTGGAGTTGCGACTCCGCGGATCTTGAGCTTATGATGGGCTAAGTTGGGACACCCCTGCAGGGTTTTGAACTTTCGAAAGTCGTGCCCGCGGTTATGTGGCAGATGGGAATTTGTTAATATCCGGTTGTAGAAAACTTGACACCATGTTCAGAACACACTACCAGCGTGAGTAACCGTGACGGTCATTTTCCGAAAGGGGTTCGGGAAGTGAACACGGTGGGGTTATGATTGACGTGCTTAGATAGGATCACTTCGTGATCACTTTTACGCTCGTGGCACTTCTCTTCTCGCTCTAAACACGTAAGCTAGTGCTAGTGCAGCTGCAACCTTTTATATTCTTCAGCCTTGTTCCACACCCAAGGCTTAGATAGTTCTGTTACCCGGGAACGGGATTGCTGAGTCCTCCTTGGCTCACAGATTCTACACAACACCAGATGCAGGTACTATGGTGAACTACTCAGGTGACGGCATGGAGTTGTACTCGGAGTTCGACGAAGAACGTAGTTGATACTATGTGCACTATCCCGATGATCAGTAGTGGCTTCTACTATGGGCGATTCGGACCTTGTGGCTTATTTATTTGGTATCTTTCATTTGGATCTTCGTCCGTAGTCGGACTGTGATGTTTTGGATGATGATTTGCTTATGTAATGTATTGTGTGACGTGGCGAGTGTAAGCCAACTATCTCTTTTGCAATTTCATCCCTATTTTACATGAGTCGTGCAAAGATACCAAACTTGAGATCATTCTAGTATGAGCTTATACCTTTAAGTCGTGCCTCGACACATAGGAGGTATAATCTCATACTGGGCATTACAGAGAATTACTAAGATATCAAATCATGCATATAAGAAATCAGAGAAGATTTAAATAATATTCATAGATAAATTGATCTTAAATTCACAATTCATCGGATCTCAACAAACATACCGCAAAAGAATATTACATCGGATAGATCTCCAAGAACATCAAGGAGAACATGGTATTGAGAATCAAAGAGAGAGAAGAAACCATCTAGCTACTAGATATGGACCTGTAGGTCTATGGTAAACTACTCACGCTTCATGGTACGGGCAATGGTATTGATGTAGAAGCCCTCCGTGGTTGAATCCCCCTCCGGCAGAGTACCAGAAAAGGCTCTAGATGGGATCTCAAGGGTACAGAAGGTTACGGCGGTGGAAAAGTGGTTTCGATGCCTCCTCTCATGTTTCTGGAATATATGAGAATATATAGGCGGAAGAATTAAGTCAGGGGAGCTGCGAGGGGCCCACAAGGGTGGGGGCACGCCCTCCCCCTTGTGGCCGCCTGGCGGCTCCTCCGACTTTATCTCGAAGTCTCCGGGGTGTCTTCTGGTCCAAGAAAAATAATCACGAAGGTTTTCTTCCGTTTGGACTTAGTATGGTATTCCTTTTCTGCGAAACTAAAAAACAAGGAAATAACAGAAACTGGCATTGGGCTCTAGGTTAATAAGTTAGTCCCAAAAATAATATAAAATAGCATATAAATGCATATAAAACATCCAAAACAAGTAATATAATAGCATGAAACAATAAAAAATTATAGATACATTGGGGACGTATCAAGCATCCCCAAGCTTAATTAATTCCTGCTCGTCCTCAAGTAGGTAAATGATAAAAACAACATTTTTGATGTGGGATGCTACCTAGCATATTTATCAACGTAATTCTCCTCTATTGTGGCATGAATGTTCAGATCCATAAGACTCGAAACAAAAGTTTATCAATATCAAAATAGTAATACTTCAATCATACTAAAAAGCAATCTACGAAGCTTCAAAAATAACATGGCTAAAGAAAGTTATCCCTACAAAATCATATAGTCTCTTTATGCTCCTTCTTCTCAACACAAAGTATAACTCATGCCCATCCTGGTGTCAGCCAAGCAATTATTTCATACTTTTTAACGCGCTTCAGTTTTTTCAATTCTTCACGCAATACATGAGCGTGAGCCATGGACATAGCACTATGGGTGGAATAGAAGGTGGTAGTAGACAAAAGGAGGGAGAAAGTCTCACATCAACTAGGAAAATCAAAGGACTATGGAGATGTCCATCAACCGATATCAATGTGAGTGAGTAGGGATTGCCATGCAACGGATGCACTAGAGCTATAAGTTTATGAAAGCTCGAAAGAAAACTAAGTGGGTGTGCATCCAACTTGCTTGCTCATGAAGACCTAGGGCAATTTGAGGAAGCCCATCGTTGGAATATGCAAGCCAAGTTATATAATGAAAAATTCCCACAAGTATATGAAAGTGATAACATAGGAGACTCTCTATCATGAAGATCATGGAGCTATTCTGAAGCACAAGTGTGGAAAAAGATAGTAACATTGTCCCTTCTCTCATTTCTTTTCTTTTAGACTCTTTGGCCTCTCTCTTTTGTGGGCTTCTTTGGCCTCTTTTTTTATTTTGACTTCTTTGGCCTCTTTTTATTAATAATCTCACATGGGACAATGCTCTAATGATGATAATCATCACACTTTTATTTACTTAGAACTCGATATTACAACTCGATAGTAGAACAAAATATGAATCTATATGAATGCCTACGACAGTGTACCGGGATGTGCAATGATCAAGAGTGACATGTATAATAATATGAATGGTGGCTTTGCCACAAATACTATGCCAACTACATGATTATGCAAAGCAATATGACAATGATAATGCGTGTCATAATAAACGGAACGGTGGAGTTGCATGGCAATATATCTCGGAATGGGTATGAAAATGCCATGATAGGTAGGTATGGTGGCTGTTTTGAGGAAGGGTATAAGGTGGTTTGATGCAGCGGCGAAAGTTGCGCGGTACTAGAGTGGCTAGCAAGGTGGAAGGGTGAGAGTGTGTATAATCCATGTACTCAACATTAGTCAGAAAGAACTCACATACATATTGCGAAAATTTATTAGCCCTCGAAGCAAAGTACCACTACGCATGCTCCTAGGGGGGAGGTTGGTAGGAGTTAACCATCGCGCGTCTCCGACCTCCATGCAAAGATAGACAATCAAGACACAACGCGCTCCAATTTGGTTACATAGTTAGGAGACCATACGTGCATGCTACGGAAATCACAAACCTTAACACAATTATTTTTTAACCTCACAAATTACCTACTAGCATGACTCTAATATTACCATCTTAACATCTCAAAACGATTATAAGGAATCAAACTTCTCATAGTATTCAATGCTATATATATGAAAGTTCTTATTATATCTCCCTTGGATGCCTATTATATTAGGTCTAAATTCATAACCCAAACAAATTACCATGTTGTTTATAGACTCTCAAAATAATATAAGTGAAGCAAGAGAGTTCAAAAATTTCTATAAAATAAAACCACCGCCGTGCTCTAAAAAGATATAAGTGAAACACTAGAGCAAAATTGCCTAGCTCAAAAGATATAAGTGAAGCACAAAGAGTATTCTAATAAATCACGATTCAAGCGTGTCCCTCTCCAAAGGTGTGTACAGCAAGGATGATTGTGACAAACTAAAAATCAAAGACTCATATCATACAGGACGCTCAAAGCAAAACACATATCATGTGGTGAATAAAAATATAGCCTCAAGTAAAGTTACCGATAGACGAAGATGAAAGAGGGGGTGCCTTCCCGGGGCATCCCCAAGCTTAGA
Source organism: Secale cereale (assembly GCA_902687465.1). Lineage (NCBI taxonomy): Eukaryota > Viridiplantae > Streptophyta > Magnoliopsida > Poales > Poaceae > Secale > Secale cereale. The sequence goes on along the minus strand of LR738711.1, from coordinate 649,831,068 downwards.
CTCTTGGTTGTCCTTGAATATTACCTTGGGGTGCCTTGGGCATCCCCAAGCTTAGGCTCTTGTCACTCCTTATTCCATAGTCCATCAAATCCTTACCCAAAACTTGAAAACTTCACAACACAAAACTCAACAGAAAACTCATGAGATCCGTTAGTAAAACAAAGCAAATAAACACCCAAGGTACTGTTGTGATCTCATTCTTATTTTATATTGGTGTAATATCTACTGTATTCCTACTTTTCCATGGTTCATACTCCCGATACTAGCCATAGATTCATCAAAATAAGCAAACAACACATAGAAAACAGAATCTGTCAAAAAACAAAATAGTCTATAGACATTTGAAAATTTTGCGTACTTCTGCAACTCTAAAAATTCTGAAAAATTAGAAGAACGTGGGGGAATTTCTATATCAATTTTGTTTATTTTTTTCGAAAATTATCACGCTCCAGTGAATTATTGAATTTTCTGCACTGGACGCAAAAGTTTCTGTTTTTCAGCAAAATCAAATCAACAATCACTTTAAGCCATCCCAAAGGTCTTACTTGGCTCAAACACTAATTAAAACACCAAAACACAATTACTATAGAAGTAATAATGTGTATTCTCATAAAAACAGAAAAAATATATTGGGTTGGCTCCCAACGAGCGCTTTTCTTTAAAGCCTTTTAGCTAGGCATTTATAATTTTATTGATGCTCACATGAAATATAGCAATTGAAACACGAAGAGAGCATCATGTAACATGTGAAAAACTATTTTAAGTCTAACATACTTCCTACGCATAGGAATTTTGTAAGCAAAAATTTTATCAGTAGAAGCCAAACCTAGCATATGCAAGGAAGAAGAAAGAAACAATAGCAATCTAAACATAACGAGAGGTAATTTAGTAACATGAAATTTTCTACAAACATATTTTCCTCTCTCATAATAGTTGCATCTAGGATCATTTTCATATTCAACAATATAGTTGTCACATAAAATATTCTCTACATGATCCATGTGCATGCAAAGTTGATACTCTTTCGAAATAGTGGGATTAACATAGAACAAAGTCATTGCTTCTCCCAGCCCACTTTTATCAAAAAAATCAAAAGATTGATCAATATCCAAAGGAGTAGGATCAAAAGTTGACATTATTTCAAACTCACTTTCAATATCATGGCAAACATTATTATCAATCTCATATTCATCATGGGGTTTTAATAAATTTTCAAGATCATAAGAAGAATTACCCCAATCATGATCATTGCAACAAGTAGTAGACATAGCAAAACTAGCATCCCCAAGCTTAGGGTTTTGCATATTATTAACACAATTGAAATTAATAGAATTTATAATAACATCATTACAATCATGCTTTTCATTCAAGGAGCTATCATGAATCATTGTACTCCCTCCATTCCCTTATATAAGGCCAAAAACTCAAATTACAGGTACCTCATACGTCTCCAACATATCTATATTTTTTGATTGTTCCATGCTATTATATTATCTGTTTCGGATGTTTTATACACATTAATATGCTATTTTATATAATTTCTTGGGACTAACCTATTAACCCAGAGCCCAGTGCAAGTTTCTATTTTTTCCTTGTTTTTTAGTTTCGTAGAAAAAGAATATCAAACGGAGTCCAAACGAAACAAAACTTTACGAGGATATTTCTTGGACCAGAAGACATCCAGAGGACTTGGAGTACATGCCAGGGAAGCCTCGAGGCACCCACAAGGGCGGAGGGCGCGCCCCCTACCATGTGCCCCCCCCCCCGAGATCCCCTTGGCCTACTTCTTTCACCTACAAATTCCCAAATATTCTAGAAACAACAGAACATCCATCGAAACCACTTTTTGCCGCTGTAACCTTTTGTTCTCGCGAGATCCCATCTGGAGGCCTTTTCCGGTACTCCGTCAGAGGGGGATTCAACCACGGAGGGCATCTACATCAACCCTATTGCCCTTCCGATGAAGTATGAGTAGTTTACCACAGACCTATGGGTCCATAACTAGTAGCTAGATAGCTTCTTCTCTCTCTTTGATGCTCAATACCATGTTCTTGGAGATCTATCCGATGTAATATTCTTTTGCGGTGTGTTTGTCAAGATCCGATGAATTGTGGGTTTACGGTCAGATTATCTATGAATATTATTTGAGTCTCTTCTGAATTCTTATATGCATGATTTAATATCTTAGTAATTATCTTCGAACTATCGGTTTGGTTTGGCCAACTAGATTGGTTTTCCTTGCAATGGGAGAAGTGCTTTGCTTTGGGTTCAATCTTGCGGTGCTCAATCCCAGTGACAGTAGGGGACATGACACATATTGTATTGTTTACATCAAGGATAACAAGATGGGGTTTTCATCATATTGCTTGAGTTAATTCGGTACATCATGTCATCTTGCTTAATGCATTACTCTGCTCTTATGAAATTAATACTCTAGATGCAAAATCGTTTCGGTCAATGTGTGGAGTAATAGTAGTAGATGCAGGCAGGAGTCGGTCTACTCGATACGGACATGATGCCTATATTCATGATCATTGCCTTAGATATTATCATAATTATTCGCTTTTATATCAATTGCTTGACAGTAATTTGTTCACCCACCGTAATATTTGCTATCATGAGAGAAGCCTCTAGTGAAACCTATGGCCCCCGGGTCTATTTTACATCTTATAAGTTTCCGATCTACTATTTTGCAATCTTTTACTTTTCAATCTATAAACCAAAAACCCAAAAATATTTACTTTACTAGTTCATCTATCTATATCGGATCTCACTTTTGCAAAGAACAGTGAAGGGATCGACAACTCATTTATAGCATTGGGTGCAAGTTGTTTGATTGTTTGTGCATGTATTTGGCGATTTGTGCGTAATCTCCTACTGGATTGATACCTTGGTTCTCAAACTGAGGGAAATACCTACTCTACTTTGCTACATCACCCTTTCCTCTTCAAGGGAAAAACCAACGCGTGTTCAAGAGGTAGGAGGAAGAATTTTTGGCGCCATTGCCGGGGAGATCTACGCCAACTCAAGACCTATCAAGTGCCCTTCATTAAACTCTCATCTCTCGCACTTACATTATTTTCCATTCTCCTCTCGTTTTCCTCTCCCCACTTCTAAAATGATTTTCGAAAAGTTTTGCCTTTTCTTGGCCCTTCTTTTGTTCTTCTTATTTGCTTGCTTTTTGTGTGCTTGTGTGTTGGATTTGCTTGCTTTGTCATGATTATGTGACTTTTCCAACACCAATAATAATGATTTTATTAGTACTTCGATTGCTCCCGCTACTAATGCAGAATCTTGTGAAATCAATGTTGCTTTATTGAATCTAGTCATGAAAGATCAATTTTCTGGCCTTCCTAGTGAAGATGTCGCTTCCCATCTAATAATTTTGTTGATCTGTGTGATATGCAAAAGAAAAGAGATGTGGATAATGATCTTGTTAAATTAAATCTATTCCCGTTCTCACTACGAGATCGGGCTAAAACTTGGTTTTCATCTTTGCCTAAATATAGTATTGATTCATGGAATAAGTGCAAAGATTCTTTTATTGCCAAGTATTTTCCTCCCGCTAAGATCGTCTCCCTTAGGAACGATATTATGAATTTTAAACAACTTGATCATGAGCATGTTGCACAATCTTGGGAGAGGATGAAACTTATGATAAGAAATTGTCCTACGCATGGCTTGAATTTATGGATGATTATACAAAAAATATGCTGGATTAAACTTTGCTTCTAGAAATCATTTAGATTCGGCTGCGGGGGGCACTTTTATGGAAATCACTTTAGGAGAAGGATCCGAACTCCTAGATAATATAATGGTTAATTATTCTCAATGGCATACCGAAAGATCCTCCACTAGTAAAAAAGTGCATGCAATTGAAGAGATTAATGTTTTGAGTGGCAAGATGGACGAACTTATGAAATTATTTGCTAGCAAGGGTGCTAATATTGATCCTAATGATATGCCCTTGTCCACTTTGATTTAGAATAATAATGAATTTATGGATGTGAATTTTGTTGGTAGGAACAATTTTGGTAACAATGCTTATAGAGGAAATATTAATCCTAGGCCTTTTCCTAGTAACTCCTCTAATAATTATGGTAATTCCTACAACAATTCTTATGGAAATTATAATAAGACGCCCTCTGATTTTGAGAATAGCGTTAAAGAATTTATGAGTGCTCAAAAGAATTTTAATGCTATGATTGAAGAAAAATTGCTTAAGATTGATGATTTGGCTAGGAGCGTGGATATAATTTCTCTTGATGTTGATTATTTGAAGCTTAGATCTATTCCATCCAAGCACGATATCAATGAGTCTCTCAAAGCTATGAGAATTTCCATTGATGAGTGCAAAGAGTGAACCGCTAAGATGCGTGCTAAAAAGATTGGTTCATAAAAACATGCTCTTCTAGTTCCCGTGAAAATAATGATGAAGATCTTAAAGTGATTGATGTGAATCCTATTGAATCTTTGTTATCTAAAATAAATCTTGATAAAGATGGTACTGGAGATGAACCAAATTTAGTTAAAAGGCGTCCCAATAATTCAGACTTTTTAGATCTTGATGCAAAAACTGATAAAAGTGGGATTTATGAAATTAAAACTTTAAGTAGCAATGAACCCACTAATTTGGATCTCAAGGAATTTAATTATGATAATTGTTCTTTAATAGATTTTATTTCCTTGTTGCAATCCATGTTGAATTCTCCTCATGCTTATAATCAAAATAAAGCTTTTACTAAACATATCGTTGATGCTATGGTGGAGTCTTTTGAAGAAAAGCTTGAATTAGAAGTTTCAATCCCTAGAAAACTTTATGATGAGTGGGAACCTACTATTAAGATCAATATTAAAGATTATGAGTTCCATGCTTTGTGTGATTTGGGTGCTAGCGTTTCTATGATTCCAAAAACTTTATGTGATGTGCTAGGTTTCCTGAAATTGATGAGTGTTCTTTAAATTTACACCTAGTGAATTCCACTATTAAGAAACCTATGGGGAGGACTGATGATGTTCTTATTGTTGAAAATATGAATTATGTACACGTAGATTTCATTATTCTTGATATATATTGCAATCCTACATGTCCTATTATTCTTGGTAGACCTTTCCTTAGAACAATTGGTGCAATTATTGATATGAAATACGAAAACATTAGATTTCAATTTCCATTAAGGAAGGTGATACGTCTCCAACGTATCTATAATTTTTGATTATTCCATGCTGCTACATTATCATTCTTGGATGTTTTACAATAATTTTATAATCATTTTTTGGTAATCCTATTGACATAGTGCCAAGTGCCAGTTGCTGTTTTCTGCATGTTCTTTACATCGCATGAAATCGATATCAAACGGAGCCCAAACACCGCAAAACTTTTTGGAGATCTTTTATGGGCCCTGGTGGGTTGTGCCCACCTCGGGTGCCCCCCGGACCGCCTCTTTGCTCTATAAATACTCCAATATTTCATAAAACCCTTGGTAAGTCGACGAAATATTCATCCAACCGCCGCAGTGTCCAGAAACACCAGATCCAATCTAGACACCATCACGGAGGGGTTCACCACTTCCATTGGTGCCTCTCCAATGATGCGTGAGTAGTTCTTTGTAGACCTACGGGTCCGTAGTTAGTAGCTAGATGGCTTCCTCTCTCTCTTTTGATTATCACTACAATGGTCTCTTGGAGATCCATATTATGTAACTCTTTTTGCAGTGTGTTTGCTCGGATCCGATGAACTTTGAGTTTATGATCAGATCTATCTTTTTATACCCATGAAAGTATTTGAGTTTATTTGATCTATTTTATGCATGATTGCTTGTAGCCTCGTATTTCTTCTCTGATATTGGGTTTTGTTTGGCCAACTTGATCTCTTTATCTTGCAATGGGAAGAGGTGCCCGGTAGTGGGTTCAATCTTACAGTGCTTGATCCCAGTGACAGAAGGGGAACCGACATGTATGTATCGTTGCCACTAAGGATAAAACGATGAGATCCATATCTAACGCCATAGATAAACGAATCTTGTCTACATCATGTCATCATTCTTAATGCATTACTCTGTTTTTCCATGGACTTAATACACTAGATGCATGCTGGATAACAGTCGATGTGTGGAGTAATAGTAGTAGATGCAGGCACGAGTCGGTCTACTAATCTTGGACGTGATGCCTATGTAATGATCATTGCGTGGATATCGTCATGATTATTTGAAGTTCTATCAATTGCCCAACAATAATTTTTTCACCCACCGTTGCTATTTTCTCGAGAGAAGCCAACATCGAAACCTTCTGAAAGTTTTACACAAAATTTACATACAAATTCCCCATGTCGTCCTAATTTTTCCTAATTTTTAGAGTTACAGAAGTACGTGAAGTTTTCAGATTGCTATAGATTGTTCTGTTTTTGACAGATTCTGTTTTCTATGTGTTGTTTGCTTATTTTGATACATCTATGGCTAGTATCGGGGGGTATGAACCATGGAAAAATTGTAATACAGTAGATATTACACCAATATAAAATTAGAATAAGATCACAACAGTACCTTGAGTGGTTATTTGCTTTGTTTTACTAACGGAGCTCATGAGATTTCTGTTGAGTTTTATGTTGTGAAGTTTTCAAGTTTTGGGTGAGGATTTGATGGACTATGGATTAAAGAGTGGCAAAAGCCTAAACTTGGGGATGCCTAAGGCACCCCAAGGTAAAATTCAAGGACGGCCAAGATCCTAAGCTTGGGTATGCCCCGGGAAGGCATCCCCTCTTTCGTCTTCATCCATATGTAACTTTACTTGAGGCTATATTTTTATTCACTACATGATATGTGTTTTGCTTGGAGCGTCTTATATGATATGAGTCTTTGCTTTTTAGTTTGCCACAATCATTCTTGATGTACACACCTTTTGAGAGGGACACGTGTCGGGGGAAACTGTCCACCACGAACACCTATGGGACCGGAGCCCCTTCGTTTGTGCGGTAAGAGGGCGGAGGGAGCACGAAGAGCAGATCGTAGTGAACACGCGGGCAGTTTACCCAGGTTCGGGCCGCGACGGGCGCGTAACACCCTACTCCTGCTTGGTTTGTATTGAGTTGGAGAGCTCGGGAGCTTGAAGAACTAGCTACACCGGGCGTATGAGTGATCTAGGTTCCGAACCCCCTCTACGTTGTGCATGGGCCTCCTTTTATAGTGCAAGGGGTCACCGACAGGTGTCAACGTAGGAGAAAGGGTAAAAATGTAAAAGAGGTGGTAGTTGTAACAGTGCAGGAATAGTGGAGCTACAGTGCGTGAACAGTGGTCGCTACCTACTTTGACAGTGGGGGACAAGGGCATTTAATGCCTGTCGCCGTCGACCCCAAAAGCTCCCGCCCTTGCGTCTCCGTTTGCCACGGCGATGGCTTCACCTCCGTGGAGTGCCACCGTGTCCCCCAGGCTGCACAGCCATCCGCCACGCGTCCCTGGAATGGCCCCAGTGCGACGCGTGGGCCGATGAGCTGGAGCGCGGGCACACAGTGCAACTCTCCCCGGCAAGCACCTTGCCGGGGTCTTGCCCTTGCCGGGCCCGGGAGCTTGCCGGGCTCTGAAGCTTGTCGCTCCCCGGGCCCTCGCCGGGATGCATATAGCGCCGAGGCGTGTCTTCTATGATGTAATCTTCTAGTCTTCCTGGCAAGCTCCTCTTGCCAGGGCCTTGCGTGAGTGAGGTAACCTTGAGCCTGGAACGGCCTTCCCGGCAAGCTCCGCCTGCCGGGGTCTCGATCTTCGGTCTTGTATACTTTGTTTTTGAATGGTTTTACATGGAGCAGGAAGGTCTCCGGCGAGCACGTGGTCGACCCTGCCGCGGGAAGCTGCAACTGCCCGTGCACAAGTTGGGGTACTGAGGTACCCCTACCTTAGTACACCGACAGGAGCCCCCGGGCCTGGGCCACACACGATGCCGAGCGCTGTTGGGCCAGGCCCAAAACAGTGCACGGGCACACATGGCCCACGGCACGCCGAACCCACTTCCGCATTCGCCGCGTCCCCCCCGTAACGGCACGCGTCGATTGCGGCGTCGTGGGATGGGACGTGGCCACGTTCTTTTAATGGAAAGAGCGAAACGCCCCCCACTTCCCCATAAAAGCAGAGGAAGCAGGAGCGGTTCCCCTCCTACGCTTTCATTGCATCCTCTTCTATCTCCAGAGATCCCCTTTGCGCTCCGCCTCCACAGCTTCTCCGCCGTCTCTCGCATCTCCGGCGCCGCCGGGCTCTTCGTCCCCCTTCCTCCGCCGCCTCCGCCATGGCCCCGAAGACCGAGAAGGCGAAGGCGGAGAAGGCCAAGAAGGAGAAATCGGAGCAAGCGGCGAGGCTTACCGCGTATCGGAAGCGGAACCTCATCTTCCCGCCGAGGCTCAGCGCGCGGGAGCTCTGGAACAAGTATTACTTGTTCTGGTCCAAGGGGACCAAGGCGCACCCCCGCACTCGAGCTTATCCGGCCGCCGCCAAGGACAACTACCCCGGCGGGTACTATTTCTTCGCAGCCTTCTTCCACTGCGGTCTTTGCCCTCCTTTTTCTGAATTCTTCTGTGACATAATGCACACCTACGGCCTCCACCTTCTTGACTTCACCCCCAACGCCATCCTCACGATGGCGGTTTTCGCACACATGTGCGAAAACTATATTGGGATACACCCAAACGTAGCGTTGTTTAGGCACTTTTTCACCCCTAGAGCAGAGGCCGGCGCCCCCCTCTCCGGAGGAATATCTTGGGTTTTTCGTCTGAACAAGAAGGAGTCCTACTTGCCGGGAGAGCTCCGCGGCAAGTGGGAGGAGTGGCGTGCTGACTGGTGCTGGATTGTCGAGGACCAGCCGCAATCCTTCACCGCGCCGCGCACAACTCCCATCGTGCGCGGCAGGGACTGGAGCGAGCTGGATTCGGACGACAACAAGCTTGACATCGCCCTCATCAGGATTCTGCGTCTCCGGGTAGCAAGGTTGTCTGTCGCTGAAGTAGGCACAGACTTCCTCCGCCGCTGCATCGCCCCTCTCCAAGACAGGAAAAGGCCGGCCTGGGAGTACGGCAACTCGGCGGATATCATGAGGCTGCGCCCCGGGCTCAACTTTAACTTCACGTCGCTGGAGCTGAAGGGGATGGTCCGGGAACTGTTTAAGCACGACCCGGCCCACCCGGAATGGTTCAGGGGTCCCCGGGGATTGGTGCCCCTCTGCAACAGCACAGCCAGGGACAATCTTCGCACCATGATGCCCGCGTGCGACTCGCACGGCGTCGACCGCACGTGGATTCCGCCCAAGCCGGACGTCGTCTTGAACCTCTTCGACAACCTGGTGGAGGTGGCGAAGAACAAGAACGAGACCCGGGAGCTGACACGGGACACCACCGACCAGGAGATAGTATACATAGCTTCTCGGGTTGAAGAGGCCGCTGCAGCCGCAGCGGCAGGAGAGTTCGGCTACACGCCCGAGGAGGCAGATGCTGCGGAAGCGTCCTGCCAAGCCGAGGAGGCGGAGATCCGCAGGCTACTGAAGCTGCCTCCCGACGAGCTCGCCGGGGTCCCATCCTTGAGGCACTCCGGGATCATCGGAATTCAAACGGAGGCCGCGGCGAGAGGCAACGCCGCCGGAGGGAACAGGGGCGCCGCAGGGAGCGGAGGCGCCGGAGGGAAAGAGGCCGCAGCGCAGGGCACCGGGCCCAGCAAGCCAGCCGGGCAGGAGGAGGAGGAGGACGACGCCGAGGCCGCCGAGGACTCCGACGGATCCCTGGGGCTATACGCCGACGACCTCTCCTCGTCGTCGGAGACCTCCCCGCCCCGGGCGAGCCCTAGGCGTTCTCCACTGAAGCGTCTCCGCAAGACGGTGACGGGGGCAAGGGCACAGGCGCCCCGGCAATAGCCGACTCGCCGGGCAGCGCGAGCTCCCCGGGGGAGTCAAGCTGCGACGGGGGCGACCGGCGCACCAGCCACGGCGGAGGCGGCCCGCACGCAGGCCACAGCAGAGGCGCCCCGCAAGCAAGCGCCGAGCGGACAGGAGTCTTCACGGAGCGGAGCGGCGGCTCCGCCCGCTCCCCGGGCCCCGGCTACCACAGGGGCTGGGTCTTCGCAGCCCCCAGCCCCAGGGACCGCCAAGCGCCCGAGGGAGTCTTCGCCTCCCGCTCCTCGCGCAGACGCGCCCCAGGTGGAGTTTGACTTCTCCGCCTTGAGCGACGACGAGGAGGAGGAACAGGAGTAAGAACTCGAGATCTTACATCTTCTCAAATTTCGTCTTGATTATTGTTGATGCTAATCTTGTTTCTTGCTTTGATTTCAGGACCTTGGCCTAGCGCGTGGCGAAGAAGGCCAAGGTGCCCGTGGTCGAGGTCGCGGACGACTCGCCCGTCGCGGCAACTGGGGACGCGCCGGAGCCAAGCCTGCCGGACCCGAGCGCTGCTCCGAGGAGCAGCCCCCAGCGCAGCCCCCAGCGTAAGTCTGGATTCTGTACTTCCGCTCGTCGGGCGTGCTTGGAGATTTTGTCTTGTTCTATTATCTTGATGCTTTTGTCTTGATTTGTGCAGAGGTGGAGCCACAGCCGCAGGAGCGTCCAGAGGTCGCTCCCGAGGAGCCGCAAGCCCCGCCGTCCCCGCCAAGGCCGAACTCCCCGGCGAGGGAGAGCGCTCCGCCAAGGGTGGGTACTCCGCCAAGGGCGAGTACCCCGCCAAGGGCGAGCAGCCCGGCGAGGGCGGCCACTCCGCCAAGGCAGAGCTCCCCGGCGAGGGAGCTCGCCGCTGACGACGTCCGCCAAGGTAGGTTCTGTAACTTTGTCTTCTTGGAGTTATCTCTTTTTGGATATTTGCTTGAACTTCTTTTGCTTCTTCCTCTTCTAGATCTTCCTCCTCCCGAGAAGATGGAGACGGAGGTCATCGTCATCGAGGAGGAGGGCGCGCAGGGCGGCGGCGGCGACGCCCCTGTCGCCGAGGACACGGCGGGAGCCACCGAGCCGGCTGCGCAGGAGACCGCTCCGGCTGCGGACGCAGCGGCCGGGGAGGGAGACGGCGACCGCACTGCCGGCCCGGAGGCGGCAGGAGCATCAAGTGCTGCGCCGGCCGCCGACCCCTCCGCCGGAAAGGAGCAGGCCGGCTACTACCTTGAAGCCCCCAACGGCGTATTTATCCAAGTGCCGTGGGGTTCTTCGTCGCGAGCCCCCGCGGAGGGCGAGGCCTTTGATGGGGAGGTCCTCGCCTCCGCGGGCTTGAAGATTGTCGAGGCGCCCGGCGGAAGCGAAGGGCCCGAGGAGGAGAAGCTGCTTCACCAGCTCCTGGCCCTTTACCGGGCCAGGCAGGCGAAGCTTGCTTCTCAGGAGGCCCTTGCCGCTAAGGCCGCCGTTGAGATGGAGAAGCGCGCGGCGGAGCTCAGCGCCGCCAACCAGGCTGCCCTCCGCGAGGTAGCGGAGGAGCGCGAGCGGCTCACCGGGGAATATCAAGAGTGGCTGCTGGAGAAGGCCGAGGCCGAAGAGCAGCAGCGGCTCGCCGGGGTGGAGCTGTCCCGGCGAGAAGGAGAGCTCGCCCAGCGGAAGGTCAACCTCGACTCCCACGAGGAAGACCTTGCCGCTCGGGAGCAGGCCCTTGGCGGGGAACTGAAGGAGGCGAAAGCCGCCGCGGCTACCGCGGAGACCGCCAAGGAGGAGCTTGCCGCCAAGGTCGCGCAGCTGGAGGAGTCGCTGAAGGCGAGCGTGGAGAGGGTCGCCGCGCTCAACACAGAGCGCGAGAAGGACGCCCACACCAACTCAGAACTCCAGGTGCGTCTTTCTGAGAAGGGCGACGAGTTGAAGGCCGCCAAGGACTCCATCGAGGATCTGGAGTTGAAGGTCTCCACGCTGAAGGACTCGCTTGACGCCGTCCGGGATCGGGAGACCAAGTTGAAGGAGGAGCTCCGCAAGGAGCGAACCTTGGTGGACAGCGCCAACAAAGCGGCCGAGAACTTCCGCCGTACCGTTGAGGTATGGACCGAGGACTTGGTATCTTCTGCGTCCAACATCGACCAGGAGCTGCTGGCGCTGAAGTTGGAGCATCTCATCTACTCCCCGGACCCAAACCTCCCTCACAGCGCCAAGCTCAGCCTCTTCTTCAGGGGGATCGCGCCGGCCCTTGCAGATCTGCGGAAGAAGATCCCCGCGCAACTGGCCGAGGAGTCGCGCCGGCTCTGCACGGGAACCTTGGAGCGTGTGCTGACGAAGATTGTATACCGCAATCCCGGCATAAACCTCACCAACGTTCTCCGCAGCTTGCCGGCCGACGCGAACATGGAGGCGCTGAAGGAGCAGGTCGCCCATATCATCGCCAAGGTGAACAAGATCTCCAGGATTGAGGGCGACCGCGTAGACTAGGCCTCCTTTATCTTTATCTCTTTTTGTTGCTGCATAGGGTGTTATGAACTCATTAACTATTGCGACAAGTTATGTAAGATATTTATCTTATTTTGATCAATCAGTGCAATGTTATCTTCCTTGTCTTGGTCATCTACTTTGTATGTTTTTCACCCTACGCTCCCGGGGAGCTTGCCGGCAAGGGGCCTTTGCCGCGAGCGCTGAGTGCTGGACTCTGAGCAGCCTGCTGGCCAAGGTCTCACCGGCAAGCAACCTTGCCGCAGCTAGTCGCAACGCACTTAGCTTGCTGAGTGAACTCGAAAACGAAGCAAGGGCGCGACACTTGTCGCAGCTCACTCAAGTCGTTGAGCGTACTCGAAAACAAGATAAGGGTGCGTCTAGCTACGGGTAGGTTCCTCCGCGCACAGGTTTTCCATACAAAGTGTGATTGTTCAAGGAAGACAACTAAAATTTAAAAATTTGAACTGGTCAAATTCTAATAACTTAGCTTTCATATATTGCTTCTCGGTAAGACTTCTCTTTCTTGAACAACACTTGGTTCCTCTTCCATCTCCTCCCCCCGGCAAACTTGTGCGCGAGGAACGCTCCTTCTGTTTAAGAGGCAAGGAAAAAGAAGAGGGAAACAAGTATATGGCCTTTCGGCGTGCTAGTGCTTACCGGGTATGTATGTTGCACAAGATGCCAAATAACACATGCAAATAGCAAAGAAAGGCATGTAAAAGGCAAATAGCGCACGAAAACTTTACTGATGCACGGGGTCTGCGCCCGGCTTTGTACAAAGGGTTACATGCAACAGCGGCAAAGCTTGTACAAAAGGTGGTTGCCGGAGCGGATCACGGCAACCGCGCCTTATGGGTGAAACTTGCGAAGATGCTCTATGTTCCAGGAGTAGCTCACCGGTAAGCCTTCTTCGGTCTCGAGGCGGACAGCGCCGGGCCTCGTGACTTGTCTCACCCGATAAGGGCCTTCCCACTTCGGCGTCAACTTGTTGGAATTCTTGGCGGACTGAACACGCCGAAGAACAAGGTCGCCTTCCTCGAGACTCCTGGCCTTGACCTTGCGGCTATGGTAGCGACGCAAGGCTTGCTGGTATCGAGCAGCTCGTACAGCAGCCTGGAGATGTTCCTCCTCAAGGAGCAATGCATCATCTTGTCGCAGTTGCTCTTGCTCGAGCTCATCATAAGCGAGCACTCGAGGAGATCCGTATACGAGTTCCGTGGGGAGAACTGCCTCTGCTCCATAGACTAGAGCAAAGGGTGTCTGTCCGTTGGCTTGACTTGGTGTCGTTCTGATTGACCAAAGAGCCGCCGGTAGCTCCTCTATCCAATTTCTTCCGCACTTGCGCAGCCTGTCAAAGGTCCTTGTCTTGAGTCCGCGCAGCACTTCAGCATTAGCCCTTTCCGCTTGACCGTTGCTCCTCGGGTGAGCAACAGAAGCGAAACAGACCTTGGCGCCAAGGTCTTGGACGTACTGCATGAAGGTGCGACTAGTAAATTGTGTACCGTTGTCGGTGATGATCCTGTTTGGGATCCCGAAACGGCAAACAATTGACCTGAAGAACCTGACTGCTGACTGTGCTGTCACCTTTCTCACTGGCTCCACTTCTGGCCACTTTGTGAACTTGTCGATTGCAACGTACAAGTACTCAAAGCCCCCGACGGCTCGGGGGAAGGGGCCGAGGATATCGAGCCCCCAGACCGAGAAGGGCCAGGACAAAGGAATTGTTTGGAGAGCTTGAGCTGGTTGATGAATCTGCTTTGCATGGAACTGGCACGCTTCACACTTGGTTACTAGTGCAGTTGCATCTTGGAGGGCTTCTTGCCAAAAGAACCCTTGCCGGAAAGCTTTCCCGGCAAGTGCCCTTGCGCCAATGTGGTGGCCGCATATGCCTCCGTGTATTTCCGCCAACAGCTTCCGTCCATCCTCCCTGGAGATGCACTTCAACCTGACACCATTGAGTCTTCTTCTGTATAGCTCGTTATCCACGAACTGGTACATACTTGACTGCCTGGTTATCTTTTCTATCTCTTCTGGGTCGTCGGGAAGTTCTCCAGTTTGCAGAAAACGGACGATCTGCTGCGCCCATGCCGGAGCTTGAGGCTCAACGGCAAGGATTAAAGGCATGAGGGCCGCTGCGGGGACCCCAGCTTCTACGGCAAGAACCTCTGGCTCTGCCGGAGCTGATGGTCCTCCGGCAAGCTCGCCGGGGCGAGGCTTGTCGGGAACGCTTGCTTCAACTGTACAAACCCGAGGATTTGCAGGAGCAAACTGTTCCGGCGGCGGTTTCAGGAGATCCGCCGGCAAGTAGTCGCCGGAGACCAACTTTCTCTTTTTTGACTGCCCAATAGATGGTGTAACGGACGGTTGAGTCAGCTTGAGCAAGAAGGTCCCTGGTTCCACAGGTAACTTCATCGAAGCACACTTTGAAAGGCCATCTGCAATTTCATTCTGAGCTCTCGGGACGTGCTCCATCTGCCGACCTTCAAAGTGCTCCTCAAGCTTCCTCACTTCATCTACATAAGCTTCCATCAAAGGGCTCTGGTAACTCTTATTGACTTGCCGGACCACCAACTGAGAATCTCCCCACACAATCAGCTTCCTTATCCCAAGTTCGGCCGCAATCCTGAGGCCGACGAGCAAGCCTTCATATTCAGCAGTGTTGTTTGTCGCTTGCTCTCTTGGGAAGTGCATCTGGATAACATACTTGAGGTGCTCCCCGGTGGGCGCGATGAGCACCACGCCAGCACCGGCGCCTTGCAGCGAGAAGGCACCATCAAAATACATTACCCATTCACTTGTCGCTTCTTGCACGGGTGCACTTGTTTCTTGGACTTCTTCATCGGGCGTTGGGGTCCACTCAGCTATGAATTCTGCCAAAGCTCGGCTCTGTATGGTTGAAGTACTTTCGAACTTGAGTCCAAAGCTCGACAGCTCCAGTGCCCACTCAACGATCCTGCCTGTTGCTTCTGGATTGTGCAATATCCTCTTCAGCGGAAAGCGAGTGACCACTGTTATCTCATGTGCTTGGAAGTAATGGCGCAGCTTTCTCGAGGCCATGAGGAGGCCGAAAAGCAACTTTTGCACACCAGAGTATCTTGATCTAGCCCCCTGGAGAAGGGAACTTACAAAATACACTGGGCGCTGCACCATCTTCTTCCGCACCTCATCCTGTTCCTGCGCAGAGTTGTCCTTGTCGGGGCCAGAGCTTGTCGGAGCAGCCCCCTGCTTGTCGCTGGACTCGCTTGCCGGTGGTGTAGCCTCCTCGTCGGACTCCCTCTCCGCTACTAACGCAGCACTAACCACCTGGTTGGTTGCCGCTAGGTACAGCAGCAACTTTTCCTGTGGTCTAGGTGCGACAAGTATTGGAGTGGAGGACAGGTACCGTTTCAAATCTTGCAGCGCTGCCTCCGCTTCCGGAGTCCACTTCATGGGACCTGCCTTCTTCAAGATTTTGAAGAAAGGTAGGGCGCGTTCTGCAGACTTCGAAATGAACCTACTGAGAGCAGCCACACAACCTGCAAGCCTTCTGACATCCTTGACGCGCTTCGGGGCCTCGATTTGCTCAATGGCTTTAATCTTGTCGGGGTTGGCTTCAATCCCCCTCTGTGACACAAAGAACCCGAGAAGCTTGCCGGAGGGGACTCCAAAGACGCACTTCTCGGGGTTCAACTTGAGCTGTATCCTGCGCAGGTTCTGAAATGTCTCTTCCAAATCTTGGACCAGGGTTTCCTTGCTCTTACTCTTCACCACGATGTCATCCATGTAAGCCTCTACATTTCTGTGGATCTGTGGTTCGAAAGCAGTGTGCACTACCCTTGCAAATGTTGATCCTGCATTCTTCAGTCCAAATGGCATGCGTATGAAGCAATAAGTGCCACATGGAGTGATAAATGCAGTCTTCTCTTCATCCTCTTTGGCCATAAAGATCTGGTGGTAGCCTGAATACGCATCAAGAGAACAGAGTAGCTCACATCCGGCAATGGAGTCGACGATCTGGTCAATGCGCGGCAAAGGGAATGGATCCTTGGGACATGCTTTATTCACATCGGTGAAGTCTATACACAGTCTCCACTTCCCGTTGGCCTTGCGCACAACGACTGGGTTTGCTAACCACGTCGGATGGATCACACCTCTAACTAGGCCTGCTGCCTCTAGCTTCTTGATCTCTTCGTTGATGAATTCTTGGCGCTCCACGGCTTGCTTCCTCACCTTCTGCTTGACGGGCCACGCATGAGGACAAACAGCAAGCTTGTGCTCAATTACCTTCCTGGGAACACCGGGGATGTCAGATGGTTGCCAGGCAAACACATCGACATTCGCCGCAGGAAGGCAACGAGCGCGCTTTCCTATTTGCTGTCAAGTGTGGCACTGATGGTGAAGGTACCACCAGTGCCGTCCTCCTTGGCGGACACCTTCTTGGTTGCCGGAGGAGCGGCCATTCCCTTCTTACACTTGCCGGTGGAGCTCGATGGAACGTCCTCGATGGCAGCGCAGCACTCCAAAGAGGTGCGGTTGCCGGAGTGGGCCCCAGAGCACTTGCCGGACTTGGTCTTCGTGTTCTTCCCCCCGGGAGCTTCAGCGGCAAGTGTGTCCTTCTCTGCCGCAGCTGCTGCATCCCGGTAGATCTTGTCGGCGCAGACAAGCGCATCTTTCTTGTCGCCATGGACAGTGATGACGCTTATCGGCCCCGACATCTTGAGTACGTTGTATGCATAGTGGGAAGCTGCCATGAACTTGGCGAGGGCAGGACGGCCGAGTATTCCATTGTATGGCAATGGAATATCGGCGACGTCGAAAGTGATGCGCTCAGTTCTGAAGTTGAGCTCCCCGCCAAAGGTCACCGGCAGAGTGATCTTCCCCTTGGGCTTGCTCCTTCCCGGGTTGATTCCTTGGAAAGAACCGGTCTCTTCGAGCTTGCCATCTGGGATTTGGAGTTTCTTGATCACAGCAGAGGAGATCAAGTTCAGCCCGGCCCCGCCGTCAACCAACATTTTGGTGACCTTGAGGTTGCGGATGGTGGGTGAGACCAGCATCGGCAAACACCCGACCGCAGTGGTGCGGTCAGGGTGATCCTCAAGATCGAAAATGATGGGCGTGCTGGACCATTTGAGGAGCCTGCGCGACTCCACGGGCGGCTCTGCTGCATTCACCTCGCGCACCCACTGCTTGTGCTGGCGGTGGGAGGTGTGCAGAGAGGCGCCACCTTCGACGCACAGGACCTCCGTGGCCTTCTGGAACTCCTGCTCGCTGTTATCTTCATCCTCCATGTCTTCGTCGTCGTCCTCTTCATCCTTGTCGCGGCCCCGGGGAGGTCGATCACCTTGCCGCTGCTTGGCCTTGCCGCGGCGTCCTCCCCGGCCATTGAACGGCCGCTTCTTGCTTGGCTCTCCCCCGCCACCTTGGGCCTTCTCCTTGTCGCGCCTCTCGTACTCAGCTTTCTGCTGCTCGACGAGATACTCGACGCGTTTGCAGTTGGAGAGGTCGTGGCCTTTGGTGCGGTGGATCTTGCAGTATTGCTTGTCGGAGGCGTCCTGCTTGTCGGCCGCCGCCACAGGGGCAGGCTCCTTGCCGGAGCCGCCAGCCTGTGTTTGCTTGGCGGGAGCCTCCTTGCCGGACTTCTCGACGGCAAGCACCTCCTTCTTGTTTTTCCTTCTGTTATTCCGCCGCCGGCTCTTCTTTGCCGGGGCGGCGTCGTCGCTGTCGCTTCCTCCTGCGCCAGCATCCTCGCCGGGGAGTCTCCTCCCCTCTTCAGCACGTGCGCACTTATCAGCCAGAGCATAGAGCTCGCTGACATCCCGAATCTTGGTCATCGCCATTTCTCCACGCATGCGGCGGTTACGCACGTTCTGGTGGAACGCGCTGATAACCGCGGCAGGGTGGACGTCGGGGATGTTGTGCTGTACACGGCTGAAGCGTTGGATGTACTTGCGCAGGGATTCTCCTTCCTTCTGGGCCAGAATGTGGAGATCGCTCTCCTGGCCGTGGGGTTTGTGGCCGCCGGTGAAGGCGCCAACAAACTGGTGGCAAAGGTCTGCCCAAGAAGAAATGGAACCTTCCGGCAAGTGCATAAGCCAGGAACGAACGTTCGGCTTAAGCACGAGCGGGAAATAGTTAGCCAAAATCTTCTCGTCGCGCCCCCCGGCAGCCTGCACCGCGATGGTGTAAATGCTGAGGAATTCCGAGGGATGCGTCTTGCCGTCGTACTTCTCCGGTACGTCGGGCTTGAAATTCTTCATGCTGGGCCACTGGACGCGCCGCAGCTCGCGGGTGAACGCAGGGCAGCCTGCCGCGTACGGCAAGTCGCCTGGTTTACTAGGCGCGCGCGCGTCGACAGCGTTCCCAGCCCTCTGGTCTGATTGTCGCCGAGCTTCTCGGCGGCGCTCGATCGTTGTCCGAGCGTCTTCTTGTCGCCGGTCGTCAAGGACCTGGCGCTGGTCCCGACGGGCCCGCGGATCCGACGACGCCGTGGAGCCGTCGTCGGCGTTGTTCCGGCGGGGCGGCGTCTTCTGCTTCCGCGGCGGGGAGTGCACGGTTGTCGCACCCCCGGCGGTCTTGTCGCCGTCGGCCTTCGTCTTCTCAGCTTGCCGCGGCCGTGAGGTCGCCGGCTGCTGTGGAGAGTCGTTGTTGGCGAAGGCGATCAGGCTCTGGATGGTGGCCCTCCAGTCTTCGGCCTTGTCTGCCGCTGGAGGGAAGTCGAGGAGCAGTTGCGCCCTTGCGAGCGCTTCTGCTGGAGTGGAGGGGAGCGGGGGCGAGCGGTGCGAGGAGCGGGATATGCTCGGACTTCTAACAGCGTTAGAAGGAGCAGGGTCCCGCCCCGGCGACCGCGCCTTGCTGGTGCCCGGACGGCGGTCCGGAGCGTCCCGCGAACCTCCGGTTTGCCCTTGTCCCAACAAGCGGATACCACCTCCTGTGGTATGGCGCTGCTGGGTCGTCGTATGCTGAGATGGACGCGGCGCGTCCACGGAGACCGAGGCTCGGTCGTCCGTCCTGTCCTTGGATTTGGTGGCGCCGCGAGTGTCCTCGCCGGCGAGCACCCTTCCGACGGCGTCTCCCCCGCCCACCGTTGGCTCTGGTGGCGGCGGATGAGACGCAGACGGGCCTCCGACCTCCGAAGCCTTCTTCTTCGGGGCCATGGTGCTGTTGCTGACGAAGTTGCTGATGAAACTGGAGATGTTGATGAAGAATGCGCCCGCGTGAACGCCGGATCAGATTCGCACAACCTCGACGCCCCCTACCTGGCGCGCCAAAGATGTCGGGGGAAACTGTCCACCACGAACACCTATGGGACCGGAGCCCCTTCGTTTGTGCGGTAAGAGGGCGGAGGGAGCACGAAGAGCAGATCGTAGTGAACACGCGGGCAGTTTACCCAGGTTCGGGCCGCGACGGGCGCGTAACACCCTACTCCTGCTTGGTTTGTATTGAGTTGGAGAGCTCGGGAGCTTGAAGAACTAGCTACACCGGGCGTATGAGTGATCTAGGTTCCGAACCCCCTCTACGTTGTGCATGGGCCTCCTTTTATAGTGCAAGGGGTCACCGACAGGTGTCAACGTAGGAGAAAGGGTAAAAATGTAAAAGAGGTGGTAGTTGTAACAGTGCGGGAATAGTGGAGCTACAGTGCGTGAACAGTGGTCGCTACCTACTTTGACAGTGGGGGACAAGGGCATTTAATGCCCGTCGCCGTCGACCCCAAAAGCTCCCGCCCTTGCGTCTCCGTTTGCCACGGCGATGGCTTCACCTCCGTGGAGTGCCACCGTGTCCCCCAGGCTGCACAGCCATCCGCCACGCGTCCCTGGAATGGCCCCAGTGCGACGCGTGGGCCGATGAGCTGGAGCGCGGGCACACAATGCAACTCTCCCCGGCAAGCACCTTGCCGGGGTCTTGCCCTTGCCGGGCCCGGGAGCTTGTCGGGCTCTGAAGCTTTTCGCTCCCCGGGCCCTCGCCGGGACGCATATAGCGCCGAGGCGTGTCTTCTATGATGTAATCTTCTAGTCTTCCTGGCAAGCTCCTCTTGCCAGGGCCTTGCGTGAGTGAGGTAACCTTGAGCCTGGAACGGCCTTCCCGGCAAGCTCCGCTTGCCGGGGTCTCGATCTTCGGTCTTGTATACTTTGTTTTTGAATGGTTTTACATGGAGCAGGAAGGTCTCCGGCGAGCACGTGGTCGACCCTGCCGCGGGAAGCTGCAACTGCCCGTGCACAAGTTGGGGTACTGAGGTACCCCTACCTTAGTACACCGACAACACGCTTCAATCATGATTTATTAGAATACTCTATGTGCTTCACTTATATCTTTTGAGCTAGGCAATTTTGATCTAGTACTTCACTTAAATATTTTTAAAGCACGGTGGTGGTTTTATTTTATAGAACTTATTGAACTCTCTTGCTTCACTTATATTATTTTGAGAGTCCTTAAGAACAACATGGTAATTTGCTTGCGTTATGAATTTAGTCCTAATATGATAGGCATCCAAAGGAGATATAATAAAAACTTTCATATATAGAGCATTCAATACTATGTGAAGTTTGACTCCTTATAATTGTTTTGAGATGTTAAGATGGTAATATTAGAGTCATGCTAGTGGTAGTTTGTGAGGTTAAATAAATAATTGTGTTAAGGTTTGTGATTCCCGTAGCATGCACGTATGGTCTCCTAACTATGTAACCGAATTGGAGCACTTTGTATTTTGAAGTGTTTGTCTCTGCGTGAAGGTCGGGGGAGCGTGATGGTTAACTCCTACCAACCTCCCCCTAGGGGCATGTGCCGCAGTACTTTGCTTTGAGAGCTAATATACTTTTTGCAATAAGTATGTGAGTTCTTTATGACTAATGTTGAGTCCATGGATTATACGCACTCTCGCCCTTGCACCTTGCTAGCCACTCTAGTGCCGCGCAACTTTCGCCGGTGCATAAAACCCTCCTTATACCTTCCTCAAAACAGCCACCATGGATTATACCTACCTATTATGGCATTTCCATAGCCATTCCAAGATATATTGCCATGTAACTCCATCGTTCCGTTTATTATGACACGCTTCATCATTGTCATATTGCTTTGCATGATCATGTAGTTGACATAGTATTTGTGGCAAAGCCACCTTTCATAACTTTTATACATGTCACTCTTGATAATTGCATATCCTGGTACACCGCCGGAGGCTTTCATATAGAGTCATATCTCTGTTCTAGTATCGAGTTGTAAGTAAATAAAAGTGTGATGATTATCATTAACATTGTCCCATGTGAGGTTATCAAAAAGAGGCCAATGAAGCCCAAACAAATAAAAGAGGCCAAAGGGCCTGAAATAAAAAAATGAGAGAAAAAGAGAGAAGGGACAATGGTACTATCATTTTCCACACTTGTGCTTCAGAGTAGCACCATGTTCCTCATGATAGAGAGTCTCCTATGTTGTCACTTTCATATATCACTAGTGGGAATTTTCCGTTATAGAACTTGGCTCGTATATTCCAATGATGGGCTTCCTCAACTGCCCTAGGTCATCATGAGCAAGCAAGTTGATGCACACCCACTAGTTATCTTTTGTTTGAGCTTTCATACACTTATAGCTCTAGTGCATCCATTACATGGCAATCCCTACTCGCTCACATTGATATCGATTGATGGACATCTCCATAGTCCGTTGATTTTCCTAGTCGATGTGAGGATATCTCCCTCCTTTTGTCTATTACCACCTTCTGTTCCACCCATAGTGCTATGTCCATGGCTCACGCTCATGTATTGCGTGAAGAGTTGAAAGGGTTTAAAAAGTAGAGTAGGAAGGCAATTGCTTGATTAACACTGGGATATGCATGATTTATACTTTGTGTTAAGAAGAGGGAGCATAAATGACTATATGATTTTGTAGGGATAACTTTCTTTAGCCATGCTATTTTTGAAGCTTCGTAGATTGCTTTTAGTATGCTTGAAGTATTATTGTTTTGATATTGATAAATTTTTATTTTGAGTCTTATGGATCTGAACATTCATGCCACAATAAAGAATATTGCATTGATAAATATGTTGGGTAGCATTCCACATCAAAAATTCTATTTTTATCATTTACCTACTCGAGTACGAGCAGGAGTTAAGCTTGGGAATGCTTGATACGTCTTCAACGTATCTATAAATTTTGATTGTTCCATGCTATTATATTATCTATATTGGATGTTTATATGCATTAATACGCTATTTTATATGATTTTTTGGGACTAGCCTATTAACCCGGAGCCGAGTGCCAGTTTCTGTTTTTTCCTTGTTTTTGAGTTTCGTAGAAAAGGAATATCAAACGGAGTCCAAATGGAACGAAACTTTACAAGGATTTTTCTTGGACCAGAAGACATCCAGATGACTTGGAGTACACGCCAGGGGAGCCTCGGGGAGGCCACAAGGGTGGAGGGCGCGCCCTGGGGGTAGGGTGCGCCCCCTACCTTATGCCCCCCCCCCCAAGACCCCCTGGCCTACTTCTTTCGCCTATAAATTTCCAAATATTCCAGAAGCAACGGAACATCCATCGAAACCATTTTTCTGCCGCTGTAACCTTCTATTCTCATGAGATCCCATCTGGAGGCCTTTTCTGGTACTCTGCCGGAGGGGGATTCAACCACGGAGGGCATCTACATCAACCATATTGCCCTTCCGATGAAGTGTGAGTAGCGTACCACAGACCTACGGGTCCATAGCTAGTAGCTAGATGGCTTCTTCTCTCTCTTTGATGCTCAATACCATGTTCTCCTCAATGTTCTTGGAGATCTATCCGATGTAATATTCTTTTGCGGTATGTTTGTCAAGATCCGATGAATTGTGGTTTTATGATCAGATTATCTATGAATATTATTTGAGTCTCTTCTGAATTCTTATATGCATGATTTAATATCTTAGTAATTATCTTCGACCTATCGGTTTGGTTTGGCCAACTAGATTGGTTTTTCTTGCAATGGGAGAAGTGCTTTGCTTTGGGTTCAATCTTGCTGTGCTCAATCCCAGTGACAGTAGGGCACATGACACATATTGTATTGTTGCCATCGAGGATAACAAGATGGGGTTTTCACCATATTGCTTGAGTTAATTCCGCTACATCATGTCATCTTGCTTAATGTGTTACTCTGTTCTTATGAACTTAATACTCTAAATGCAGAATCGTTTCGGTCGATGTGTGGAGTAATAGTAGTAGATGCAGGTAGGAGTCGGTCTACTTGATACGGACATGATGCCTATATTCGTCATAATTATTCGCTTTTCTATCAATTGCTTGCAGTAATTTGTTCACCCACCATAATATTTGCTATCATGAGAGAAGCCTCTAGTGAAACCTATGGCCCCCGGTTCTATTTTACATCTTATAAGTTTCCAATCTACTATTTTGCAATCTTTTAATTTTCAATCTATAAACCAAAAATCCAAAAATATTTACTTTACTAGTTCATCTATCTCTATCGGATCTCACTTTTGCAAATAACTGTGAAGGGATTGACAACCCTTTTATAGCGTTGGGTGCAAGTTGTTTGATTATTTGTGCAGGTATTTGGCGATTTGTGCGTAATCTCCTACCAGATTGATACCTTGGTTCTCAAACTGAGGGAAATACTTACTCTACTTGATGCATCACCCTTTCCTCTTCAAGGGAAAAACCAACGCATGCTCAAGAGGTAGCAGTACCAAGGTAAAATTTAATAACTGCTTTGCAAGTCCACTTTCTTTTCGTTAATTGGGATCATTAATACGCCCACATGCATGCAAGGAATAAATTTGAAGGAAGTAGCACAGTGTCATTATGACTACATGCATGCAAGTATCAAAACAATTGGTAGTATGATAAAACATCATTATTTTCTGCCTCCGTTACAATTAGTGGCCTTATATGGATGCAAAGTGTATTTTTCATAGTGGCCTTGTATAAGGGAATGGAGAGAGTATAATTTTATTCTTTCAACACTTCATCACAATTTTTAGATTCACGAATTTCAAGCAAAACCTCATAAAGATAATCTAGTGCACTCAACTCAGTAGCAATTGGTTCAACATAATTCGATCTTCTATAAAAGATTAGCAAGCGGATGAGGATCCATAGATCGATTTGCTTCTGAATTCCAATAAACATAATTATGCCAAGCAAACGAGCAAACAAAGCAAGTAAGACATAAGGGCATGTACTTGGTAGTCTTGATGTAGATCTTGACTTGGCGTAGATCTCCCCGGCAACGACCCCAGAAATTCTTCCTGCTACTTCTTGAGTTTGCATTGGTTTCTCCCTTAAAGAGGAAAGGGTGATGCAGCAAAGTAGAGATAAGTATTTCCCACAGTTTGAGAACCAAGGTATCAATCCAGTAGGAGACGAATGCACAAATCACCAATACCTGCACATACAATCAAACAACTTGCACCCAACGCGATAAAGGGGTTGTCAATCCCTTCATGGTTACTTGCAAAAGTGAGATCTGATAGAGATAGATAAACAAAAGGTAAAAATGTCTTTGGGTTTTTCGTTAAGATTAGAAAGTAAAAGATTGCAAAATAGTAGATCGGAAACAAATATGATGGAAAATAGACCCGGGGGCCATAGGTTTCACTCGAGGCTTCTCTCTTGATTGCAAATAATACGATGGGTGAACAAATTACTGTTGAGCAATTGATAAAAAAGTGCAAAAATGAAGATATCTAAGGCAATGATTATGCAATATAGGCATCACGTCTGTATCAAGTTGACCGACTCCTGCTTGCATCTACTACTATTACTCCACACATCGACTGACTCCTGCATCTAGAGTATTAAGTTCATAAAGAATAGAGTAACGCTTTAAGTAAGATGACATGATGTAGAGGAATTAACTCAAGCAATATGATGAAACCCCCATTTTGTTATCATCGATGGAAACAGTACAATACGTTCCTCGCTACCCCTTCTGTCACTGGGTGAGTACACCGCAAGATTGAACCCAAAGCAAAGCACTTCTCCCATTGCAAGAAACACCAATCTAGTTGGCCAAACCAAATCGATAGTTCGAAGAGAATTACTAAGATATCAAATCATGCATATAAGAATTCACAGAAGATTCAAATAATATTCATAGATAAACTGATCATAAATCCACAATTCATCGGATCTCAACAAATACACCGCAAAATAAGATTACATCGAATAGATCTCCAAGAACATCGAGGAGAACATGGTATTGAGAATCAAAGAGAGAGAAGAAGTCATCTAGCTACTAGCTATGGACCCGTAGGTCTGTGGTAAACTACTCACGCTTCATCGGAAGGGCAATGGTGTTGATGTAGAATCCCTTCGTGGTTGAATCCCACTCCGGCAGAGTACCGGAAAAGGCCTCCTGATGGGATCTCACGGGTATAGAAGGTTAAGACAGTGGAAAAGTGGTTTCAATGCCTCCTCTCGTGTTTCTGGAATATATGAGAATATATAGGCGGAAGAATTAGTTCAGGGGAGCTGCGAGGGGCCCATAAGGGTGGGCGGCCCGTCCTACCCCCCTGGGCGCGCCCTCCCCCCTTGTGGCCGCGTCGCGGCTCCTCCGACTTGATCTCCAAGTCTCTGGGGTGTCTTCTGGTCCATGAAAAATCATCGTGAAGGTTTTATTCCGTTTGGACTCCGTTTGGCATTCCTTTTCTGTGAAACTACAAAATAAGGAAAACGGAAACTGTCACTGGGCTCTAGGTTAATAAGTTAGTCCAAAAATTAATATAAATAGTATATAAATGCATATAAAACATACAAAACAGATAATATAATAGCATGGAACAATAAAAAATTATAGATACATTGGAGACGTATCAGTTGACAATCATCATTTTTCGCAATACTTGTACAATCACCGCACCAGTTACCTGGGGTGACTTATTTTTCGAGTGACACAGGGTTACGTAAAATGTACACAGGTTTAGGAAAATCGTACTACATAGCTCACATCATTAAATTGTACCCAAAACTAGCAACAAAGATAAGTACATAACAGTACTGCAACAGCGGTACTACCGCCCGACCGGGGCGGTACTACCACGCGTCACTGCCGCCCTACTACCATCGAACTTGACACGAAAAATAGAACCCCCGGAATAAGCGGCAGTACGCGCAGAACTGGAACAACAGAAGTAACGCTCACAAGTGGTACTACCTCTTAGAGGCGGTACTACCGCTGCCCAGAGCGGTACTACCGCAGGGGTGCATCAGGCAATCTCCATGCAAAATAGATGCAACAAGAAAACTCAAACTGCCATAACTTCTGCAAATAAGCTCCGAATTGAGCGAACTCAAGCTTGCTGGATAGATGACGACGAGTACTATCCAACAACGACCCCCCGAAATAGTAAGAAGAGGCAGAGGGAGCAGGCCTAATATATTGGGATGTGAAACCTCTATGAATGAACAACCGACAAAAACTCCAACATCGAAAACATCATATAATATGCATATATGAACTCCGTTTTCGATGAACCCGAGCTTGTCATAAAGATGACCATAAGCTCTAAAACTCA
Source organism: Secale cereale (assembly GCA_902687465.1). Lineage (NCBI taxonomy): Eukaryota > Viridiplantae > Streptophyta > Magnoliopsida > Poales > Poaceae > Secale > Secale cereale. Next base: position 649,804,246 of record LR738711.1, on the reverse strand, counting down.
CAAAGAGAAACACCAAATAAGACCCAAGAAATATGATGCAAATATGCAATGGTTCGAACTCTCTACGAACGAGACGACCAAGCTACTAACTTGAGAGCCCCCCTTGATAGAACGACAATCGATTCTATAACCCGGTCTCCTAATGTAACATCCCAAATTTTCATTTTTGGTATGTTAATAGGATCATTACTTTACATCACAGTTTCTATGCATATTTGAATTTTCTAAATAGTCAATGTGTTTTTCAACTCAATGCAATTTTTTTTCGAATGGAGATAATATGACTTCTCCATTGTTAACTATATTTGGAAAATTCTAAGAATATATTCTGGAGTCTACGTAAATTATTTAGACTTTGTTGAAACTCAAAGTTATTTTAAAGTTGTTATAATGCTCTTTATGTGCTTGTATTGCATAAAATAATTTTCCAAAAAGTAATTTTGTGTTGTGAAAATGTCCACTACTCCTGCGTTCTGGACTAACTTATTTGGACTAACTTATATGTTCACATACTTCTGGCAACATTTTATATGATTTATTTGGACTAACTTACTCATCCAGTGCCCAGTGTCAGTTCCTGTTTATTGCATGTTCTTTGTTTCACAGAAAATCCATATCAAACGAAGTCCACACGCGATAAAATTTTACAGAGAATTATTTTGGAATATATGTGATTTTTAGGAGTTGGAATCAACGGAAACGGGGGCCCACAGTGACCAACACCCACCAAGGCGCGCCAAGGGGTGCCCGGCGAGCCCAGGTGTCTTATGCCCACCTCGAACATCGGTTGGGGCCCTTATTCTGGTGCAAGAAAGCTAATTTATGGGGGAAATCGTGTTAAAATTTCAGCGCATCGGAGTTACGGATCTCCGGGAATTTAAGAAATGGTGAAGGGCCAGAAAACGGGAACGCAAAACAGAAGAGGATAGAAAGACAAATACAATCTCAGAGGGGCTCTCGCCCCTCCGCCGCCATGGAGGCCATGGACTAGAGGGGGAACCTTCTTCCCTTCTATGGGGGAGGCCAAGGAAGAAGAAGAAGGAGGGGGGCTCTCTCCCCCTCTCTCCCGGTGGCACCGGAGCACCGCCGGGGCTAGGATCGTAACGACGATCTACATCAACAATCTTGCTACCGTCAACACCAACTTTCTTCCCCTCTATGTAGCGGTGTAACCTCTCTATTCCCGCTGTAATTCCTTACTTAAACATGGTGCTCAACTCCATATAGTATTTCCCTATGATATTTGGCTATCCTATGATGTTTGAGTAGATATGTTTTGTCCTATGGCATAATCGTGATCTTGGTTGGTATGATTGTATATTTTATTTTGGTGTTGTCCTACGGTGCCCTCCATTCTCGCGCAAACATGAGGGGCCCCTGCAGGAGGGTGTTGCAATATGTTCATGGTTCGCTTATGGTGGGTTGCTAGAGTCACAGAAGCTTAAACCCGAGTAAGGGGGGTATGACGTATGGGAGTAAAGAGGACTTGATACTTAATGCTACGGTTGGGTTTTACGACCTTAATGATCTTTAGTAGTTGCGGATGCTTGCTAGAGTTCCAATCATAAGTGCATATGATCCAAGTAAGGAAAGTGTGTTAGCTCATGCCTCTCCCTCATATAAATTGCAAGAATGATTACCGATACTTGTTATCGATTGCCTAGGAACAAATCATTCTCTTGTGATACAAAGAGCTTGATACTACTCTACTTTTATTTTCTTGCATCTTATTTCAAGTTTTGCTCCCACTAAGTACTCCTAGTTTTATTCTGGTTTTAGATAAAGCAAACGTTAAGTGTGCATAGAGTTTTATCGGTGGTTGATAGAACTTGAGGGAATATTTGTTCTACCTTTAGCTCCTCATTGGGTTAGGCACTCTTACTTATCGAAAAAGGCTACAAACGATCCCCTGCACTTGTGGGTTATCAAGACATTTTTCTGGCGCCGTTGCCGGGGAGCAATAGCGTGGGGTGAATATTCTCGTGTGTTCTTGTTGCTTTATCACTAAGTAGTTTTTATTTTCTGTTCTAAGTTGTTCTCTATCTTTAGTTATGGATATGGAACACGAAACACCAAAAAAATTGGTTGTGCTTGCTACTCATGTAGATGGGGGACCTCCTAAAACCCTCGATGCTTGTTATGTGAAAGATATTATGCACTACTTTGATAATGCTGAGAAAACCCCATTCAACTATATAATGGGATTAACGTTGGATCAATGTGAAAACTTTAGGGATTATCGCTTGACTCATAAAGGGAAATTGTTGTGGGATCAAATTCATATCTTGCATTGGTATGCTCGGGAGCTATGCTTGAGATATGATTATACTTGTTGCTCTAGGATGAATGCTCCACATCTTCTCTTTTCATGCAAATTTAATGATAATGAAACATTGGCTTCTTATGCTAATAGTATATATAATTACTATGATGTGGAACGAATAGAAGAATTTGTTGCTTTTAAGGGTGCTTATGAAATTGAATCTTTATTTGAAAAGTATGAAGATTTGATGATTCGGCTTATACACCTAGAAATTTTTCTATCCTTAAATATTTCTATGATAATTATAAATACAATTACGATATTGATGTATTTATTGAGAAAGTCTTCGTTGTCCAAGAAGAGACTAATATTTTGCAGGAGTCTATGAAAGAAGAAATTAATTACACTGTGAGCTCATTAGATGAAAAATACGAGGAGGAGAGCGGAGAATAAAAGGAGGAAGAAGGGGTTAGATACCCGTGCCCACCTTTTGATGAGAGTAACCCCTCAACTCATACATTGTTTAATTTCCCTTTGTGTTTACCGAAGGATGAATGCTATGATGATTGCTATGATCCCATTTATTCGTTTGAAATATCCCTTTTTGATGATGCTTGCTATACTAGTGGCCAAGATGACAATATGAATTATGCTTATGGAGATGAAATTGCTATAATTCCTTATGTCAAGAATGAAATTGTTGCTATTGCACCCACACATGATAGTCCTATTATCTTTTTGAATTCTCCCGACTACATTATATCGGAGAAGTTCGCACTTATTAAGGATTACATTGATGGGTTGCCTTTTACCGGTGCACATGATGATTTGATGAGTATAATATGCATGTGCTTGCTGCTCCTACTTGCAATTATTATGAGAGAGAAACTACATCTCCGCCTCGCTATGTTTCCAATACGATAAAATTGCAAGAAACTGCTTATGCTATGTATTGGCCATAACTTGATGTGCATGAATTGTTCTTGTATGACATGCCGATGCATAGGAAGATAGTTAGACTTCGTCATTGCATGATATATGTTGCTTTGTGCTCACTACTAAATGCCAAATCATTGCTAATTAAAATTAGCTTTGATATACCTTGGGATCCGGGTGGATTCATTACTTAAGCACTATATGCCTAGCTTAATGGCTTTAAAGAAAGCGCTGCCAGGGAGACAACCCGGAAGATTTAGAGAGTCATTTATTTCTGTTGTGTGCTTTTATAAAGTTTAAAAACAAAAAATATAGAGGGGTACTTAAAACTTCACAAAAAGAAAAGTGAAAGTAAGAAGGGCGAGCATTGTTGAAGTGGGGAGCTCCTTAAACTTGTTCAGGCTCATGGAAACTTTGCAAATCTTGAATTACATAAACTTTTCAACAAAAATAATTATCCTCCTATACGAATCCATTGTATTATAAAAATAATGTGCCAGGAGTTTCCTTTATGATGATTAGATTGCTTGTTGGTTTGTGCGGTGCAAAAACAGAAACTTTGGCTGTAGTGCACGGTTTTACATTTTTTACTGGAATGTTGAAAGTTTCTGGAACTTTTTGCACAGTCTTGCTATACGAATTGTTTATATTTTACTAATGTTTCAGAATTTTTAGAGTTACATAAGTATGGTGAATGTTCAAATCTTTACAGACTGTCCTGTTTTCATAGATTGTTGTTATAGCTTCATTATTTGCGTATGTTTGAATTCTTGTTGAAGCCTCCTTGACTTGGGACCATAGAATTGTGACTGCATACAGTGGTTAATGTTTGATTATAATTATACAATAATGTTAGAGCAGTACATGATGGGATATCATTGATCATATGCACTAACCCCACCACTGAAAGTTCGGCTAAGTTTTGTGTGGATGAAGTGTTCGAAGATCGAGGATGTCTCGATGTGAGAAGGAGGAGAGGCAAGAGCTCAAGCTTGGGGATGCCCAAGGCACCCCAAGTAAATATTCAAGGAGACTCAAGCGTCTAAGCTTGGGGATGCCCCAGAAGGCATCCCATCTTTCTTCAACAAATATCGATATGTTTTCGGATTCATTTCGTTCACATGATATGCATAAATTCTTGGAGCGTCGTGTGCCTTTTCTTTTTCTTTTAATAATGCACCATGCTGGTATGAGATAGTCCTTGGCCAATTTGTAGAATGCTCTTTCCACTTCACTTATATCTTTTGAGTATGGCTTTATAGAATGCTTCGTGTGCTTCACTTATATCATTTGAAGTTTGGATTGCCTGTTTCTCTTCACATAGAAAACCGATGTTCGTAGAATGCTCTTTAGCTTCACTTGTATTTGTTAGAGCATGGTATTTTGTAGAAAGAATTAAACTCTCGTGCTTCACTTATAAAGCAGAAGTAATATTTTACTATGTGTTCTGGTATTTTGTTTTTTAGATTTTGTTTAGCTATATTTTACTTCTGTAACAAGGTTTAAAAAAAGGGAAACCGCCCACACTGTCAGTCGGGTTGCACAGCGGCCCAGCCAACACCTCGCTCACGCGCGCAGCGCACGCAACAGCTAGGCATGCTGACCCATTTTCGCACAGCTGCAGCCTACCTCGCAAGCCTCTTCTTTTTCTACTTTTTCCTTCTCTGGCACTGACGCTGGCTCCCTCCAGGTCGTCTTCATCCTGGTGACGAACTCCTGGACATGCACGAGACGTCCTCTATCCCGAACCAAATTAATCCACTCCGATTTGAATCAATCTTTGCTCCTCGCGCAGACCCGCCTCCATATAAATACTCCACGTGTCCTCCTCGTCTGACTTTCGCTAAAATCGCCTCCTCTCGTGCCCTAGAGCGGTGCCTAGATCACGCCGAAGTCCGCCAGCCGAAATCGTCGCCACCACGGGTTCCCAACACCTCATGTTCTCCCTTTAGGGTTCCCCTTGTTTCCCTCTACCTCCCTCATCTTCTAGAGCCCAGTTCTTTTGTGCGGTTCTCCCAGAATCGACCCCTCCCCAGCTTCCCCTAAAAGAACTAGCCCTAGTTCTCGTAGGGAAGCACCGTACCGGGCACATCGAGCTCGCCCCAACGAAGACCCCACTGCCTGAGCTCCAGCCACCGCTGCTCGAGTGATCTACCTTCACCACCGACGACCATATCATCCTTACTATTGAACTCCGCGTTCGCCCGTCACCTCTACTTTGCCGGAGTACGACCGGAGGAGTGTCGCCGCCCACGCCCAAACTTGCCATCATCGTCTTCTTCAAGCTCACGGTGAGCACGCGCGCCAGAACCCCCTTCAGCCAATCCTAGAGCAACATATGGCAAGATGCTATAGTGGCAGCAGCAGCAGCTCAAAATTGTTTTTGGACAGATTTTTCACCCACATTTCGTTTAGCTATATCTTTTGATACGTATATTCAAATTCATCGATTCTTTCTCCTGTTTAGTCATAGTGACCAGGAGAAACATGTAGAACCAATTTTTTGTATTTTTGAACTATTTAAATTTGAATATGATCAAATTTGAATTCAACCTTTCGGAGGCCATATTTTTCAAACTGTTGATCCAAATTAGTTGAATCTTTTTGTATTGTGATCCTACTAGCATGTAGATAATATATAACTACTGATATGTTAGTGTTATTGGGGTTTTATTTTAATTCCTTGTTGTTTACTTTATTTTAGTGTTATGTGAGTACGATTAATTTATCGGTGCATTCATTGAACATATAGATTGTCTGGAGTGGGAAGCGGATCAGAATTTAGCGTTAGAGTGCTTCAACACCGTTCAAGGCAAGTTGCACTTTTGATCATAGTTATTTCTATATTTCTGCTATGCATGTGTGGTAGTTGTGTGATGATATATGTTTGGTTGGTCATTGTTTTTCGTGTTGTCATATCCGTGGATTGTTTGTATTATGCAATTGTGTGCTTAAATTTTCTATGGTAGATGTGGGCGTGTGCCGAGTGATTCATGGAAGTGGTGAGTATTTATAGCTGTAGGCTCGCGACTTTTTATCATGTGAATGCGTCACTGGCTGAGCGCTCTATTGTCCCTAGAGAATGCGCCATGACTGAGCGCACTTGAGGTTTCAGGAGTTTTTACCAGGTGAATGCGTCATGGCTGAGCGCTCTATTGTCCCTAGAGAATGTGCCACTGACTAAGCGCAATTGAGTTGCCGGGACTTAAATCAGGTGTATGCGTTGATGGCTGAGTGAGGGAATCCTAGATTGAGGGGTCCTCATGCGGCCGAATAACTCATTGTGGGCCATACTGGTGGGCCGTGAAGATCATCGCTGAAGATCGTCTCTCGTATCCGGATAGGACTCCTGTGTGCATATAATGGCAGGTTTTAGGTTCGGGTGTAATCTTTCCTTCCTCTGCAAAATGGTCATGTACAAACCCTAGGGCCCTCCGGTACATATATAAACTGGAGGGTTTAGTCCGTAGAGGTTGAAGAACAATAGCCGATTCATAGCAATCACCCTGGTTAGACTTCTAGGGTTTAGCCATTACAATCTCGAGGTAGATCAACTCTTGTAATCATATTCATCAAGATCAATCAAGCAGCAGTAGGGTTTTACCTTGATCGAGAGGGCCCGAACCTAGGTAAATACTGTGTCCCTTGTCTCATTTTACCATCGATCCACAGATGCATAGTTCGGGACCCCCTACCCGAGATCCACCGGTTTTGACACCGACATTGGTGCTTTCATTGAGAGTTCCACTATGTCATCGACCGAAGGACCAATGGATCGCTTCGTCAACAACGACGGCACCACCGCTGAGGAGATCTTCCATCCCGGCTAGATTTTTTTGTTGGGCGGCTTCACGCTCCGTGCCAACACAGAAGGCCACCTCGAGCAGGTTAAGAGCTACGCCCATGGCCATCAGGCTAGGTTTGGAAGCTTGAACTACGTTGCAGATATCCGCAGAGACTTGATCTTCGACGGATTCGAGCCCATGGCGACCGCTCCCTACCACCACGATGAACATGACCTAAATCTACCATCGAACCACATCCAGGGGATAGCACCTGTAACTGCTCTGGCCCTAGATCCGGAGCAGATCGCGTCACCCGAGGATGGGAAGCTCAACCCCGCCATGGAAGTCGCAGACTCAGCGCGCTGGAGCCGCACACAGACCCAACCTTGAGCGGGATCTGTGTTACCAAAACTTCGTACTCGTCTCCGGCTATAGGTTTCGAACCATGTGCATCTGTGTCCTTCGAGCTTGATCAGGCGCCTATCGTCGAATTCAGCTCCGCAGATATCTTCCGGTACTCACCTTTAGGCGATGCGCTAAACTCATTAAAATCCATGTCCTTAGTAGGGGACTCACAGCCGAATTATATCCGGTTTGAACTGGAGGCTGATGATGGAGAATTTTGCTTCCCACCCGCCACCCACTTGGTAGCCACAATCGAAGATTTAATCGATCTACTTGACTACGCTTCCGAAGACTTCGAAGGGATGGACCTCGAAGCCGAAGCAGATCTAGACCAAAACCCACCCGTTACCGAGCGATGGACGGCTACGTCCTCATACGATGTATATATGGTGGACACACCTAAAGAGAAGGAGGATGACGATGATAATGATCCCAAAAAGGATAAGCCTGTTGAGGAGCCTCCCAAGCGTCGGTGTCAGAAGCGCCGATCTCGATCCCGTAAAAGGAAAGATAGCAACACTGTCACTGACGACGGTGATAATCCGGACCAAGCCGATGACCCTGCAGATCCAGCAATGGAGCAGGACGAGCGAGAGGACAGTGAACACAGTCCGGGACCGCTGTCTGATCACAGCGATGCCGAAGATAGCAATTATCAACCTGTCTCCGAAGAGGGTGTTAGCCTAGGCGACGACGAATTCATCGTCCCAGAAGAACCCTTAGAACAAGAGCGCTTCCATCGGAGGCTTATTGCCACCGCAAGGAGCCTAAAAAAGCAGCAGCGGCGGCTTAAAACCGCACATGATACGCTCAATGATAGATGGAACAAAGTGCTAGATGCTGAGGAAAAATATGGCTCCAATCGCCAAACAAAGGGCTATCCTAAGCGTAAACTGCTGCCTGAATTCAACGATGAGGCTATTGCGCCTATACCGCCGATAAGCCGGACTGACCACCTCGTGGATGGGACAGAGTGGCTAGCAATGGCGTACACAAGCCCGCACCCCCTCCCCGTAAAGGAAAGGAGGCCGCGGCTCAGCGCCAGAAACACGATCTACGTGAGGACCTGAACAAAATGGCTGGCAAGACCAGATCCATCTACGGTTCCAGGGATCGTGCTCCCGCACGGTACGGTGGTTATCAAGCCAAATATGCCAGTCATATACCAGTTCAGAGCCAATACCGAACATCACAACAGTCGGACCTACACCATAAGATAGCAAAATATAGGGGTGTCGCACACCCTCTGTGCTTCACTGATGAGGTGCTGGATAACGAATTTCCAGACGGGTTTAAACCCGTAAATATCAAGGCATATGATGGAACGACGGATCCTATTGTCTGGATAGAAGACTTTATTCTTCACATCCACATGGCTCGTGGATATAATCTGAATGCCATCAAATACTTACCCCTAAAGCTGAAAGGACCAACTCGGCACTGGCTGAACAGCCTCCCAAAAAACTCCATTGGAAGTTGGGGAGAACTTGAGGATGCTTTTCAGGCCAATTTTCAAGGGACCTATGTCCGGCCCCGGATGCTGACGATCTAAGTCACATAATCCAACAACCCGGGGAGTTAGCCCGTAAGCTTTGGAATTGGTTTCTCACTAAGAAGAACCAAATCGTCGACTGTCCGGATGCCGAAGCCTTAGCGGCCTTCAAGCACAGTGTACAGGACGAATGGCTAGCTAGACACCTCGGCCAGGAAAAGCCGAGGACAATGGCAGCCCTGACTACACTCATGACCCGTTTTTGCACGGGCGAGGATAGCTGGTTAGCTCGTAGCAGCACTTGCGACTCTGGCACATACAAAGTCAAGGATGGCAATGGAAAGCCATGACGTAACAAAAACAAACGTCAAAATAATGCTGGAAGCCCAAATGATACAACAGTAAACGCCGGATTCAATGGCTCTAGACCCGGTCAACGGAAGAAGCCATTTAAAGGCAACAGAGATAGTCCATCTAGCCAGGACAAAATATTAGACAGGACCTGCCAGATCCATGGCACCCCGGCTAAACCTATGAACCATACCAACCGTAGTTGTTGGGTCTTCAAGAAGGCCGGCAAGCTCAACGCCGAACCCAAGGGAAAGGGACCTCAGAGCGAAGACGGGGATGAACCTCGCCAGCCAAACACAGGGGGGCAGAAGAAATTTCCACCGGAGATCAAAACATTGAACACGATCTATGTCACTCATATCCCAAAGAGGGAGCGCAAGCGCGCACTCTGAGATGTCTATGACGTTGAGCATGTTGCCTCCAAATTCAACCCATGGTCGGCATGTCCGATCACCTTTGATCGTAGGGATCATCCGACTAGTATCCGTCATGGGGGTTCGGCTGCCCTAGTGCTCGATCCAATAATCGATGGATACCATCTCACTCAAGTCCTTATGGACAGCGGCAGCAGTCTCAATCTGATATACCAGGACACTGTCCGCAAAATGGGGATAGACCCGTCAAGAATCAAGCCAAGCAGCACGACCTTTAAAGGAGTGATACTGGGCGTAGAAGCCCGTTGTGCGGGCTCTTTAACATTGGAGGTCGTATTCGGCTCTCCCAATAACTTTTGAAGTGAAGAGCTAATCTTCGACATAGCTCCGTTCCAAAGTGGCTATCATGCACTACTCGGAAGAACGGCCTTCGCCGGCTTTAATGCAGTCCCACATTATGCTTATTTAAAGCTCAAAATGCCTGGACCACGTGGCGTCATCACGGTCAATGGAAATATGGAGCGCTCTCTTCGTATGGAGGAGGACACTGCGGCCCTAGCAGCCGAAGTCCAAAATGGCCTATTCAAGCCGAACAACTCATCGATCGTTAAGACCGCGGACACAACTAAACGTGTCCGGCATACGCCTTAGTGCGGCAGCTCAGATGAACCTGAGATCGATTAGCAGCTATGCCCCCATCGACTGCCCCATAAGGTGGTAGCATACGTGCCTCGTGTACACAATTATGCCCTTAAAATTCCTTGGGCAGCGCTGGGGGCACATTGCATACAAATAGTCCATATTTTGGCTCGACCCTATTCGGACTCTAAAATTATCTTTCAAGGTTCATTAAACGAACCAGCTTTGTTTACGGCCACACTGGATTCTTTTTTCCAAGTTTTTTCTTTTCCATTTTTTTACAGATGCCATCACACTTCCCCCTTCAAGGACACATCACAAAGGAGAAAACGACGCAGACGTGCAGCAGGGCCCTGCGCTAAGGTTTCTTTTTAGATTAAGACCTTGTGTAAACCTTTTATCTCTTTTTGTTTTATACTTTTCTGGCATGTAAAATGTCCAAGGAAGTTATCGGCATTATCTGTAAGTCTACGGCTCGCCGTACTAGAACGGGATATTAGAGAAGCAGCTTGGTTCATATTGTGTTTGGAATTTTATTCTCTCACCACCTGTGTTCTCTCCCCATGTCAGATTGCCACATGTGCCTTGATACCAGGGTCCTTTACCAGGGGCTGTATTCGGCCCGGTATATGTTGAAAAGTCCGAACACCTATAGGGAGTGTTCGGCGTCCTGGATATTGCTTTATATGCATCAGTTCCGAATCATGTCTTGGGTCAATAGTTGGGTTGCCCGGCTCCTGTGCTTACCCCTACGTCCCCGATTGTTCGGCTAGGGTGCAAAGGGAGAACTACTGCGATTGTACTTCTGGTTCGTCCGATCAAGTACCTCGGTAGAGAAAGCCGAAAACTGACTGTCATGATAAGTGAGAATCTGGTCTGCGATCCGTTGACTTAGTGTCATACTACGGTCGATGGAGATCTACCACATGTTATACGAAGGGTTGGTTTTTTGCCCAGCCGCGTACAAATGGATACCTTAATTTAGAAACACCATATACGCACCAGGGGCTAGTACTTAGTCCCACTTGTCAAACTCCTATGGCTAAGTGAAAGTAATAAAGCCGCATAGTCTGATTGTCTGGTTCGCTCCGCATACACCTCCTACATGGACCAAGACGTTGGATAAAGAGTGTTTATGCATATGACCAAACACCCCAGTAATATTTACATGGGGGCTAAAGCCGACGACTAGAAACTTTTAGATTTAAATAAACGGCCACACGGGAGGTGAAAGTCGCTCACATTATAATAGCGCAAAAATTATATATACATCGGTTCATAATCTTAAGTCTTTACAGTCGGATACAATTTGAGCAATGGCCTTCTACAAGGCAGACGCCTTCTATGACGTCCTCAAAGTATCTCTCCGGCTTGCGGTGCTCCTTGCCTTCGGGCGGGCCAACAGTGGCTATGTCCTGCGCCTTCATCTTCGCCCAGTGCATTTTCACACGGGCGAAGGCCATCCGAGCACCCTCTATGCAGGCCGAATGCTTCAACACGTCGACCCGCGGACTCGCTTCGACGAGCCGCTTCACCAATTTGAAGTAGCTACTTGGGATTGGCTCGGCGGGCCACATACGGACTATCAAGTCCTTCATGGCAGAACCCGCCATGTTGTGCAGCTCGACCAACTGCTTCATCTGGTTGTTGAGGGGCACCGGATGTTTTGGCGCATTGAACTGCGACCAGAACAGCTTCTCCATGTTGTTCCCCTCCTGGGCTCGGAAGTATTGGGCGGCATCAACACTGCTCCTAGGGAGATACGTAAACACGCCTGGAGAACTCCACAACTGTGTCAGCCCAAGGTACTTCTGCCCTCCGAAAATGCTTTGCAAGAGAAAATTCTTACTAGATGCTATCTCCCGCGCCCGCTTGATTTCCTCGCAGACGCTGCGTGACTCGCTTCGCGCCTGCTGGGCAGCATTGACTGCCATAGTGAGTTTGGATGCTTGTTCCGAAGTCGTTTTTTCCAATGCCTCGCATTTGCGCAATAGCATCGTTGAGCTCACTTTCGACTTCGGCCACCCGAGCCTCGTGCTTTTGGCACGCGGCCTTTTCGTCCTCTAGATCAACAACTGCTTTGTCAGCGACTGCTTTGCTTCCTTCGGCCTCCTTCTGGGCCTTCGCGACGTCGCCCTTGAGGGCCTCAAGCTCAGTAGTGCCCAATGTTTAATATAGAATATCACAAAGAGTTTATACTCATAATAAATTAAAATTATTAGTCTTCTTGACATCTCAATTTTTTAAATCCGCATACCCTGCGTCATCCCAACGCTGGTTGACACGGTCGAGGTCCACGTTGGCCTCCGAGAGCTTCCGATTTAGTTCGGCAACTTCTGCAGCTTGTGCAGTTGCCGCAACTAGTGAAGCATGTTCAAATGCAAAAGCATACAGTTTAGCTCTATAATATGCTCTATTACGGATACTTCGTCCGATTCTGTTCAGAATCACACAAAGCATCAGGGGCTACTGGCTATATATGTGCATATAAAATAAATAAAGTTCCATAAAGAACATTAAATTGCATACCGCGAACCCTGTTAGTAGGTTGTTGAAGGCTTCATTCAGTCCGCCTCTGACGGACTGAATCTTCTTCACCACCGCACCCATTATGGTGCGGTTCTCCTCCACGACGGAAGCACTTTGTAGTGCTCCCTCCAGAGGGTCCGGCGCCTCTAGATTGACATCGGGTGCCATAGGAATAGTTGTATCCTCCTCCGCCTTGGGATTCTGGTCTTCGGACTCCGGAGCCGCACTAGGCTCTGGATCAGTATTCGGTGGGGCCCCGGATTGTTTGGGACCCCCGTCTTCGGTCTCCATGGGGACTGTTTCCCCATGGTCAGTGGCATCCGAGGTGTTACCCTCATTCAGCTTATCACCTGCCCCGCCCCCATCTCCTTGAGCAGGAGACGCACATTGGGAGGACACTTCGGTGTCCTCGCGGGCCACGGGCGATGGAGCTCGGACCGGCGGTCGCTCTCCATCTCTCGAGACAGCAGAGAGTTCCCCTTCGACGAGGAGGCATTGGGGTGTGCTCGGGGAGGGCTGTAGGTCAGCAGGTGAGAAATACTTAAAAAGCATTAATATGCTGAATAAACAAAGTGCAGTAATTAACATATCCGAATAACTTACGTTTCAGCTAGGGGCTTCTCCATAGGCTTCACCACAAAGCAGTGTTCGGACGATGAGTCCGAACGGGCGGGGAGGTTTAGCCTCCTCCGGGGTGCGGCCTTGCCTGCGTCAGCAGGGGCCGCCCTCTTCTTCCCCTTGTCCTGGGCGGGGGATTCTTCTTCTTCATCATCCTCCTCCTCATCGAAGGAGAGGATGTTGATCTCCTTGGACTTCGTGTCTGCAGGGCGGGGGCTGCTCTTGGCCTCCTTGCCCTTCTTCTTGGACTTCTTGTCTGACGCCTTGTATGGCGCCGGAACCAGCATCGCCAACAGTTGAGGCGTGGCTGGGTCTTCTGGCAAAGGGGTCAGGCACTTGATCCGAACTGCCTTCTTCGTCTAGCTTTGTATATCATGTAAAAACTCCAATTCCTATTATCGTTAAAATAAGGAGGGAATATTTTGTTTGCCGGAGTTTTTGATTACCTCTAGTGCGGTAAACGCGGTGCTGTAGTCTGAGTCCTTAGTTTCCTCTGGCCACTCCTTCTGGCTCTTGAAGAGGTGTTTCCAGATATCTTCGTGCGTGGAGCCATATAGATGCTTCAAGGGCCGGGCTCCTGTCGGATCGAACTCCCATAGAGAGGAGTCCCGGGGTTGGCAAGGAAGGACAAGTCGGGCCAGCATTACCTGAACCACAGTTTTGAATTCGTAGCCTTTGGTGATCATGCTAGACACGCGGCCTTGGAGTGTCGCCACCTCAATCTGAGACCCCCAGTTCAGACTCTTATCGGTCCAAGAGGTTAGCCTCTCCGGGGGTCCAGATCTGAAAGTAGGCGCCGCCGCCCATTGAGCGTCGCGGGGCTCGGTGATATAGAAGCACTCCTCCTACCAAACCTTGTTCGTCTCCACGAACGACCCCTTTGGCCAGGTTGCATTTGGAAGCTTGCTTATCATAGCGCCGCCGCACTCCGCATGTTGCCCATCCACCACCTTCGGCTTCATATTGAAGGTCTTGAGCCATAGGCTGAAGTGTGGGGGAACGCGGAGGAAAGCTTCACACACCACTATGAAAGCGGAGATGTGAAGGATTGAATTCGGGGCTAGATCATGGAAATCCGGCTCGTAGAAAAACAGTAGACCCTGTACAAAGGGGTGAGGAGGGGATCCTAGCCCCCTAACGAAGTGTGAGAGAAACACGACTATCTCACCCGCCTCCGGGACGGGAATCACCTGATCCTGGGCGGGGACTCCATGCGCGATGTTGGCGGCGAGGTAGCTCGCACTCCGAAGATCCTCCACGGTCTTCTCAGTAACCGTGGAGGCCTCCCACTTGCCTCTGGCACCGTAACCAGCCATTGCTGGGGAAGGAAGTAGTGGTTGAGGAACTGAGAGCTGCGGGCGCAAGAGATGAGGATGTTGGGGCTAGGAAGATTGGAGAGCTAGGGCTTGAGGAAGGCGTGGGGCTAATGGAAGGGATTGATATCCTTTTATAACACTGTGAATACAGAACATCCCCCCACTTTAGCCATAAACCTCGTCGGTTCCCAAAGCGGTCGTGCGTAATGCGCGGTTTGGATGCTCACGTCACATTGATAAGGATCCCATAATAAGCGGGCATGATCTTTGTTTTGATAAGACGTGTCAGTGGGGTTATACCTCGAAATGCGAAACTAGGACCAAGTAAAACGGTTCATTATGTTAGTGGGATGGACGCAACGCTTCACCAAAAAGTTTTTAGTAAAGACACACTATTCATTTTCTTCTGATGCCTTGGCCTCAAGGCTAAGAATTGTACTAACCATGCAGAGCCGGACACAGTACACTCTTTGCAGAAGATAGTGCCTCTATATGATCGGAAGAAGGATCCCGCCTTGCAATGCCGAAGACAATACGGAAGCCGAACTCATCGTCAACGAGAACAGGTTCGGGGGCTACTGAGGGAGTCCTGGATTGAGGGGTCCTCATGTGGCCGGATAACTTGTTGTGGGCCGGACTGGTGGGCCATGAAGATCATTGCTGAAGATCGTCTCTTGTATCCGGATAGGACTCCTGTGTGCGTATAATGGCAGGTTTTAGGTTTGGGTGTAATCTTTCCTTCCTCTGCAAGATGGTCATGTACAAACCCTAGGTCCCTCCAGTGCATATATAAACTAGAGGGTTTAGTCCGTAGAGGTTGAAGAACAATAGCCGATTCATAGCAATCACCCTGGTTAGACTTCTAGGGTTTAGCCATTACGATCTCGAGGTGGATCAACTCATGTAATTATATTTATCAAGATCAATCAAGCAGGAGTAGGGTTTTACCTCGATCGAGAGGGCCGGAACCTGGGTAAACACCATGTCCCTTGTCTCCTGTTACCATCGATCCACATACGCATAGTTCGGGACCCCCTACCCGAGATCCGTCGATTTTGACACCGACACTGAGCGCTTTGGAGTTCCCATTAAATGTGTCATCGACTGAGTGCACTTCAGACTTCTTGAAGATCCTTCTCATATCATCCTATGATTCGTAGGGTTCTCGTGTGCGAGTAATTCGGTTGCGGTCTAGTTTAGCTTGGTATCATCTGTGCTTGTGTAAACCTTAACTACCTAGTGGAGGCAGGTAAATTTAGTTTAATGTCAAACCAAATTGAGTGTTTTGTTTGTCATATCTTGCTCGTGGATGTAGGTTTGCTATATCACTATGTGTGATTTTCCAAATTGAGTATTGACCCTTGTGGCTGCAACTTATTATGTTGCAGGATATTCAGATGATCGGTGAGATATAGTAGGGTTGCGAGTCTCCACTCAGCATTTTCGCCAGCGGGCATTGTCGGGACTCATCGTTTACTTGTGCTACATTTCCGCTGTTATTATTGAATAAAGTTAGCAATGTGCTACTCGGTTTGTAATACTTCATAATTTATGGATCATATGTTGCAATAAATGATGCACTTGTCATTTGATATTCCTATGTACTGGGTATGCTAGCGAATTTATCCAGGGAGTAGCACAGTAAGCATAGAGACATCAAATCTTATCAAATTTGGGTCATTACACCCAAATAACACAATGAGAACGGTAAAATAAAAAATCTATCAACGGAAAACCTTTGTCTTGCACTTAGTCCACTTGAGCTAGATGATGACGATCTTGATTTCCTCAAGTTGGACTACCTTTCTTGATTGTGTTGACTCGATGAGGATTAGTTGATTGCTCCCCCATACTCTACTATGGGTGAGCCACTCTTTAGCACATCTTCACTAGTCCATTTTCACCACAATGGACGGCAAGCTTCAAGCCCTTGATCTCTTCGTGAGGCACCACTTGAATTTGCACACTACAACCTTGATGACAATCACCACTTGATGTCATCCTCCATGGGTTGTATGAGATCTTCCTCTTGACGCAAGCCCATGGGAACATTCCTAACCCCACATATAACTCTCATGTAGACCATGGGTTAGTACACAAAGTGTAATAGACAATGCTTACCATACCATGGAACCACTTGATCCCTCTCGGTACATCTTGTACGCTTTGTTTGTTGATCAACTTGATTCACTCTTGACTTAGTCTTGATCAACCATGTATCATGAACTATCTTTAGATAATTCCTTGAATAGCACCTTGGTCAACACATAATCTCCTTGAAACCAACAAATGAACTTCAAGAAAATCCTATGGACAAACCCTTCAAATATAACTCAAGGCAACCATTAGTCCATAGAGATTGTCATCTGAAAGATCGTGGATGTGGCCTAGAGGGGGG
The DNA here is from genome assembly GCA_902687465.1 of Secale cereale. Taxonomy (NCBI): domain Eukaryota; kingdom Viridiplantae; phylum Streptophyta; class Magnoliopsida; order Poales; family Poaceae; genus Secale; species Secale cereale. The sequence goes on along the minus strand of LR738711.1, from coordinate 649,787,140 downwards.
GGGTCAATAGGCGCTTTAAAATAATTATGGTTTAGGCTTGAACAAATGCGGAATAAACCTAGCAGTTAATTTGTCAAGCACAAAACCTACAACAACTAGGCTCACCTATGTGCACCAACAACTTATGCTAAGCAAGATAAACAACTATGTGATAGCAAGATATATAGCAAAAAACAATATGGCTATCACAAAGTAAAGTGCATAAGTAAAGGGCTCGGGTAAGAGAAAACTTAGGCACGCAGAGACGATGATGTATCCCGAAGTTCACAGCCTTGTGGATGCTAATCTCCGTTTGGAGCGGTGTGTAGGCACAATGGTCCCCAAGAAGCCACTAGGGCCATCGTAATCTCCTCACGCCCTTGCACAATGCAAGATGCCGTGATTCCACTAAGGGACTCTTGAGGGCAGTCATCGAACCTGTACAAATGGTAACCCTTGGAGGCGGTCACCGAACTCGTACACTTGGCAACCCTTGGGGGCGGTCACTGGAACCCGTCAACTTGCTCGGGGCGATCTCCACAAACTAATTGGAGAACCCAACGCTTGCCCAGAGCTTTACACCACAATGATTAAGCTCCGAACACCACCAACTATCTAGGGCACCAAGGCACCCAAGATGAACAAGCTCAAGGGTACCAAGCACCCGAGAGTAGTAAGCTTCTCAACTTGTAACTTCCACGTATCACTGTGGAGAACTCAAATCGATGCACCAAATGCAATGGCAAGGGCACACGGAGTGCCCAAGTCCTTCTCTCCCAAATCCCACCAAAGCAACAAATGCTAGGGAGGAAAATGAGACGAAGAATGAAGAAGAGAACACGAAGAACTCCAAGATCTAGATCCAAAGGGTTCCCCTCACATAGAGGAGAAAGTGATAGGTGGAAATGTGGATCTAGATCTCCTCTCTCTTTTCCCCCCAAAACTAGCAACAATCCATGGAGGGATTGGGAGAAATCAAGCTCGAAGAAGGTCAACAACGGGGGAAGAACACGAGCTCAAGAGACAAGGCTCAATGGGGAAGAAGACCCCCTTTTATAGGGGGAGAAAAATCCAATCGTTATTCCCATTCTCAGCCCGCAATGAGCAGTACTACTGCTATTGCGAGCGGTCCTACCACTGGCCATGGCGGTACCGCCGCTCGGCCCAGCGGTACTACCGCTGGGACCTCGCACTACACCTAAGAGAGAAGGAACAAAGGAGAGGGCCATTGAGCAGCACTAGTAGCGGTAGTATGGGCGGTACTACCGCTCCTTCATGGATAATTATGTCCGATGCAATTCCTCATGCAACAGTTATAATATAGGGTGACACAGAACTAGCTCCAGTTCATCAATGTAATGTAGGCATGTATTCCGAATATATTCATACGTGCCTATGGAAAAGAACTTGCATGACATCTTTTGTCCTACCCTCCCGTGGCAGCGGGGTCCTATTGGAAACTAAGGGATATTAAGGCCTCCTTTTAATAGACTACCGGACCAAAGCATTAACACTTAGTGAATACATGAACTCCTCAAACTAAGGTCATCACCGGGAGTGGTCCCGATTATTGTCATTTTGGGGTTGTCGGATCATAACACATAGTAGGTGACTATTGACTTGCAAGATAGGATCAAGAACTATTCATGAAAACATAATAGGTTCAGATCTGAAATCATGGCACTCGGGCCCTAGTGACAAGCATTAATCATGGCAAAGTCATAGCAACATCAATCTTAGAACATAATGGATACTAGGGATCAAACACTGACAAAACTAACTCGATTACATGGTAAATCTCATCCAACCCATCACCGTCCAGCAAGCCTATGATGGGATTACTCACGCACGGCGGTGAGCATCATGAAATTAGTGATGGAGGAAGGTTGATGATGACGATGGCGACGATCTCCACTCTCCGGAGCCCCGAATGGACTCGAGATCAGCCCTCCCAAGAGAGATTAGGGCTTGGTGGTGGCTCCGTATCGTAAAACCTGATGAATCCTTCTCTCTGATTTTTTTCTCCCTGAAAGTGAATATATGGAGTTGGAGTCGAGGTCGGTGGAGCCTCAGGGGGCCCACGAGACAGGGGGACGTGCCCCCACCCTCATGGACAGGGTGTGGGCCCCCTAGTCTTGATTCTTTTGCCAGTATTTTTTATAAATTCCAAAAATATTCTCCATGGATTTTCAGGTCATTCCGAGAACATTTATATCTGCACAAAAATAACACCATCGCAATTCTGCTGAAAACATCGTCAGTCCGGGTTAGTTTCATTCAAATCATGCAAGTTAGAGTCCAAAACAAGGGCAAAAGTGTTTGGAAAAGTAGATACGTTGGAGACGTATCAACTCCCCCAAGCTTAAACCTTTGCTTGTCCTCAAGCAATTGAGTTGACAAACTGAAAGTGATAAAGAAAAACTTTTAGAAACTCTGTTTGCTCTTGTTGTTGCAAATATGTAAAGCCAGCATTCGAGTTTTCAGCAAAGATTATGAACTAACCACATTCACAATAACATTTAGGTCTCATGTTTACTCATATCGATGGCATAATCAACTAGAGAGCAATAATAATAAATCTCGGATGGCAACACTTTCTCAAAACAATCATAATATGATGTAACAAGATGGTATGTCGCTAGCCCTTTCTGAGACCGCAAAACATGCAGAGCACCTCTGAAGATGAAGGACTGACTAGACATTGTAATTCAAGGTAAAAGAGATCCAGTCACACTCAATGTAAATTAATAGCACTGCATGCAAATGATAGTGGTGCTCTCCAACTGGTGCTTTTTTAACAAGAGGATGATGACTCAACATAAAAGTAAATAGATAGGCCCTTCGCAGAGGGAAGCAGGGATTTGCAGAGGTGCCAGAGCTCGAGTTTTGAAACAGAGGTAAATAATATTTTGAGTGGCATACTTTAATTGTCAACATAACAACCAAGAGTTCTCGATATCTTCCATACTACACACATTATAGGCGGTTCCCAAACAGAATGGTAAAGTTTATACTCCCCCACCACCAACAAGCACACTCCACGGCTAGCCTGAAACAACGGGTACCGTCCATACCAATAACAGTCCTGGGGGAGTTTTGTTTAATTATTTTGATTTGATTTGAGCATGGGACTGGGCATCCCGGTTACCAGCCATTTTCTCGTGAATGATGAGCGGAGTCCACTCATCGTGAGAATAACCCACCTAGCATGGAAGATATAGACAACCCTAGTTGATACCTGAGCTATTCGAGCATACAAAACAGAATTTCATTTGAAGGTTTAGAGTTTGGCACATACAAATTTACTTGGAACGGCAGGTAAATACCGCATATAGGAAGGTATGGTGGACTCATATGGAATAACTTTGGGGTTTATGGAAGTGGATGCACAAGCAGTATTCCCGCTTTGTACAAGTGAAGGCTAAAAAGAGACTGGGAAGCGACCAGCTAGAGAGCGACAACAATCATGAACATGCATTAAGATTACTCAACAATGAGTGCAAGCATGAGTAGGATATAAATCACCATGAACAAAAATATTGTGGAGGCTATGTTGATTTTGTTTCAACTGCATGCGTGAACATGTGCCAAGTCAATCCACTCGAATCGTTCAAAGGAGGATACCACCCTATCATACCACATCACAACCATTTTAATAGCATGCTGGTACACAAGGTAGACTATTATAAACTCCTAGCTAATTAAGCATGGCATGAGCAACTACAATCTCTAATTGTCATTGTAAGCATGTTTCATTCATAATAGGTTGAATGAGGAACGATGAACTAATCATATTTACAAAAACAAGATAGGTCGAGTTCATACCAACTTCTCTCATCTCAATCAGTCCATCATATATCATCATTATTGCCTTTCACTCGCACGACCGAATGGTGTGGATAATAATAATAGTGCACGTGCATTGGACTAAGCTGGAATCTGCAAGCATTTAATACAATGGAGAAGACATGGTAATATGGGCTCTTGGTTAAATAAACAATAATGCATATGAGAGCCACTCAACATTTTCATCATGGTCTTCTCCTCTTGACCCCCAAAGAAAAGAAAAGAAATGAAACTATTTACACGGGAAAGCTCCCAACAAGCAAAAGAAGAATGAGAAATCTTTTTGGGTTTTCTTTTAATTACTGCTACTACAGGCATGGAAAGTAAAGTAGCTAAAAGCTACAGCTAATTTTTTGGTTTTTCTTAAGTTTTTTCAAACACACAAGAAGAAGGCTTAGAAAAGAAAATAAACTAGCATGGATAGTACAATGAAAAAGTATGAGCACCGACAACTAGAATGAGTGTGTGAACATGAATATAATGTCGGCGAGAAATACGTACTCCCCCAAGCTTAGGCTTTTGGCCTAAGTTGGTCTATGGCCACGGATCAAAGCTACTCTCTCTGGTGTACAGAGGAGTGTCCTCTGGGTGCCACTGGCTGGCAATCTCCTTCGGATCCCACTGATAAACAGACTGTCGATAAGGGTCAAGTGGTGGCTCAGGCTCAGGCTCTGGAACTTGTGCCAGGCTCCAGTACACATAAACGGCATCTGGCAAGATGAGGTACGTGCCTGAAAGTATATCAAACAAAGAGGGTGCATGTAAGGTAATAATCTCACAATACTTATTATCAAATATCAATTTATACTAAGCAACTTCTTCTTATCTTTAACAATAAAATCATGTGCTATTATACTCTTATAATCTAGAAAAACATGGGGCATCAACTACTCCTCCTTCTCATAATGCCTAATAGGTATCTCAAAGTGTTCAGCAAGGCATGAAGCAAAGATGCCTCTGAAGATGGGGCCCTTTGTACGGTTCAGACTTATCGTTTAGCAATATAGAGCCTAAGCTAAAAGTGGTATCGCGAAACAAATCATGGTGCAAAATGAGAATATCAGGGGCACTAAGATTTCCACTGTTCCCGCGACCAATTAAGCATCTACTAGCAAATATCGCAAAGTATTGTAGAACATGAAAATGTATACTAGTAATTCTTGCATCTGAAACTTTCCTCGTTTCCCCTACAGCAATCGTATCAATAAACCCATCCACATCATTACGATGTGGTTCCTCTATGCTGCCCACAAAGAGTATCTTGCATACTTGACAAAATTCATATAGTGACATCTCCCTAACCTCATCATATAAGTGAAACTCCACTGAGGATGGTGATTTCTTAGCATGGAAATAAAAAAATTGCATGAAAATATTAGTGAGTAAAAGATACTGTCCGCGCTGGTCGTGGAGGAGGTTGGCGAGGTCTGCATTCTCAGCCAAGTAATAAAAGTCTTCATAAATTCCGACGGCTCTCAAGAACTCATCACAAGGCCATTCACGTGGCCGAACTTCCGTAGTGCGAGGAAGATTGTATTTGGGCTTTTTATTCTCCTCCTTCTGCTTATCCTCCGAGCTTTGGCTCGAAGAGCCTCTCAATAATCTCCTCAACATTTTCTTCCTCTGAAAAATTTCTGAAATTATTAGTGACTCAACATAAAACTGAACCAAACTCAACAAGATTGATAGCAACTACTCCCACAAGTGCCTAGAGGTTATATCATGCATTAAAACTACATGGGACCACATAAATTTGACATGCAAGCTCAAGAACAGGGTCACCTTAGCAACAAAAGTTTGCAATAAATAAAGCACTAGAATAAAAACTAATTCGACCATTGGAGGAGTCACATACTGTGGGGATCCCGACTCATAAGTCGTGATCACCGAATGCACGTGCACAGTGATCCCAGAGATCAATGCTCACTAAACACACAGAAGCTGAATAACAAGAGTCTTACATCCATACATACCGTATTACACAAATAGGACCATTATGATCAAGTCTTGAGTATATCGTTGCAGCGGAAATCTTCAATAACAACTTGGACCCATGCCATCTGCCTTAACCCTACAGGCATTCTGACTGGGAAGCGTCCTAGCTCGCATGTTTGTCACCAAGAGATCTTCATCATATCTTGTTCTCTCCTGCCTGGCCAATAAATAACCAGTGGTAAGCCAATGAGTACTTTGAATATACTCGCAAGCAACCCAAGTGTGATGACAGAATAATTATGCAAGGCTCTACTGCTAAATTGGCTGTTTTGCGGAAAACTAGTTTTTCATATGCAAGTATGATCGACATATAACAAGGGCATGCATGCGTCTGCCACAAGTACCAGGAGGTTACAGACATCAATATCAGAAAAGAGTTAAGAACAACTCTTGCTCACGCTCATCGTGACTTTCTCACAATCACATCAACAGATTTACCAAACCGTGTTGTTCTCCAGAAACTTATGGACATAGTCTAAGCAGCACCACGCAACCGTCCTTGACAGTGGACATGGCTATTCGAATAGTTTGACACTCTGCAGAGGTTTCACACTTTGCCCACTAGATCCGGGGAACTTCCATGTCATCCACGACCCGCGGTACCTCGAGTACCCGAGGTAAGCACCCGATCACTATCTTTCCCTAGACGATACTAACACAGAGTCCACTCGATTGGTAGTGACCCCCGTGCCCAACATTTCACATCTTGAAAATTGTGGAGACTCGCTCCCATATTCATCACCTACCACTGACACGGGTACCAACGGTGTGTTCGGTGCCCTGTAAAAATAGTCATGGCCGCCTATCCAAGCACGACCCCGTCCCGAGAGTGACCTCGTGTCACCCCCGTCACAAGTAATGCGGGCACCATGCTAGTATCGACCTAGGTAATCAATAATGCCCTTTCCCATATAAGGGTAGAGTGGTTGCGCTTGTTTGGTTGGGACGGTAATCACACATAAATCTAATCCATCTCTGTAAACAACACTTTCATCAAGCCTCGGTACACTACTTCTTCACCAAGTAGTGCCCTAGTTCCTCATCATCTCCCAGGGGCATTAGTGGCACCCACTGGGTTATTTGCAAGTATGTCAAACCACACTTGTTTCTTTCCATGCATAACCCTGACCCATTTTGCGTAGCCAACTACTATAGCACACATCTATCTACTCCCACCAGCATAACCCTCATAAGAAGGTAGGGTCATGCACAATGCAAGTATCAACGAGGAAGTGTAGTGGCAAACCATCAAAGTGGTTCCACCTCATCATGATTCCGTAACAACAACATTATGGTACTATATGACATGCATAAAAAGGTTTCTCAAACATGGTCAAAGGGCTGCTTGCCTTGTCCTTCCGAGTCTTCAAACCTTCTGGTCCACCTCCAAATACTCCGTTTATTTCGTCAACTAACGATGGAAACAATCATAATAAGCAACACAACAAGGCAAAAATAAAAGTGCTCTAAAAATAGGAGTTGGACTTTTCTAGGATACCTCTGGTCATATGAGAAATGACCAAGGTGTTTTCATAGGTATTGGATCAATGGATAATTTGGAACATTTCAATATGATGGAATCAAGGGGTTTATGGATTTGAAAGAAGTGTACAGAAATATATTTTTGAAAAATGAGCAAAGGCACCCATTTAACAAATCATGATTTTAGAAGCACCTAGGAGTTGGTTTCACTGGATTTGGAGTTCAAATGAATTTCCTAGGATTTTGCAAAGTTGACAAATATGAAGAAATGGCTCATTATTTGGTGGGGTACATAAAGTATTAGGAAAAATGTTCCAAAACTAGGTTTTGATATTACAAGCATCTAGGAATTTGAACCATTGCATTTGGATCAAATTTGAGCTCTCTGTGATTTTCTAAAGTTTATCACAGAAATAGAAAAATGGCATTTTGATAATATTTGTGAACAAAAGGTCTATGGAAAAATGTGCATGTTGCACCAATAGGTAGATCAGGATTTTAGGAACTCCTAGAAACTTGAATCATCAAATTTGGAATCCATTTGATTTATTTATGGATTTTTGAAGTTTACAGAAAAAGAAAAAGACAAAGGATTTACCGAAATGGCCAGATCTGGGAGGCGGCGGCGCGCACTGGTCGAGGTTTAGCAGCAGGGCGCCACTGGGCCGGCCCAGCGGCTCGGCCGAACGCGGCTAAGGAGGACCACGCCGATGGCGCATTACAGTAGTGCGCTTTCCTGGAGGGGAGGCGGTTCCAGTGGATTCCCGCCTCCACTTAACCCGAGAGGGTCCGGCTGGACACGTCAGCAGAGGCTGACCGATGGGGTTGCCAGTCCAGCGGCCGGCTTCTTCTTCCTCGTGCGGCCTCCCGTGCCGCAGGAACAGAGAGACGAGGCCGAGATCGTCCCCGGCGACCAGGGGCGCTGCTGCGGGTGCCCAGTGCACCGGCGAGCTCGGGGGACTGTGTCGCGCCCGCTCCCCCCTGTCAGCATGTCCATCGGAGGACGAAGGCGAGTGGGGCCACGGCCACGACGGACGGTGCTCGGGCGAGATCTTGGGTAGGGCAGCGCAAGCACGGGGAGGAGAGCCTGGTGCGCGGAGGAGGCTCCTTGGTGCTTTGGGTGTCCTCGGGAGCATTCAGAGGGAGCGGGGAAGCAGTGAAGGCTCGGGTTGGTCCGGGGCATAGCGGCGGCAACCCAGCCATGGAGGGGGCGGGAGACCACGAGGGAGAGAGAGGGAGTGTCCGAGAGGTTGCTGGAGTAGTGGGAGAGCGAGAGGAGTAGAGAGAGAGCCCAATGTGGCTCTATATGGTCTGCGCATCGGTGCGCCGTGGGCGCGGTCCAGGGCGCGCACGGGCGAGCTCACAGAGGGGAGAGGAGAGAGGTTCAGGTGGGGGCCGGCGACGTGCCATGTCCCAGACGTCGAGGCGACCTCGGGGGACATGCTGGGGAGGCCCAAGGTTGTCGGGGCATCGGGATGGGGAGCGGCTACAGTGCGCCAGAGCACTGTAGCGCGCTCCAGAGCATGCATATGGCTACCATTGGCATCACTTTGGCGCCCAGGGCGTGGCCAATAGTGTCTAGGGGGTCATATGAGGAGTAAACAAAGGGGTGGTTGCCTTGGGTGCCCTGGTGAGCTTCTAAAAGGAGAGAGTGCTGAGAGACAAGGGTGAAAATGGAGGTCCAGAGATGTAAAATGGGGTTTTACCCCCCTCAATTATTGAGCTATGGAGGAGAAGGAGTTCCTGGAGGTAGGGGGTGACTAGGAGCAGTTGTGGTAAAAACTTGAGGCAAGGGGGAGTAGTGTAAGGGGTCAAAACAGTGGTTTTGGTAAAATGGCAGAAGGTGTTTGATGTGGTTTTGGGCAAGCAAATGACTTCCAATTGGCATGAGACTTAACAGGATGAAATGGCACATAAATTTAGGCCCTTTCACCAAATTTGAGCTCATTTGGGAAAAGTTGCCAATGCAACTTTTGTAAACCCTAGAAATCAACAGAAATGGATTTTCCAAGATTAAGTTAAGCAAATCATCTCTCCTTGATGCACCACTTGGTGTAGTGTCATCATTTAGGTTTGTGAGCATGTCCACAAAATTTGAGGCCCCAAGTAAAAAGTTGGCAATGTAGAGTTGTTCAAATTTGGATCTGGTCAGAAAGGGTTTTGGGGCACTTAGATCAAGTTATAATTCTCCAATACTTGTGCCATTTGGTCTAGATGCATATTTAAATCTTTTGAGCATGTGCACCAAGTTTGAGAGCATTTGGACAAGTTTGGCAATGTAAAGTTGCTCAAACTTCAAAATGGACAGAAATGGTTTTGAGGGGATTAGATCATCTTTCCTTGATCTTCAAGGCATGAGGCCTTGTAAGTTCATCCAATATGTCATATTTGACATGATATAATTTCCCTGGAATTTTTGGAGAATATTTCCTTTGTAAATATTTCAAAATCTTGAAATATCCAGAAAGGGTTAATGAAGGATTTGTCCAATATTTTGAACATGACCACGTGTTGAAACTCTTATATATGGACAATATATGTCCTAGTAGTCTCCTTGACTTTTGGCAAATATTTTTGAAATAGCTAACTAATTTTTACCTATTAAAGACCATTTTTGTCCTAAAGAAAAAGCATTTAAATAAAATATAAAAATAACTTTTAAAATTATAATTTTGTGGTTTATGGGAGTCCTATACCTAATAGGATTCAAATATACTTTTTGAAAGATTTTTCACACCCTAAATAAGGTACTTGTAGTGCAAACCTCAATTCAGGGGTTTTTGGAAAAACTAATTTTAGAAAATACTATTTGGCCAAAATATTTTTATAAAAAAATATTGTACTAGTCTATACACATGGCATGATCATTGGGAAAAGGTTTTGGATCAAGGAGATGGAGTATAAGAATTGGAGGATTTATTTGATTTTCAGAGCACTAGCAAACAACACACAAAAATCAAATCAAGCAATGTCCAAAACACTCAAAAGTTTTTGTCAATCCTCATTTTAGCATGATTATTAGCTTAAGTGTTGTGAAATGAAAATCAGGGTGTGACAGACCTACCCCCCTTACAAGAATCTCGTCCCCGAGATTCCCAGATTAGGCGTGGAAAGGAATACGAAAACTTGGATATGGGGTAGTCTTCACTTCTTCTTGTTGGTTGTGCTTCCGAGTGGTGCTCCATGGAATCTTGAAGTACTTGGTGGTGTGGCTTCTTGCTTGTTGCCCTCTTTGATGCAGGTTGCTGATGGGTCTCTTGTATGGGTTAGGTTGAGCTAGATGCCAAAGACTCGGTGATCGATGACCTTGCAGAGATCGGGCTTGTTAGGAAGTAAGGAGTACTTCTAGAGTGGTGACCCGCGGAATATTTGGTGTACGGTGGGTATCTCAGGTGGTAAATCTAGCTGGTAGCCGTCTACTATTTGTCTTGCAGTGGTCTTGAAGAAAGTCGATAAATCTTGGTGTGAGCGTCCCTTCGACATGGAAATGCTTGGTTCCTACGAGAGGAGTGGTTTGCAGATACGCCTGGTCTTTGACGCGGAAGTTTACTTCTTGATGATGGTGGTTGGTGTAATTCTTCCTTCTTGACATGGCGGTCTTCAAATGTCTTCTATCCAGCTGTCCGTCTCTTCTTTTGTCTTCGGAAGACAAGTAGGCCATCAATTAATGATGTTACCCAACTTGTCCAAATACTCCATGAAGTCTACGGGGTACGCAAGGTAGGATGGGGTATTGGTGGTGGTCTCCGTTGAGTATTTGCAAATGTCTTCCTGACTTAGAGCCAAGGCCCGTGGTCAGGATCTGACCATGTTGTGGCTCGGTGGGGCTTAAGGGTTTCAAGGATTCTAGTGAGTGAGTGAACGTATATTATCTTATCCTTAAGCATGGTTTCTGATATGCCAATAGTTCCATCTAGCACTCCAAACGAATAACCTTATACCACTAAATGCATCCTCTCGTATAGACCAACTTCAATCACCACTCATGCCATACATATCCTTATGACTCCCAAGAGGAGGCCTGACAAAATCGTACATGTCTACGATCCCAATAATCATATGCATGGCTACCCCCAAAAATCCACGAGTAGGGCATACAAGCTGCCAAGTAGGAATCAAACACCACAATCCAAGCGCCCAACCTATTCTTGCAAGGTTCAAGATAATGCATTTCTATTCTAAGGAAACACGTCATATGCCACTCCAAGATTTTGTTTCCTTCCTATGGATCAACTCCAACAGCCCGTTAACTTTCGTCAATCACCACATAATCCAACAATTCTACAAATCCGATATCTACGGTGTTCCTCAAGATCTCAAGTCCCTATAATATCCAAATACTTGGAAGGACTATGCATTACGATAGTAAGTCCACCAAATTCCCACCATCATAGTCAAGTAATATCCAAGGTCATGATTATATAGATCCCTAAATCAACTCCGACAAATAATTCAATCTCCTAGTTTATTGTCCACCAAGAAACATGGTATCAAGATCAACGGTCTAAATCCAATTTACTCCGAACCATGTAGACATACTTAGCATCTATACCCAATCAGAATCACCTACATAAATCCAAATCTCATGTCCAACAAGAATTCCTACATTTTCCCCAAAGTCATTATCGTAATGTCAACTATCTCCCATCAATATCATCTGCTCAAGTCAAATCCTTATACCTTCAAGAATTTCAATTTTTGCGATCACAATAGCCCTGCAAATCCAAGTTACTCCAGGGTGATGAAAGTTATGCTACTTTATTAATCATGATCCCACCAACATGAAAACCTCACAACTCATCAAGGTCTCAGATAATTCCTCGAAGTCACTGGTATGAAGTCACCAAATCATCTGTCTTATATCCTCAAATGGGTCTATCTATGGCATCGTCAGTTCTTGTGCTATATTTAGGATGACAATGTGCTCGTTCACTGCGTCCACTAGTTCCATTACGAACCCAGTGTCGTGCAAGGTTATAGAGGCTTAACTGGTTCTCTTGTAATTCTATGGGTTAGGCACATGGTTAAGGATTCGCGCTGGAGTACCTTGTGAAGTCTCAAAGGGTCTAGGAATGGGTTTTTAGTCTGGAGGGGTAAACATAACTTCTCGGGGTTGCACTTGGTCGTGGAGGTTGTAGCAGAAGTCTTCATTGTTAGTTGGTTGCCGAGTTGGAATCCTTGGTATTTCTTGTCTTGCGGGTCTTCAGTTGAGGAGATAGAAGAGAGGGAAAAGGCAGCATAGAGGGGGAGAATGCCTAAAGGGGGTGCTATAGTGCTAGTGCAAACAAACAGGTGCAAAAAGAGCGAAACAAAAGAAACAAGGCAAGGAAGATGATATAGCCATGTACTTGTTGCCTAGGGCAAGGTACGACTTATATCAAAACACAAGCAAATAAAATCAAGCAACACACAATCATGGTTCTATTCGAACTATCATACGGACTCGACTGCGCATAGGGGGTACACGACTCATCCTACCCTAGGGGTTCTCGGACTCAGTGTCGTGACTTGTGCCTCGTGCAGTCTTCTGAGTTTTCTTCGGGTGTTGCTATGTCCCTTGTAGTTGTTTGATGAACGATCCGGGTTGAGCCTGAAGAATCTTCAACAACTTCTCGCCTGATGAGGTGATGCGGTGAAGGTGTCTCCTCATAGCTGGCATTGACTTGGTCTTTTGTTGTCTTCTTAATCATGACGATCCCTTATGCCTTCTGGGGCGTCGAGGGTACCAGGTAGGCAATCCTTTATGCAATGATATTAACAAAGCATAGTAGAGGTTCAACATGTCGGTTACGTTGATGACAACATCGACACCAAGAGTGGGGGACGAAGAGAACCGTTTTCGTGCTCACTATAGTGAGGCGGACCAAATGGCGAGGTTCTCATCCACCGGTGGTTGCCGACACAACAACGGTAGTGAAAAGGTTACTCTATTAGCGAGGTATATCATGATCTTGCATAACCTATACCCTGGTCATCATAGGAAAATGTTGCATCATCTTGGGGTACTGTCAAGGGTGTCACCATCTTCTGGGTCTTCATGTCCTAATTCCTCGAGGATGTATCTTCTGTTGGCATCGTCTTGTTATGGTGTCGCCACTCTTGTGTTCAGAAGAGGTGGGTGAGTGTTTGGCAAGGGGTACTCCTTCTAGATTATCCACGAGGATTGCAAGGAAATCCAGTGGTCTAGGGCATAAGGGTTCTAGCGACCAAAAGTTTTGAAGGGGAAGAGATCAAGTATAGCCTAGTTTTTGGAAAACTGAGAAGGGAAGAGAAGTATAGATAGTTTTGAAAATTAGTAATAGTTTTGGAGATAGTTTTACCCTAACTAACGACCATGCTAACTAAGGCTTCCTACAGTCAGGATGGCTCTGATACCAGCTCTGTGGGTACCCCGACTCATAAGTCGTGATCACCGAATGCACGTGTACAGTGATCCCAGAGATCAATGCTCACTGAACACACAGAAGCTGAATAACAATAATCTTACATCCATACATACCGTATTATACAAATAGGACCATTATGGTCAAGTCTTGAGTATATCATTGCAGCGGAAATCTTCAATAACAACTTGGACCCATGCCTTCTGCCTTAACCCTACAGGCATTCTGACTGGGAAGCGTCCTAGCTCGCATGTTCGTCACCAAGAGATCTTCATCATATCATGTTCTCTCCTGCCTAGCCAATAAAATAACCAGTGGCAAGCCAATGAGTACTTTGAATGTACTCGCAAGCAACCCAAGTGTGATGACAGAATAATTATGCAAGGCTCTACTGCTAAATTGGCAGTTTTGCGGAAAGCTAGTTTTTCATATGCAAGTATGATCAATATATAACATGGGCATGCATGCGTCTGCCACAAGTACCAGGAGGTTACAGACATCAATATCAGAAAAAAAATTAAGAACAACTCTTGCTCACGACCATCGTGACTTTCTCACAATCACATCAACAGATTTACCAAACCGTGTTGTTCTCCAGAAACTTATGGACATAGTCTAAGCAGCACCACCCAACTGTCCTTGACCGTGGACACGACTATTCGAATAGTTTGACACTCTGCACAGGTTGCACACTTTACCCACTAGATCTGGGGAACTTTCGTGTCATCCACGACCCGCGGTACCTCAAGTACCCGGGGTAAGCACCCGATCACTATCTTCCCTAGATGATACTAACACAGAGTCCACTCGATTGGTAGTGACCCCCGTGCCCAACATTTCACATCTTAAAAATTGTGGAGACTCGCTCCCATATTCATCACATACCACTGACACGGGGTACCAACGGTGTGTTCGGTGCCCTGTAAAAACAGTCATGGCCGCCTATCCAAGCACGACCCCGTCCCGAGAGTGACCTCGTGTCACCCCCGTCACTAGTAATGCAGGCACCATGCTAGTATCGACCTAGGTAATCAACAATGCCCTTTCCCATATAAGGGTAGAGTGGTTGCGCTTGTTTGGTTGGGACAGTAATCACACATAAATCTAATCCATCTCTGTAAACAACACTTTCATCAAGCCTCGGTACACTACTTCTTCACCAAGTAGTGCCCTAGTTCCTCATCATCTCCCAGGGGCATTAGTGGCACCCACTGGGTTATTTGCAAGTATATCAAACCACACTTGTTTCTTTCCATGCATAACCCTGACCCATTTTGCATAGCCAACTACTATAGCACACATCTATCTACTCCCACCGGCATAACCCTCATAAGAAGGTAGGGTCATGCACAATGCAAGTATCAACGAGGAAGTGTTGTGGCAAACCATCAAAGTGGTTCCACCTCATCATGATTCCGTAACAACAACATTATGGTACTATATGACATGCATAAAAAGGTTTCTCAAACATGGTCAAAGGGCTGCTTGCCTTGTCCTTCCGAGTCTTCAAACCTTCTGGTCCACCTCCAAATACTCTGTTTATTTCGTCAACTAACGATGGAAACAATCATAATAAGCAACACAACAAGGCAAAAATAAAAGTGCTCTAAAAATAGGAGTTTGACTTTTCTAGGATACCTCTGGTCATATGAGAAATGACCAAGGTGTTTTCATAGGTATTGGATCAATGGATAGTTTGGAACATTTCAATATGATGGAATCAAGGGGTTTATGGATTTGAAAGAAGTGTACAGAAATATATTTTTGAAAAATGAGCAAAGGCACCCATGTAACAAATCATGATTTTAGAAGCACCTAGGAGTTGGTTTCACTGGATTTGGAGTTCAAATGAATTTCCTAGGATTTTGCAAAGTTGACAAATATGAAGAAATGGCACATTATTTGCTGGGGTACAGAAAGTATTAGGAAAAATGTTCCAAAACTAGGTTTTGATATTACAAGCATCTAGGAATTTGAACCATTGCATTTGGATCAAATTGAGCTCTCTGTGATCTTCTAAAGTTTATCACAGAAATAGAAAAATGGCCTTTTGATAATATTTGTGAAGAAAAGGTCTATGGAAAAATGTGCATGTTGCACCAACAGGTAGATCGGGATTTTAGAAACTCCTAGAAACTTGAATCATCAAATTTGGAATCCATTTGATTTATTTATGGATTTTTGAAGTTTACAGAAAAAGAAAAAGACAAAGGATTTACCGAAATGGCCGGATCTGGGAGGCAGCGGCGCACACTGGTCAAGGTTTAGCAGCAGGGCGCCACTTGGCTGGCCCAGCGGCTCGGCCGAACGCGGCTAAGGAGGGCCACGCCGATGGCGCATTACAGGAGTGCACTTTCCTGCAGGGGAGGCGGTTCCAGTGGATTCCCGCCTCCACTTAAACCGAGCGGGTCCGGCTGGACACGTCAGCAGAGGCTAACTGATGGGGTTGCTGGTCCAGCGGCCGACTTCTTCTTCCTCGTGCGGCCTCCCGTGCCGCAGGAACAGAGAGACGAGGCCGAGCTCGTCCCCGGCGACCAGGAGCGCTACTGCGGGTGCCCGGTGCACCGGCGAGCTCGGGGGACTGCGCCGCGCCCGCTCCCCCCTGTCAGCATGTCCATCGAAGGACGAACGCGAGTGGGGCCACGGCCACGACGGACGGTGCTCGGGCGAGATCTTGGGTAGGGCAGGGCAAGCACGGGGAGGAGAGCCTGGTGCGCGGGGGAGGCTCCTTGGTGTTGTGGGTGTCCTCGGGAGCATTCAGAGGGAGCAGGGAAGCAGTGAAGGCTCGGGTTAGTCCGGGGCATAGCGGCGGCAACCCAGCCATGGAGGGGGCGGGAGACCACGAGGGAGAAAGAGAGGGAGTGTCCGAGAGGTTGTTGGAGTAGTGGGAGAGCGAGAGGAGTAGAGAGAGAGAGAGAGCCCAATGGGGCTCTATATGGTCTGCGCGTCGGTGCGCCGTGGGCGCGGTCCAGGGCGCGCACGGGCGAGCTCATAGAGGGGAGAGGAGAGAGGTTCAGGTGGGGGCCGGCGACGTGCCGTGTCCCAGACGTCAAGGCGACCTCGGGGGACATGCTGGGGAGGCCCGAGGTTGTCGGGGCATCGGGATGGGGGCGGCTACAGTGCGCCAGAGCATTGTAGCACGCTCCAGAGCACGCATATGGCTGCCATTGGCATCACTTTGGCGCCCAGGGCGTGGCCAATAATGTCTAGGGGGTCAGATGAGGAGTAAACAAAGGGGTGGTTGCCTTGGGTGCCCTGGTGAGCTTCTAGAAGGAGAGAGTGCTGAGAGACAAGGGTGAAAATGGAGGTCCAGAGTTGTAAAATGGGGTTTTACCCCCCTCAATCATTAAGCTGTGGAGGAGAAGGAGTTCCTGGAGGTAGGGGTGACTAGGAGCAGTTGTGGTAAAAACTTGAGGCAAGGGGGAGTAGTGTAAGGGGTCAAAACAGTGGTTTTGGTAAAATGGCAGAAGGTGTTTGATGTGGTTTTGGGCAAGCAAATGACTTCCAATTGGCATGAGACTTAACAGGATGAAATGGCACATACATTTAGGCCCTTTCACCAAATTTGAGTTTATTTGGGAAAAGTTGCCAATGCAACTTTTGTAAACCCTAGAAATCAACAGAAATGGATTTTCCAAGATTAAGTTAAGCAAATCATCTCTCCTTGATGCACCACTTGGTGTAGTGTCATCATTTGGGTTTGTGAGCATGTCCACAAAATTTGAGCCCCCAAGTAAAAAGTTGGCAATGTAGAGTTGTTCAAATTTGGATCTGGTCAGAAAGGGTTTTGGGGCACTTAGATCAAGTTATGCTTCTCCAATACTTGTGCCATTTTGTCTAGATGCATATTTACATCTTTTGAGCATGTTCACCAAGTTTGAGAGCATTTGGACAAGTTTGGCAATGTAAAGTTGCTCAAACTTCAAAATGGACAAAAATGGTTTTGAGGGGATTAGATGATCTTTCCTTGATCTTCAAGGCATGAGTCTTTGTGAGATCATCAAATATGTCATATTTGACATGATAGAATTTCCCTGGAATTTTTGGAGAATATTTCCTTTGTAAATATTTCGAAAGCTTGAAATATCCAGAAAGGGTGAAGGATTTGTCCAATATTTTGAACATGACCACGTGTTGAAACTCTTATATATGGCCAATATATGTCCTAGGAGTCTCCCTGAATTTTGGCAAATATTTTTGAAATAGCTAAATAACTTTTACCTATTGAAGACCATTTCTGGCCTAAAGGAAAAGCATTTAAATAAAATATGAAAATAACTTTTAAAATTATAATTTTGTGGTTTATGGGAGTCCTATACCTAATAGGATTCAAATATACTTTTTGAAAGATTTTTCACACCCTAAATAAGGTACTTGTAGTGCAAACCTCAATTCAGGGGTTTTTGGAAAAACTAATTTTAGAAAATACTGTTTGGCCAAAATATTTTTATAAGAAAATACTATATTGGTCTATACACATGGCATGATCATTGGGAAAAGGTTTTGGATCAAGGAGATGGAGTATAAGAGTTGGAGGATTTATTTGATTTTCAGAGCACTAGCAAACAGCAGACAAAAATCAAATCAAGCAATGTCCAAAACACTCAAAAGTTTTTGTCAATCCTTATTTTTAGCATGATTATTAGCTTAAGTGTTGTGGCATGAAAATCAGGGTCTGACACATACTGAAGAACAATCTCCCCAAATAGTTTTGCGAATGGAGTTTTGAGCAAGGAGATCGAAAATAGCAGCAAGATGAGCTAGAACACGGGTTTGAGCTATGGGAGGATTCTTTCTGGAGGAAGATGAAGTGTGTGGGTGCTGGAATAAGTGGAGCGGGCCACATGGGGCCCACAAGGCAGGGGGCGCACCCAAGGGATGGGCGCGCCCTGGACCCTCGTGGCCAGGTGGTGTGGCCCCTGGTGTGTTCTTGTTGGGGAACATAGTATTTCAAAAAAAATCCTACGATCACGCAAGATCTATCTACTAGATGCATAGCAACGAGAGGGGAGAGTGTGTCTACGTACCCTCGTAGACCGAAAGCAGAAGCGTCTAGTGATGCGGTTGATGTAGTCGAATGTCTTCGCGATCCAACCGATCCAAGCACCGAACGTACGGCACCTCCGCGTTCAGCACACGTTCAGCTCGATGACGTCCCACGAACTCTTGATCCAGTTGAGCTTCACGGGAGAGTTTCGTCGGCACGACAGCGTGGTGACGGAGATGATGAAGCTACCGACGCAGGGCTTCGCCTAAGCACTGCAACGATATGACTGAGGTGTGTTTCTGTGGAGGGGGGCACCGCACACGACTAAAACAATGTTGCTTGTCTGTTCTTGGGTGCCCCTGATACGACTCCGTCATATCTATAATTTTTTATTGTTCCATGCCAATATTCTACAACTTTGATATACTTTTGGCAACTTTTTATACTATTTTTGGGGACTAACATATTGATCCAGTGCCAGTTCCTGTTTGTTGCATGTTTTTTGTTTCACAGAATATCCATATCAAACGGAGTCCAAATGGAATAAAAACGGACGGAGATTTTTTTTTTGGAATATATGTGAATTTTGGGAAGCGGAACCAACATGAGACGATGCCCGAGTGGGCCACGAGGCAGGGGCGCGCCCTGGGCCCTCGTGGCCACACCGTAAGGCAGTTGATGCCCTTCTTTCGCGCAAGAAATCTAATTTCCGGATAAAAATCATGTCAAAAGATGAGCCCAATCGGAGTTACGGATCTCCATGAATTTAAGAAACGGTGAAGGGCCAGAATCTGGAAACGCATAAACAGAGAGAGACAGAGAGACAAATCCAATCTCGGAGGGGCTCTCGCCCCTCCGCCACCATTGAGGCCATGGACCAGAGGGGAAACCCTTCTCCCACCTAGGGAGAAGGTCAAGGAAGAAGAATAAGGAGGGGGGCTCTCTCCCCCTCGCTTCCGGTGGCACCGGAGTGCCACTGGGGCCATCATCGTGTGACGGCGATCTACACCAACACCTCCGTCATCTTCACCAACATCTCCATCACCTTCCCCCATCTATCTACAGCGGTCCACTCTCCCGCAACCCGCTGTACCCTCTACTTGAACATGGTGCTTTATGCTTCATATTATTATCCAATGATGTGTTGCCATCCTATGATGTCTGAGTAGATTTTTGTTGTCCTATCAGTGATTGGTGAATTGCTATGATTGGTTTAAATTGCTTGTGGTTATGTTGTTGTGCTTTGGTGCCCATCATATGAGCGCGCGCGTGGATCACACCATAGGGTTAGTTGTATGTTGATAGGACTACGTATTGGAGGGCAAGAGTGACAGAAACTTCAACCTAGCGTAGAAATTGATGCATACGGGATTGAAGGGGGACCAATATATCATAATGCTATGGTTGGGTTTTACCTTAATGAACGTTAGTAGTTGCGGATGCTTGCTAATAGTTCCAATCATAAGTGCATAGAATTCCAAGTAAGGGATGGCATGCTAGCAGTGGCCTCTCCCACATAAAACTTGCTATCGGTCTAGTAACGTAGTCAATTGCTTAGGGGCAATTTTGCAACTCCTACCACCACTTTTCCACACTCGCTATCAATAACTTTATTGTTTCTTTATCTTAACAGCCCCTAGTTTTATTTACGTGTTTTTTATATTCTTGCAAACCTATCCCACAAAAACTATAAAGTACTTCTAGTTTCATACTTGTTCTAGGTAAAGTAAACGTCAAGCGTGCGTAGAGTTGTATCGGTGGTCGATAGAACTTGAGGGAATATTTGTTCTGCCTTTAGCTCCTCGTTGGGTTCGACACTCTTACTTATCAAAAGAGGCTACAACTGATCCCCTACACTTGTGGGTTATCAAGACCTTTTTCTTGCGCCGTTGCCGGGGAGCAATAGCGTGGGGTGAATATTCTCGTGTGTGCTTGTTTGCTTTATCACTAAGTAGATTGTATTTGCTGTCCTAAGTTATTTTCTATCTTTAGTTATGGGTAGGAAACGCAAAATACCAAAAAAAATAGTGATACCTACTGTACCAATGGTTGAAGAACCACTCAAAATTTATCACACTACTTAAGCTTATTACTTGGATCATCTTCGATCCCTATGTACTCGGGCTGAAACCCCAACTAGCTTAGTTGAGGGAAAAATCTTTAGATGAGCATGCTTGTTATGTGCGACACCACATATCTGAAAAAGGGAAACTTTTACTGGATCAAATTCATCGTTTGCAATGCTATGCTTGGAATTTATGTGAAATATATGATTTTACTTGTTGTCCTGAAGACCCTAAGAAACACCTTCCCTACCAATGTGAGTTTAGTGATAATGGAATCGTATCTTCGTATGCTAAGGGTATTTATAGTTACTATGGTGTTCAACAAATTGAAGAATTTGTTGCTTTTAAGGGTGCTTATGAAATTGCTTCTTTGATTGAAAAGTATGATGCTACTCTTTACAAATCTGAAAATTTTGCCATATTTAAATATTGTTATGATAATTATGCTTCTAATGCCTATGTTAAACCATATATTGAGGACTCCTCCGCTGTCGAAGAAGAGACTAATATTTTGCAGGAGTCTATGGAAGAAGAAATTAATGACATTGTGAGCTCATTGGATGAAAAAGCTGAGGAGGAGAGCGAAGAACAAAAGGAGGAAGAGCGGATTGATCACCCGTGCCCAGCTTCTAATGAGAGTAACTCTTTATCCCATACATTGTTTAATTTCCCTTCGTGCTTGCCGAAGGATGATTGCTATGATGATTGCTATGATCCCGTTGATTCTTTTGAAATATCCCTTTTTGATGATGCTTGCTATGCTTGTGGCCAAGAGGCCAATATGAATTATTCTTATGGAGATGAACTTGCTATAGTTCCTTATGTTAAACATGAGATAGTTGCTATTGCACCCACACATGATAGTCCTATTATCTTTTTGAATTCTCCAAACTACACTATATCGGAGAAGTTTGCACTTATTAAGGATTATATTAATGGGTTGCCTTTTTCTGTTGCACATGATGATTTTGATGACTATAATATGCATGTGCTTGCTGTTGGGGAACGTAGCATAATTCAAAAAATTTCTACGTCTTCACCAAGATCCAACTATGGAGACATCTAGCAACGAGCAACTAAGAGTGCATCTACATACCGTTATGAAGATTGCGTGCGGAAGCTTTCAACGAAGCAAGGATGAAGTAGTCGTACTCTTCACGTTCTTCGTTACCGATGACCTAGCGCCGAACGGACGGCACCTCCGCGTTCAACACACGTACGGTGCAGCAACGTCACCTCCTTCTTGATCCAGCAAGGGGGGAGGAGAAGTCGTCAGAGATTCGGCAGCACGACGGCGTGATGACGGATGCAGTGGAGATCGCAGCAGGGCTTCGCCGGGCGCCCTGCGTGGGAGTTGGGAGGTGTGACGGGAGGGGGAGAGGCGCCAGGGCTTGGGGTGCGGCTGCCCTCTCCCCCCCCCCACATATATATAGGGGCCAGGGGGGGCGCCTGGACCCCCTGCAGATCCAATCTGCAAGGGGGCGGCGGCCAAGGGGGGTTCCTTGCCCCCCAAGGCAAGTGGAGCCCCCCTCCCCTTTAGGGTTTGAACCCTAGGCGCAGGGGAGGTGGGCCCCCTTAGTGGTGCGCCAGACCAGAGGGCTGGACACATCCCCTCGCGGCCTAGGGGCCCCACCGGGATGGGTGGCCCCACCCGGTGGACCCCCGGGGCCCCTCCGGTGGTCCCGGGACGCTCCCGGTGACCCCCGGAGATCACCCGTTGGCCGAAACTGGACTTCCCATATATCAATCTTTACCTCCAGACCATTCCGGAACTCCTCGTGACGTCCGGGATCTCATCTGGGACTCCAAACAACTTTCAGGTTTCCACGTGCATTTATCTCTACGACCCTAGCGTTACCGAACCTTAAGTGTGTAGACCCTACGGGTTCGGGAGACACGTAGACATGACCGAGACCACTCTCCGGTCAATAACCAACAGCGGGATCTGGATACCCATGTTGGTTCCCACGTGTTCCTCGATGATCTTCATCGGATGAACCACCGTGTCAAGGATTCACTCAATCCCGTATGTTATTCCCTTTGTCCATCGGTACGGTACTTGCCCGAGATTCGATCGTCGGTATCCCCGATACCTTGTTCAATCTCGTTATGGCAAGTCTCTTTACTCGATCCGTAATGCATCATCCCGTGACTAACCACTTAGTCACATTGAGCTCATTATGATGATGTCTTACCGAGTGGGCCCAGAGGTACCTCTCCGTCATACGGAGTGACAACATCCCAGTCTCAGTTCGTACCAACTCAACAGACACTTTCGGAGATACCCGATGCGTACCTTTATAGCCACCCAGTTACGTTGTGACGGTTGGCACACCCAAAGTACTCCTACGGTGTCCGTGAGTTGTACAACCTCATGGTCTAAGGAATAAATACTTGACACCGAAAAGCTTATGCATTACGAACTATACGATCTCGTGTTATGCTCAAGTTTGGGTCTTGTCCATCACATCATTCTCCTAATGATGTGATCCCGTTATCACTGACATCTCATGTCCATGGTCAGGAAACCGTGACCATCTATTGATCAACGAGCTGGCAACTAGAGGCCTACCAGGGACTCAATGTGGTCTGTGTATTCACACATGTATCGCTGTTTCCATACAACACAATTCAAGCATGAATAACAGACAATTATCATGAACAAGGAGATATAATAATAATGCTTTTATTATTGCCTCTAGGGCATATCTCCAACAGTCTCCCACTTGCACTAGAGTCAATAATCTAGTTACATTGTGATGAATCGAACACCCATAGAGTTCTGGTGTTGATCATGTTTTGCCCGTGAAAGAGGTTTAGTCAACGGGTCTACGACATTCAAATCCGTATGCACTTTACAAATATCTATGTCTCCATCCTGAACATAATTCCGGATGGAGTTGAAACGGCGCTTGATGTGCTTGGTATTCTTGTGAAACCTGGGCTCCTTGGTAATAGCAATAGCACCAGTGTCGTCACGGAAGAGAGTCATCGGGCTTGACGCGCTTGGAATGACTCCTAGGTCGGTGATGAACTCCTTCATCCAGACTCCTTCCTGTGCTGCTTCAGAAGCAGCTATGTACTCCACTTCACATGTAGATGCTGCCACCACGCTTTGCTTGCAACTGCACCAGCTGACTGCCCCTCTGTTCAAAATTTACACGTATCCGGTTTGTGACTTAGAGTCATCCAGATCTGTGTCGAAGCTAGCATCGACGTAACCCTTTACGACAAGCTCTTCGTCACCTCCATAAATGAGAAACATATCCTTAGTCCTTTTCAGGTACTTCAGGATGTTCTTGACCGCTGTCCAGTGTTTCGTACCGGGATCACTTTGGTACCTCCCTACCAAACTTATGGCAAGGTTCACATCAGGTCTGGTACACAGCATGGCATACATGATAGAACCTATTGCCGAGGCATAGGGAATGACACTCATCTTTTCTCTATCTTCTACCGTGGTCGGCGACTGAGCTTTGCTCAATCTCATACCTTGTAAAACAGGCAAGAATCCTTTCTTTGACTGATCCATATTGAACTTCTTCAATATTTTGTCAAGGTATGTACTTTGTGAAAGACCAATGAGGCGTCTCGATCTATCTCTATAGATTTTGATGCCTAATATGTAAGCAGCTTCTCCAAGGTCCTTCATTGAAAAACTTTTATTCAAGTAGGCCTTTACATTTTCCAAGAACTCTATATCATTTCCCATCAGCAATATGTCATCCACATATAATATGAGAAATGCCACAGAGCTCCCACTCACTTTCTTGTAAATACAGGCTTCTCCATAAGTCAGTATAAATCCAAACGCTTTGATCACTTCATCAAAGCGAATATTCCAACTCCGAGATGCTTGCACCAGCCCGTAAATCGAGCGCTGGAGCTTGCATACCTTGTTAGCGTTCTCTGGATCGACAAAACCTTCCGGTTGCATCATATACAACTCTTCCTTGAGGAAGCCATTAAGGAATGCTGTTTTGACATCCATTTGCCATATCTCATAATCATAGAATGCGGCAATAGCTAACATGATTCTGACTGACTTCAGCATCGCTACGGGAGAGAAAGTCTCATCGTAGTCAATCCCTTGAACTTGTCGATAACCCTTAGCGACAAGCCGAGCTTTATAGATGGTCACATTACCATCCGCGTCTGTCATCTTCTTAAATATCCATTTGTTTTCTATGGCGTGCCTATCATCAGGCAAGTCCACCAAAGTCCATACTTTGTTTTCATACATGGATACTATCTCGGATTTCATGGCTCCAAGCCATTTATTGGAATCTGGGCCCGCCATCGCTTCTTCATAGTTCGAAGGTTCACCGTTGTCTAACAACATGATTTCCAGTACAGGGTTGCCGTACCACTCTGGTGCGGAACGTGCCCTTGTGGACCTTCGAAGTTCGGTAGTAACTTGATCTGTTTCTTCATGATCATTATCATTATCTTCCTCCCTTGCCGGTGCAGGCACCTCAGGAACAGTTTCCTGCGCTGCGCTACTTTCCGGTACAGGAGGGGTGACTGTCACCTCATCAAGTTCTACTTTCCTCCCACTCACTTCTTTCGAGAGAAACTCTTTCTCCAGAAAGCATCCATTCTTGGCAACAAAGACTTTGCCTTCGGATCTGTGGTAGAAGGTGTACCCAATAGTTTCCTTTGGGTATCCTATGAAGACGCATTTTTCCGATTTGGGTTTGAGCTTTTCAGGTTGAAGTTTCTTGACATAAGCATCGCAACCCCAAACTTTTAGAAACGACAGTTTCGGTTTCTTGCCAAACCAAAGCTCATATGGAGTCGTCTCAACGGATTTTGACGGAGCCCTATTTAAAGTGAATGCGGCAGTCTCTAAAGCATAACCCCAAAAAGATAGCGGTAAATCGGTGAGGGACATCATAGATCGCACCATGTCCAACAGAGTACGATTTCGACGTTCGGACACACCGTTACGTTGAGGTGTTCCGGGCGGTGTCAATTGTGAAACAATTCCACAGCTCCTAAGGTGTGTGCCAAATTCATGACTTAAATATTCACCCCCACAATCCGATCGCAAGAACTTTATTTTTCTGTCACATTGATTCTCAACCTCATTCTGAAATTCCTTGAACTTTTCAAAGGTCTCAGACTTGTGTTTCATCAAATAGATATACCCGTATCTACTCAAGTCATCCGTGAGGGTGAGAACATAACGATAGCCTCCGCGAGCCTCAACACTCATTGGACCGCACACATCGGTATGTATGATTTCCAACAAGTTGGTTGCTCGCTCCATTGTTCCGGAGAACGGAGTCTTGGTCATCTTGCCCAAGAGGCATGGTTCGCACGTGTCAAATGATTCATAATCAAGAGACTCTAGAAGTCCATCCGAATGGAGCTTCTTCATACGTTTGACACCAATATGACCGAGGCGGCAATGCCACAAGTATGTGGGACTATCGTTATCAACTTTACATCTTTTGGCATCTACACTATGAATATGTGTATCACTACGTTCGAGATTCATCAAAAATAAACCATTGACCAGCGGGGCATGACCATAAAACATATCTCTCAAATAAATAGAACAACCATTATTCTCCGATTTGAAAGAATATCCATCTCGCATAAGACGAGATCCAGAAACAATGTTCATGCTCAAAGCTGGT
Organism: Secale cereale; assembly: GCA_902687465.1. Taxonomy (NCBI): domain Eukaryota; kingdom Viridiplantae; phylum Streptophyta; class Magnoliopsida; order Poales; family Poaceae; genus Secale; species Secale cereale. Next base: position 649,760,757 of record LR738711.1, on the reverse strand, counting down.
ACTAAATAACAATTATTCAGGTTTAAAACTAATCCCGAGGGTAGATGTAGAGGCAGCGTGCCGACGGCGATCACATCGACCTTGGAACCATTCCCGACGCGCATCGTCACCTCATCCTTCGCCAGTCTCCATTTATTCCGCAGCTCCTTTGACGTTGCCGGCCTTCTTATCTGCTAAGTATTTGGGGCAGTTCCGCTTCCAGTGACCCGTTCCCTTGCAATAAAAGCACTCTGTCTCAGGCTTGGGTCCATACTTTGGCTTCTTCCCGGCAACAGGCTTGCCAGGTGCGGCAACTCCCTTGTCGTCCTTCTTGAAGTTCTTCTTACCCTTGCCTTTCTTGAACTTAGTGGTTTTATTGACCATCAACACTTGATGTTCTTTCTTGATGTCAACATCCGCTGATTTCAGCATTGAATACACCTCGGGAATGGACTTCTCCATCCCCTGCATATTGAAGTTCAACACGAAGCTCTTGAAGCTTGGTGGGAGCGACTGGAGGATTCTGTCAATGACCGCTTCATCTGGGAGATTCATTCCCAGCTGAGACAAGCGGTTGTGCAATCCTGAAATCTTGAGGATGTGCTCACTGACAGAACTGTTCTCCTCCATCTTACAGCTGTAGAATGCGTCGAAGACATCATATCTCTCGACTCGGGCATGAGCTTGGAAAATCATTTTCAGCTCTTCGAACATCTCATATGCTCCGTGGTGCTCAAAACGTTTTTGGAGCCCCGATTCTAAACTGTAAAGCATGCCGCACTGAACCAGGGAGTAATCATCACAACGCGACTGCCAAGCGTTCATAACGTCTTGGTTTGCCGGGGTGGGAGCGTCACCTAGCGGTGCTTCTTGGACATAGGTTCTCTTGGCAGCTATGAGGATAATCCTCAGGTTACGGACCCAATCCGTATAGTTGCTACCATCGTCTTTCAGCTTTGTTTTCTCTAGGAACGCGTTGAAGTTGAGGGAAACCTGAGCGTGGGCCATTTGATCTACAAGAGATATTGTAAAGAATTTAGACTAAGTTCATGATAATTAAGTTCATCTTAATCAAATTCCAATGAACTCCCACTCAGAATGACATCTCTCTAGTCATCTAAGTGATACACGATCCGAATCGAGTAGTCCGTGTCCGATCATCACGTGAGACGGACTAGTCAAAAACGGTGAACATCTTCATGTTAATCGTATCTTCTATACGACTCGTGTTCGACCTTTCGGTCTTCTGTGTTCTGAGGCCATGTCTGTACATGCTAGGCTCGTCAAGTGAACCCTAAGTGTATTGCGTGTGTAAATCTGTCTTACACCCGTTGTATGCGAACGTTAGAACCTATCACACCCGATCATCACGTGGTGCTTCGGAGCAATGAGCTTTAGCAACGGTGCACAGTTAGGGGAAACACATTACTTGAAAAATTTTAGTGAGAGATCATCTAATTTACTACCGTCGTTCTAAGTAAACAAGATGCAAAAACATGATAAACATCACATGCAATCAATTAAAGTGACATGATATGGCCAATATCATCTTGCTCCTTGGATCTCCATCTTCGGGGCACCATGATCATCTTGTCACCGGCTCGACACCATGATCTTCATCATCATGATCTCCATCATCGTGTCTTGAAGAAGTCGTCACGCCAACTATTACTTCTACTACTATAGCTAACGTTTAGCAACGAAGTAAAGTAATTACATGGCATTATTTAGTGACACGCAGGTCATACAATAATTAAGACAACTCCTATGGCTCCTGCCGGTTGTCAAGTTCATCGACATGCAAGTCGTGATTCCCTATTACAAAAACATGATCAATCTCATACATCACATATATCATTCATCACATCTTCGTTCTTGGCCATACCACATCACAAAACACATGCTGCAAAAACAAGTTAGACGTCCTCTAATTGTTGTTGCAAGTTTTACGTGGCTTCTATAGGATTTCTAGCAAGAACGTTTCTTACCTACGCCAAAACCACAACGTGATTTGTCAACTTCTATTTACCCTTCATAAGGACCCTTTTCATCGAATCCGATCCGACTAAAGTAGGAGAGACAGACACCCGCCAGCCACCTTATGCATCTAGTGCATGTCTGTCGGTGGAACCAGTCTCACGTAAGCGTACGTGTAAGGTCGGTCCGGGACGCTTCATCCCACAATACCGCCGAATCAAGATTGACTAGTAACGGTAAGAAAGTTGAACAAGATCATACGCCCACAACTGCTTTGTGTTCTACTCGTGCAAGATGCTACGCATAAAACCTAGGCTCAGATGCCACTGTTGGGGAACGTAGCATAATTCAAAAAAATTCTACGTCTTCACCAAGATCCAACTATGGAGACATCTAGCAACGAGCAACTAAGAGTGCATCTACATACCGTTATGAAGATTGCGTGCGGAAGCTTTCAACGAAGCAAGGATGAAGTAGTCGTACTCTTCACGTTCTTCGTTACCGATGACCTAGCGCCGAACGGACGGCACCTCCGCGTTCAACACACGTACGGTGCAGCAACGTCACCTCCTTCTTGATCCAGCAAGGGGGGAGGAGAAGTCGTCAGAGATTCGGCAGCACGACGGCGTGATGACGGATGCAGTGGAGATCGCAGCAGGGCTTCGCCGGGCGCCCTGCGTGGGAGTTGGGAGGTGTGACGGGAGGGGGAGAGGCGCCAGGGCTTGGGGTGCGGCTGCCCTCTCCCCCCCC
>LR738711.1:649730204-649758041 GCA_902687465.1 Secale cereale | reverse complement strand
GACGCTCCCGGTGACCCCCGGAGATCACCCGTTGGCCGAAACTGGACTTCCCATATATCAATCTTTACCTCCGGACCATTCCGGAACTCCTCGTGACGTCCGGGATCTCATCCGGGACTCCGAACAACTTTCGGGTTTCCACGTGCATTTATCTCTACGACCCTAGCGTTACCGAACCTTAAGTGTGTAGACCCTACGGGTTCGGGAGACACGTAGACATGACCGAGACCACTCTCCGGTCAATAACCAACAGCGGGATCTGGATACCCATGTTGGTTCCCACGTGTTCCTCGATGATCTTCATCGGATGAACCACCGTGTCAAGGATTCACTCAATCCCGTATGTTATTCCCTTTGTCCATCGGTACGGTACTTGCCCGAGATTCGATCGTCGGTATCCCCGATACCTTGTTCAATCTCGTTATGGCAAGTCTCTTTACTCGATCTGTAATCCATCATCCCGTGACTAACCACTTAGTCACATTGAGCTCATTATGATGATGTCTTACCGAGTGGGCCCAGAGGTACCTCTCCGTCATACGGAGTGACAACATCCCAGTCTCGGTTCGTACCAACTCAACAGACACTTTCGGAGATACCCGATGCGTACCTTTATAGCCACCTAGTTACGTTGTGACGGTTGGCACACCCAAAGTACTCCTACGGTGTCCGGGAGTTGTACAACCTCATGGTCTAAGGAATAAATACTTGACACCGAAAAGCTTATGCATTACGAACTATACGATCTCGTGTTATGCTCAAGTTTGGGTCTTGTCCATCACATCATTCTCCTAATGATGTGATCCCGTTATCACTGACATCTCATGTCCATGGTCAGGAAACCGTGACCATCTGTTGATCAACGAGCTGGCAACTAGAGGCCTACCAGGGACTCAATGTGGTCTGTGTATTCACACATGTATCGCTGTTTCCATACAACACAATTCAAGCATGAATAACAGACAATTATCATGAACAAGGAGATATAATAATAATGCTTTTATTATTGCCTCTAGGGCATATCTCCAACACTTGCTGCTCCTACTTGCAATTATTATGAGAGAGGAACTACATCTCCGCCTCTCTATGTTTCCAACACGATAAAATTGCAAGAAACTGCTTAAACTATGCATTGGCCTTTACTTGATGTGCATGAATTGTTCTTTTATGACATGCCGATGCGTAGGAAGAGAGTTAGACTTCGTTGTTGCATGATATATATCATTTTGTGCTCACTACTAAATGCCAAATCATTGTTAATTAAAATTGGCTTTGATATACCTTGGGATCCGGGTGGATCCATCACTTGAGCACTATATGCCTAGCTTAATGACTTTAAAGAAAGCGCTGCCAGGGAGACAACCCGGAAGTTGTAGAGAGTCATTTATTTCTGTTGTGTGCTTTTATAAAGTTTAAAAAAAAAGAGGGGAACCCAAAACTTTTCAAAAAGAAAAGTAAAAGTGATATAGACGAGCATTGTGAAAGTAGGGGACGTCCTTGAACTTTGTTCATGCCCATGGAAACTTTGTGAATCTTAATTACAGAAACTTTTCAACAAAAATAATTATCCCCTTGTACAATTCCATTGTATTATAAAAATAATGTGCCAAGGTTTGCCTTTAGGATGTTTATAATGCTTGTTGGTTTGTGCGGTGCAGGATAGAAACTTTGGCTGTAGTGCTTGATTTTACATTTTTTGCTGGAACGTCAAATGGTTCTGAAACTTTTTGCACTGTCTTTCTATACAAATTGTTGATTTTTTCTAAATTTGGCAGAATTTTTCAAGTATCAGAAGTATGGTCAATGTTCAGATTATTATAGACTATTCTGTTTTAGACAGATTATGTTTTTGATGCATAGTTTGCTTGTTTTGATGAAACTATCAATTTCTATCAGTGGATTAAGCCATGGAAAAGTTATAATACATTAGCTACAATGCAAAAAAAAAATATGAATTGGTTTGCAACAGTACTTAGAGTAGTGGTTTGCTTTATTATACTAACGGATATTACCGAGTTTTCTGTTGAAGTTTTGTGTGGATGAAGTGTTCGAAGATCGAGGAGGTCTCGATGTGAGGAGAAGAAGGAGAGGCAAGAGCTCAAGCTTGGGTATGCCCAAGGCACCCCAAGTAAATATTCAACGAGACTCAAGCGTCTAAGCTTGGGGATGCCCCGGAAGGCATCCCCTCTTTCTTCAACAAGTATCGGTATGTTTTTGGATTCGTTTCATTCATGTGATATGTGCAGATCTTGGAGCGTCTTTTGCATTTAGTTTTCACCTTTTCTTTTATGCACCATGTTGGTATGAGATAGTCCTTGGTTGATTTATAGAATGCTCTTTGCACTTCACTTATATATTTTGAGTATGGCTTTATAGAATGCATCATGTGCTTCACTTATATCATTTGAAGTTTGGATTGTCTGTTTCTCTTCACATAGAAAACCACCATTTGTAGAATGCTCTTTTGCTTCACTTATAATTGTTAGAGCATGGGCATAACTTTTGTAGAAAGAATTAAGACTCTCTTGCTTCACTTATATCTATTTAGAGAGTTGACAGGAATTGGTCATTCACATGGTTAGTCATAAAATCCTACATAAACTTGTAGATCACTGAATATGATATGTTTGATTCCTGGCAATAGTTTTGCGATATAAAGATGGTGATATTAGAGTCATGCTAGTGGGTATTTGTGGAGTGTAGAAATACTTGTGTTGAGGTTTGTGATTCCCGAAGCATGCACGTATGGTGAACCGTTATGTGACGAAGTTGGAGCATGATTTATTTATTGAGTGTCATCCTTTGTGTGGAGGTCGGGGGCGCGCGATGGTTAACTCCTACCAACCTCCCCCTAGGAGCATGCATGTAGTACTTGGTTTCGATGGCTAATAAATTTTTGCAGTAAGTATGTGGGTTCTTTATGACTAATGTTGAGTCCATGGATTATACGCACTCTCACCCTTCCACCATTGCTAGCCTCTCTTGTACCGCACAACTTTCGCCGGTACCATACACCCACCATATACCTTCCTAAAAACAGCCACCATACCTACCTATTATGGCATATCCATAGCGATTCCGAGATATATTGCCATGTAACTCCACCGTTCCGTTTATTATGACATGCACCATCATTGTCATATTGCCTTGCATGATCGTAAGATAGCTAGCATGATGTTTCCATGGCTTGTCCGTTTTTTGATGTCATTGCTACGCTAGATCATTGCACATCCCGGTACACCGCCGGAGGCATTCACATAGAGTCATATTTTGTTCTAGCTTCGAGTTGTAATCTTTGAGTTGTAAGTAAATAAAGTGTGATGATCTTTATTATTAGAGCATTGTCCCATGTGAGGAAAGGACAAAAAAATATGGCCTAAAAAATAGAGATGGGCTAAAAAAAGAGAAAGCCCCTAAAAAAACAACAACAAAAAATGAGAGAAAAGAGAGAAGGGACAATGCTACTATCCCTTTCCACACTTGTGCTTCAAAGTATCACCATGATCTTCATAATAGAGAGTCTCTTGTTTTGTCACTTCCATATACTAGTGGGAATTTTTCGTTATAAAACTTGGCTTGTATATTCCAACGACGGGCTTCCTCAAATGCCCTAGGTCTTCATGAGCAAGCAAGTTGATGCACACCCACTAGTTTTCTTTTGAGCTTTCATACACTTATAGCTCTAGTGCATCAGTTACATGGCAATCCCTACTCACTCACATTGATATCGATCGATGGACATCTCCATAGTCCATTGATTTGCCTAGTCGATGTGAGACTTTCTCCATCCTTTTGTCTATCACCACCTTCTATTCCACCCATAGTGCTATGTCCATGGCTCACACTCATATATTGCGTGGAGGTTGAAAAAGTTTTAGAATACTAAAGTATGAAACAATTGCTTGGCTAAACAGGGGTTGTGCATGATTTAAATACTTTGTGTGGTGAAGATGGAGCATAGCCAGACCATATGATTTTGTAGAGATAACTTTCTTTGGCCTTGTTATTTTGAAAAGACATGATTGCTTTATTAGTATGCTTGAAGTATTATTGTCTTAATGTCAAATGATAGACTATTGCTTTGAATCACTCGTGTCTTAATATTCATGTCATGATTAGATTACATGATCAAGATTATGCTAGGTAGCATTCCACATCAAAAATTATCTTTTTTATCATTTACCTACTCGAGGACGAGAAGGAATTAAGCTTGGGAATGTTGATACGTCTCCGTCGTATCTATATTTTTTTATTGTTCCATGCGAATATTCTACAACTTTCATATACTTTTGGCAACTTTTTATACTATTTTTTGGGACTAACATATTGATCCAGTGCCCAGTACCAGTTCCTGTTTGTTGCATGTTTTTTGTTTCGCAGAATATCCATATCAAACGGAGTCCAAACGGAATAAAAATGGACGGATATTTTTTTGGAATATATGTGAATTTTGGGAAGCGGAACCAACACGAGACGATGCCCGAGTGGGCCACGAGGCAGGGGGCGCGCCCTAGGACCTCGTCGCCACATCGTAAGGTGGTTGATGCCCTTCTTTTGCCGCAGGAAAGCTAATTTCCTGATAAAAATCGTGTCAAAAGATGAGCCCAATCGGAGTTACGGATCTCTGGGAATTTAAGAAACGGCGAAGGGCCAAAATCTGGAAACGCAGAAACACAGAGAGACAGAGAGATAGATCCAATCTCGGAGGGGCACTCGCCCCTCCGCCGCCATGGAGGCCATGGACCAGAGGGGAAACCCTTCTCCCACCTAGGGAGAAGGTCAAGGAAGAAGAAGAAGGAGGGGGGCTCTCTCCCCCTCGCTTCCGGTGGCACCGGAGTGCCACTGGGGCCATCATCGTGTGACGGCGATCTACACCAACACCTCCGTCATCTTCACCAACATCTCCATCACCTTCCCCCATCTATCTACAGCGGTCCACTCTCCCGCAACCCGCTTTACCCTCTACTTGAACATGGTGATTTATGCTTCATATTATTATCCAATGATGTGTTGCCATCCTATGATGTCTGAGTACATTTTCGTTGTCCTATCGGTGATTGGTGAATTGCTATGATTGGTTTAAATTGCTTGTGGTTATGTTGCTGTCCTTTGGTGCCCATCATATGAGCGCGCACGTGGATCACACCATAGGGTTAGTTGTATGTTGATAGGACTACGTATTGGAGGCAAGAGTGATAGAAACTTCAACCTAGCGTAGAAATTGATGCATACGGGATTGAAGGGGGACCAATATATCATAATGCTATGGTTGGGTTTTACCTTAATGAATGTTAGTAGTTGTGGATGCTTGCTAATAGTTCCAATCATAAGTGCATAGAATTCCAAGTAAGGGATGACATGCTAGCAGTGGCCTCTCCCACATAAAACTTGCTATCGGTCTAGTAACATAGTCAATTGCTTAGGGGCAATTTCGCAACTCCTACCACCAGTTTTCCACACTCGCTATCATTAACTTTATTGTTTCTTTATCTTAACAGCCCCTAGTTTTATTTATGTGTTCTTTATATTCTTGCAAACCTATCCCACAAAAGATATAAAGTACTTCTAGTTTCATACTTGTTCTAGGTAAAGTAAACGTCAAGCGTGCGTAGAGTTGTATCGGTGGTCGATAGAACTTGAGGGAATATTTGTTCTGCCTTTAGCTCCTCGTTGGGTTCGACACTCTTACTTATCGAAAGAGGCTACAATTGATCCCCTACACTTGTGGGTTATCAAGAGCCCCATGTCCCTGTATATAAAGGAGCAAGGGGGGAGGAGGCTGGCCGGCCCTAGGCGCACTAAGAAGAGGAGGAGTCCTCTTCCTAGTAGGACTAGGACTCCCCTTTCCTAGTCCTACTAGGAAGGGGAAAGGGGGAAGGAAAGAGAGGGAGAGGGAGAGGGAGAGGGAAAGAGGGGTTGCGCCCCCCTCCCCTAGTCCTATTCGGACTCCCCATGGGAGGGGGCGCGCCACCTCCTGGGCTGCTACCCTCTCTCTTCCCTAAAGCCCACTACGGCCCAATACTTCCCCGGGGGTTCCGGTAACCCCTCCGGTACTCACGGTTTTATCTGATAACACCCGGAACACTTCCGGTGTCCGAATATAGTTGTCCAATATATTAATCTTTATGTCTCGAACATTCCGAGACTCCTCGCCATGTCCGTGATCACATCCGGGACTCCGAACTACCTTCGGTACATCAAAACTCATAAACTCATAATACCGATCGTCGTCGAACGTTATGCGTGCGGACCCTATGGGTTCGAGAACTTTGTAGACATGACCGAGACTCATCTCCGGTCAATAACCAATAGCGGAACCTGGATGCTCATATTGGCTCCTACATATTCTACGAAGATCTTTATCAGTCAAACCGCATAACAACATACATCGTTCCCTTTGTCATCGGTATGTTACTTGCCCGAGATTCGATCGTCGGTATCACTATACCTAGTTAATCTCATTACTGGCAACTCTCTTTACTCGTTACATAATACATTATCTCGTGACTAACTCATTAGTCATTTGCTTGCAAGGCTTATTATGATGTGTATTACCGAGAGGGCCCAGAGATACCTCTCCGACACTCGGAGTGACAAATCCTATTCTTGATCTATGCTAACACCCCAAAACCTTCGGAGACACCTGTAGAGCATCTTTATAATCACCCAGTTACGTTGTGACGTTTGATAGCACACAAGGTGTTCCTCCGATATTCGGGGGTTGCACAATCTCATAGTCATAGGAACATGTATAAGTTATGAAGAAAGCAATAGCAGTAAAACTAAACAATCAAGTTGCTAAGCTAACGGATGGGTCTTGTCCATCACATCATTCTCCTAATGATGTGATCTCGTTGATCAAATGACTACTCATGTCTATGGTTAGGAAACATAACCATCTTTGATCAATGAGCTAGTCTAGTAGAGGCATACTAGGGACACTCTGTTTTGTCTATGTATTCACACATGTACTAAGTTTCCGGTTAATACAATTCTAGCATGAATAAAAGACATTTATCATGATATAAGGAAATACAAATAACAACTTTATTATTTCCTCTAGGGCATATTTCCTTCAGTTCTTAGTGCCAAATATTCTTATATGTTCTACAAAAAATCATATTTCATTTTGGGGACATTTGGAGAACTTTTATTTTCGAGGTATTTTTATTGCAAGGATAATTCACAAAACAGACAGAAAATACTATTTTTGCTTTATTTGATCTAAATAACAGAAAGTAAAAAGAGGGTACATAGAGTTGTGCTTTCTAACTTCATCCATCCCATGCTCATCAAAAGGAATCCACTAACAAGGTTGATCAAGTCGTGTTAACAAACTCTTTCCGAATAACATGGAACCGGAGAATTTTCGAATAACACTAGGTTACCTCAACGTGGATATGCATGTACCCAATAGTAAGAGTATCATATTTCTTCTTGACAGTAGGAAGAGGAAATTCAAAGCCTCCAATAGTGATCATTGAAATTTTTCCAATAGAATTGATACTGTGGACTTGAGGTTATTTTCCTCGGAAAATGTACCGTATGTTCATTACCATTAACATGAAAAGTGACATTGCCTTTGTTGCAATCAATAACAGCCCCTGTAGTATTCAAAAAGGGTCTACCAAGGATAATCGACATACTATCGTCCTTGGGAATATCAAGAATAACAAAGTCTGTTAAAATAGTAACGTTTGCAACCACAACAGGCACATCCTCACAAATACCGACAGGTATAGCAGTTGATTTATCTGCCATTTACAAAGATATTTTAGTAGGTGTCAACTTATTCAAATCAAGTCTACGATATAAAGAGAGAGGCATAACAGTAACACCGGCTCCAAGATCACATAAAGCAGTTTTAACATAGTTCCTTTTAATAGAGCATGGTATAGTTGGTACTCCTGGATCTCCTAGTTTCTTTGGTATTCCACCTTTAAAAGTATAATTGGCAAGCATGGCGAAAATTTCAACTTCCGGTATCTTTCTTTTATTTCTCACAATATCTTTCATATACTTAGTATAAGGATTTGTTTTAAGCATATCAGTCAAACGCATATGCAAAAAGATAGGTCTAATCATTTCAGCAAAGCACTCAAAACCCTCATCATCCTTTTTCTTGGATGGTTTAGGAGGAAAAGGCATGGGTTTCTAAACCCATGGTTCTCTTTCCTTACCGTGCTTCCTAGCAACGAAGTCTCTCTTATCATAACGTTGATTCTTTGATTGTGGGTTATCAAGATCAACAGCAGGTTCAATCTCTACATCATCGTTATTGCCAGGTTGAGCATCATCATGAACATCATTATTAACATTATCACTAGGTACATGTTCACCAGATTGTGTTTCAGCATCAGAAATAGAAATATCATTGGGATTCACAGGTGTGTCAACAACAGGCTCACTAGAAGCATGCAAAGTCCTATCATTTTTCTTTTTCGTCTTCTTAGAAGAATTAGGTGCATCAACATTAGTTCTGTGAGAATCTTGCTCAATTCTCTTAGGGTGTCCCTTAGGATACAAAGGTTCCTGAGTCATTGTACCCCCTCTAGTCATAACTCTAACAACATTATCATTTTTCTTACTATTTAATTCATTAAGGAAATCATTTTGTGCTTTAAGCACTTGTTCTACTTGAGTGGTAACCATAGAAGCATGTTTACTAATGAGTTTAAGTTCACCTTTAACTCTAGACATATAATAACTCAATTGTTCAATCATATAAGCATTACATTTGAGTTGTCTACCAACATAAGCATTGAAGTTTTCTTGTTTAACAATAAAATTGTCAAACTCAGCTAAGCATTGGCTAGCCGACTTATTACGAGGAATATCACCTTCATCAAATCTATAGAGAGAATTTACCTTTACTACCTATGTCGGGTTATCAAGACCATGTATTTCTTTAATAGGTGGTAAGCTCTTAACATCTTCAGCTTTAATACCTTTTTCTTTCATCGATTTCTTTGCCTCTTGCATATCTTTAGGACCGAGAAATAGAATACCCCTTTTCTTCGGAGTTGGCTTGGGAGTTGGTTCAGGAAGTGTCCAATTATTTTCATTACTCAACATATTATTCAATAGCAATTCAGCCTGCTCAACAGTTCTTTCCCTGAAAACACAACCAGCACAACTCTCCAGGTGGTCTCTTGAAGCATCGGTTAGTCCATTATAAAAGATATCAAGTATTTCATTTTTCTTAAGAGGATGATCAGGAAAAGCATTAATAATCGGAGAAGCCTCCCCCGAGCTTGTGGGAGACTCTCTTATTCAATTTGCACAAAGTTATATATTTCCCTTAAGGCAACTTGTTTCTTATGAGCTGGGAAATATTTAGCAGAGAAGTAATAAATCATATCATGGGGCCTATGCACACAACCAGGATCAAGAGAATTAAACCATGTTTTAGCATCACCCTTTAAGGAGAACAGAAATAACTTAAGGATATAGTAGTAATGATTTTTTTTCCTCATTTGTGAATAGGGTGACTATATCATTTAATTAAGTAAGATGTGCCACAACAGTTTCAGATTCATAGCCATGGAAAGGATCAGATTCAACCAAAGTAATTAACTCATGATCGACAGAGAAATCATAATCTTTATCAGAAATACAGATAGACGAAGTAGTAAAAGCAGGGTCATATTTCATTCTAGCATTCAAAGACTTTTCTTTCAGCTTAGCTAATAGTTTCTTAAGATCATATCTATCTTTGCAAGCTAAAAGATCTCTAGCGGTTTCTTCATCCATAACATAACCCTCAGGCACAACAGGCAACTCATATCTAGGGGAGAATCTTCATCATCACTTTCATCAATATTATCAGTTTCAATAATTTCATTCTCTCTAGCCCTAGCAAGTTGTTCATCAAGAAATTCACCTAATGGCACGGTATTATCAAGCATATAAATAGTTTCATCATAAGTATCATGCATAGCAGAAGTGGCATCATCAAGAACATACAACATATCAGATTCAATAGCAGGTGTAGGTGTCGCAAATTTACTCATAACAGAAGGTGAATCAAGTGCAGAGCTAGATGGCAGCTCCTTACCTCCCCTCGTAGTTGAGGTAAACATCTTGGTTTTTTCATCTCTCAAGTTCTTCATAGTGATCAACAGATATAAATCCCGAGTGACTCAAATAATATAGCTATGCTCCCCGGCAACGGCGCCAGAAAATAGTCTTGATAACCCAGAAGTATAGGGGATCGCAACAGTTTTCGAGGGTAGAGTATTCAACCCAGAATTATTGATTCGACACAAGGGGAGCCAAAGAATATTCTCAAGTATTAGCGGTTGAGTTGTTAATTCAACCACACCTAAAAGACTTAATATCTGCAGCAAAGTATTTAGTAGCAAAGTAGTATGGAAGTAACGGTAACAGTGGCAAAAGTAACAATAGCAGTTTTGTAGTAATTGTAACAGTGACAACGGAAAATTAACTAAGCAAAGATCAATATGTGAAAAGCTCGTAGGCAATGGATCAGTGATGGATAATTATGTCGGATGTGATTCCTCATGCAACAGTTATAACATAGGGTGACACAGAACTAACTCCAGTTCATCAATGTAATGTAGGCATGTATTCCGAATATAGTCATATGTGCTTATGGAAAAGAACTTGCATGACATCTTTTGTCCTACCCTCCCGTGGCAGCGGGGTCCTATTGGAAACTAAGGGATATTAAGGCCTCCTTTTAATAGAGTACCGGACCAAAGCATTAACACTTAGTGAATACATATACTTACAAGCAAAACAAATGCACAAGAAAACCAGAACTCCTACAACTTCTGCAAATGAACTCCGAATTGAGGAAAGTCAAGCTTGTTGGTAAGATGACGACAAATACTATAAGATGCATGTGAACTCCGAATTGAGAAAACTTAAGGTTATAATAAGAAGAGGCAGGGGAGGTATGCCAAAGATATAGAAGAGTGAAACCTCCAACAAAGAAGAACTGGCATAACCTCCAACATCGAAAACATCATAGAAGATGCATGTGAACTCCGTTTTCGATGAACTCAAGCTTGTCATCAAGATGACCATAAGCTCCAAATATCACAAAGAGAAGAACCAAACAAGAACCAATAAAGATGATGCAAGTATGCAATGGTTTGAGCTCTCTACGAATGATACGATCAAGCTTCTCATCAAGAGCCCCCCTTGATAGTACGACAATCGATCATATAACCCGGTCTCCCAACTAGCACCATGGGACCGGTAAAATAGAAAACCTATCAAGGGAAAACCTTTGCCTTGCACATAGTCCACTTGAGCTAGATGATGAAGATCTTGACTCCCTCAAGTTGGACCACCTTTCTTGATTGCGTTAGCTTGATGAGGACTAGTTGATTACTCCCCCATACTCCACTATGGGTGAGCCACTCTTTGGCACATCTTCATAATTCCATTGTCACCACAATGGACGGGAAGCTTCAAGCACTTGATCTCTTCGTGATGATCCACTTGAACTTGCACACCGCAAACTTGATGACGATCACCATTTGATGTCATCATCCATGGGTCGTATGATATCTTCATCTTGATGTGAGACATACCTAACCCCACGTAGAACTCTCGTGTAGACCATGGGTTAGTGCACAAAGCGTAATGGACAATGCTTACCATACCATGAGATCACTTGATCCATCTCGGTACATCTTCTATGCTTTGTGTGTTGATCAACTTGATTCACTCTTTGACTTAGTCTTGATTAACCTCCCACATGACCAATCTTTAGATAATTCCTTGAATAGCACCTTGGTCGACACAAACTCGCCTTGAAACCAACACATGTACTCCTTGAAAAGCCTATGGATAAAACCTTCAAATATAACTCAAGGCAACCATTAGTCCATAGAGATTGTCATCAATTACCAAAACCAAACATGGGGGCACCACATGTTCTTTCATCATCAATTACCAAAACCAAAAATTGGGGCACCGCATGTTCTTTCACCGGTGATCTCATTGATGAGTATGTTTGTATGAGCAAGTCCACGTGCCTAGACTCCATGTATAAGTTCTGCAAGACTATGATAGGAGTGTTTGGCCCTTAGTACTTGAGAGAGCCAACTGCTGTAGATACAACCCGCTTGTCGGCGATGAACAACAAAGGCTTTCCGGGGATGCTTGGTAGCATAGATTGTATGCATTGGCAGTGGAAGAACTGCCCTTCTGCTTGGCAGGGGCAGCATAGGGACCATGTCAAAGCTTGCACCATCATACTCGAGGCAGTGACTTCACATGATCTATGGATTTGGCACTCTTTCATCGGCATGGCCGGATCTCACAATGATATCAACGTGTTTTAATGCTCTTCGGTGTTTGCAAGGCTTGCTGAAGGCAACTGCCCGGAGGTGAATGTTAACATCAATGGCACACCTACAACAAAGGATACTATCTAGCTGAAGGTATGTATGCTCAGTGGACTACTCTCGTGAAGACAATCTCCAACCGTGTAGGAGAGAACATGAAGAGATTTGCCCAAGCGCAAGAGAGTGCTAGAAAGGATGTAGAGCGTGCCTTCTGGTGTTCTGCAATCTCGATGGGGCATCATTCGGTATCCTACAAGAACTTGGAGCACCAATAAGTTGTGGGAGGTGATGACTGTTTGTGCGATCGTGCACAATATGATCGTAGAGGATAAG
The DNA here is from genome assembly GCA_902687465.1 of Secale cereale. Taxonomy (NCBI): domain Eukaryota; kingdom Viridiplantae; phylum Streptophyta; class Magnoliopsida; order Poales; family Poaceae; genus Secale; species Secale cereale. The sequence goes on along the minus strand of LR738711.1, from coordinate 649,745,385 downwards.
TGTCCAGAATGTAACTACGACCAAGGGTTTCAGTTTCATGGGTGACAATATTGTGCCTGAGCATGGAGGAGCAACAATGTTTGCACAATTCACTCAATTTCATCATCAAATGCGTGATTAAGAAACTCATATTCAGCTGCCAAATAATTTAGTTGAGCATATGTGAGCTCACGTTGGCAACCAATAGATGTACGTATCATTTTTTAATATGTATATGCGATAGTTTAATTTTTATTTGCTTTGTGAACTATCATATGTTTGTTTGGCTTGTAAACTATGATATACTCCTTTATATTTCTATACGGAGAGAGTATTTATTTGACTCGTGAACTATGATATATTTCTTTGGTTGTGAAATTATGTAAAATATGTGTATTTTGTTTGAATTATGTATGAAAAAACATGGCAAGCCGGCTGCCAAGTACAGAAATAGTTATGCGTGTTGGGCGCACGACCGATCTTAACACAAAAAAGAACGGACGAGGAGTAGTGGTAAGTCAAACAGATAAAAGATGAACAGAATGCGTGTTTATTTGGATCGACCGCATTGAAGATGCTCTTAGAGCAACTCCAGCCGCGCCCCCAACATGCCCCCGGATGACTTTTTGCGCGTCGGCGCCGAAAACATGCCCAGTCGCGCCCCCAAGACACTGAAATCCGCCGGCTCGGCCCATTTTTTGGCCCGGCGATCACAGGCAGAACCCGGCGCACTGGAGGGTGCTTGGGGGCTCCGGCGCAAGAGAAAAACACGACTGGCCCACGCTGTCAGGCGAAAAGGCAAGCCAATCGTCCGGATTTGGCCCCCACCCCCCGCGCGCTCGGCCGCCAGCCTGCCGATCCCGGCGCCACCCACCGCCCACCACCGCTAGATAGGCAGCTCCCCGCCGGAAAAGAGAAGAGATTTCGCCGCGGCAGGCTCTCCACCACCGCCCGGGTGATTTTTCCGGCGTTCCGGTCGCGTAGGGCGGTGTACCGGCGGGTGTGCGCCCACCACGCCCGCAAGGTGTTTGGCGATTTTCCTGCTCGGCAATGGACTTGGACGACGAGGAGGCGCTCGCCACGCTGCTGGAGGAGGAAGCCGATGCCGATGTCAAGGAAGAAGAACATCTCATGGAGATCCAAGACCCACAGGTGCATCAACAACTGCACCAGGATCTGGTGGAGCACCTATGGAGGATCAAAGGCGATGCCTAGCTCGACGTGTGATGAAATGTGAGTTTTACTAGCAAAAATGCCCGTGCGTTGCAACGGGAGATAAAACAGAGCATACACCTTGAGCGTGTGTGACCTCCCACATGTACATGCCCTTTATTTCAACATTTCATTTCACATGTATCGCCGCTTATCCTCCTTTCCAACACTCATCAATGCATGGTTAATGAGACATCTGGTCGTGGTCAATTCCAAGGCGGCGAACTCAGCCATCACACACCCCGCTCATCTATGTTGACCTCTCAGAGCCCGTCGCCATCGAACCAGCTGAACTCTGAAGCACGACAACTCTAGAAGAGTCATTAGATGAATGCACTGCCGCTGCCATTTTACAACATACATAATTAGGACCTACACCAGATAATGGCAAAGCAAGAAAAATATATTCTTGCACGATTGCACCACTATTATACTAAAAGAACATAGCACATAGAAACATCAGTGCCATTGTTCTACATTTATGAAATTTTTACTTAGAGAATAAGTGGTACAAAAGAAATAAAATATGACTAAATTGCACCTAATTCTTATATAGCTCTTTGGCTTAGAAAAAATGGGTTCTAACAATGCAAGCATGACAAAGAGTAGTTAAGTGCTAAAGTTCTACAATGCAGCTTTAACACAACACTAATTAAATCCATTATAAGCTAGCTCTGTTGGTATATGGGCACTTACAAAAGAATGTAATTTATTAAATTAATATAATATACAACATGCAATGGAACTTGCATTGTTATCACATGCATAGGCAGTGTGAAGACATTCCTACATGTCTGATAAAGTTCAAAAAATAATTTATGAAGAAAATCAAATTAAATACATGTGTAACATTCGTAGAAATATGCTTACTGCCTCGAGTAAGCCGGCCTATGTTTCACATTTGTATAGTAAACATGCAACCGTTTACCAAATAGCCTCCACAATACGCAACCGGTGCCGGCCGCCACACGCTAGTGCTGGTCGAGCGTACCGTGCTTTAATTAGCTCCGCAGACTGTGTTGGGGAACGTAGTAGAATTCAAAAAATTTCCTACGCTTCACCAAGATCAATCTAAGGAGTCATCTAGCAACGAGCATAAAGGAGTGCATCTACATACCCTATGTAGATCGCGTGCGGAAGCGTTCGAAGGAACGTGGATGATGGAGTCGTACTCTTCGTGATCCTCGTCACCGATGATCCCAGCGCCGAACGGACGACACCTCCGCGTTCAACACACGTACGGTACAACGACGTCTCCTCCTTCTTGATCCAGCAAGGGGGGAGGAGAGGTTGACGGAGATCCAGCAGCACGACGGCGTGGTGGTGGATGCAACAGGAAAAGCTGCAGGACTTCGCCGGTGCCCTGCGGGAGGAGTTGGAGGTGTGACGCGGGGGTAGAGGCGCCAGGGGCTTGGGGTCCGGCTGCCCTCTCTCCCCCCCCCCACTATATATAGGGGACAGGGGGCGCCGGCCCTAGGAGATCCAATCTCCTAGGGGGGCGGCGGCCAGGGGGGAGAACTTGCCCCCCAAGGCATAGGGGGCACCCCCACCCCCTAGGGTTTCAACCCTAGGCGCATGGAGGGAGGCCCATGTGGGTGCGCCAGCCCACTAGGGGCTGGCCCCTTCCCCTTGCGGCCCACGGGGCCCTCCGGGATGGGTGGCCCCTTCCCCTTGCGGCCCACGGGGCCCTCCGAGATGGGTGGCCCCTTCCCCTTGCGGCCCACGGGGCCCTCCGGGATGGGTGGCCCCACCCGGTTGACCTCCGGGAACCTTCCGGTGGTCACGGGACACTCCCGGTGACCCCCGGAACTCTCCCGATGGCTGAAACTGGACTTCCTATATATCATTCTTTACCTCCGGACCATTCCGGAACTCCTCGTGACGTCCGGGATCTCATCCGGGACTCCGAACAACATTCGGGTTTCCATGTGCATGTATCTCTACAACCCTAGCGTCACTGAACCTTAAGTGTGTAGACCCTACGGGTTCGGGAGACACGCAGACATGACCGAGACGACTCTCCGGTCAATAACCAACAGCGGGATCTGGATACACATGCTGGTTCCCACGTGTTTCTCAATGATCTCATCGGATGAACCACTATGTCAAGGATTCACTCAATCGCGTATGTTATTCCCTTTGTCTATCGGTACGGTACTTGCCCGAGATTCGATCGTCGGTATGCCCGATACCTTGTTCAATCTCGTCATGGCAAGTCTCTTTACTCGTTCCGTAATCCATCATCCTGTGACTAACTCCTTAGTCACCTTGAGATCATTATGATGATGTCTTACCGAGTGGGCCCAGAGATACCTCTCCGTCATACAGAGTGACAATATCCCAGTCTCGGTTCATACCAACTCAACAGACACTTTAGGAGATACCCGTTGCGTACCTTTATAGCCACCCAGTTACGTTGTGACATTTGGCACACCCAAAGTATTCCTACGGTATCCGGGAGTTGCACAACCTCATGGTCTAAGGAATAAATACTTGACACTGGAAAAGCTTAAGCATTACGAACTATACGATCTCGTGCTAGGCTTAGGATTGGGTCTTGTCCATCACATCATTCTCCTAATGATGTGATCCCGTTATCAATGACATCCTATGTCCATGGTCAGGGAACCGTGACCATCTGTTGATCAACGAGCTAGTAACTAGAGGCTTACCGGGGACACGTTGTGGTCCATGTATTCACACATGTATTGCTGTTTCCGCACAATACAATTCAAGCATGAATAACAGACAATTATCATGAACAAGGAAATATAATAATAATCCTTTTATTATTGCCTCTAGGGCATATTTCCAACAGTCTCCCACTTGCACTAGAGTCAATAATCTAGTTACATTGTGATGAATCGAACAACCATAGAGTTCTGGTGTTGATCATGTTTTGCCCGTGGAAGAGGTTTAGTCAACGGGTCTGCCACATTCAGATCCGTATGCACGTTACAAATATCTATGTCTCCATCTTGATTATAATTCCGGATGGAGTTGAAAGGGCGCTTGATGTGCTTGGTCTTCTTGTGAAACCTGGGCTCCTTGGCAATGGCAATAGCCCTAGTGTTGTCACAGAAGAGAGTCATCGGGCTTGACGCGCTTGGAATGACTCCTAGGTCGGTGATGAACTCCTTCATCCAGACTCCTTCTTGCGCTGCTTCGCAAGCAGCTATGTACTCCGCTTCATATGTAGAATGCGCCACGACGCTCTGCTTGCAACTGCACCAGCTGACTGCTCCACCATTCAAAATGTACACATATCCGGTTTGTGACTTAGAGTCATCCAGATCTGTGTCGAAGCTAGCATCGACGTAACCCTTTACGACGAGCTCTTCGTCACCTCCATAAACGAGAAACATGTCCTTCGTCCTCTTCAGGTACTTTAGGATGTTCTTAACCGTTGTCCAGTGTTCCATACCGGGATCACTTTGGTACCTCCCTACCAAACTTATGGCAAGGTTCACATCAGGTCTGGTACACAACATGGCATACATGATAGAACCTATGGCTGAGGCATAGGGAATGACACTCATCTTTTCTCTATCTTCTGCCGTGGTCGGGGACTAAGCCGTGCTCAATCTCATACCTTACAAAACAGGCAAGAACCCCTTCTTGGACTGATCCATATTGAACTTCTTCAATATCTTGTCAAGGTATGTGCTTTGTGAAAGACCAATGAGGCATCTTGATCTATCTCTATAGATTTTGATGCCTAATATGTAAGCAGCTTCTCCAAGGTCCTTCATTAAAAAACTCTTATTCAAATAGGCCTTTATGCTCTCCAAGAATTCTATATCATTTCCCATCAGCAATATGTCATCCACATATAATATGAGAAATGCTACAGAGCTCCCACTCACTTTCTTGTAGATACAGCCTTCTCCCCAAGTCTGTATAAAGCCAAACGCTTTGATCACATCATTAAAGCGAATATTCCAACTCCGAGATGCTTGCACCAGCCCGTAGATCGAGCGCTGGAGCTTGCATACCTTGTTAGCATTCTCTGGATCGACAAAACCTTCCGGCTGCATCATATACAACTCTTCCTTGAGGAAACCATTAAGGAATGCCGTTTTGACGTCCATTTGCCATATCTCATAATCATAGAATGCGGCAATTGCTAACATGATTCGGATTGACTTCAGCATCGCTACGGGAGAGAAAGTCTCGTCATAGTCAATCCCTTGAACTTGTCGATAACCCTTAGCGACAAGTCGAGCCTTATAGATGGTCACATTACCATCTACGTCTGTCTTCTTCTTAAATATCCATTTATTTTCTATGGCGTGCCTATCATCGGGCAAGTCCACTAAAGTCCATACTTTGTTTTCATACATGGATTCTATCTCGGATTTCATGGCTCCAAGCCATTTATTGGAATCCGGGCCCGCCATCGCTTCTTCATTGTTCGAAGGTTCACCGTTGTCTAACAACATGATTTCCATGACAGGGTTGCCATACCACTCTGGTGCGGAACGTGTCCTTGTGGTCCTTCGAAGTTCAGTAGTAACTTGATCTGAATCTTCATGATCATCATCATTAACTTCTTTCCTTGTCAGTGCAGGCACATCCGGAACAATTTCATGCGCTGCGCTACTTTCCGGTTCGGGAGGGATGATTGTCACCTCATCAAGTTCTACTTTCCTCCCACTCACTTCTTTCGAGAGAAACTCTTTCTCCAGAAAGGATCCATTCTTGGCAACAAAGACCTTGCCCTCGGATCTGAGGTAGAAGGTGTACCCAATCGTTTCCTTTGGGTATCCTATGAATACACATTTTTCCGATTTGGGTTCGAGCTTTTCAGGTTGAAGTTTCTTGACATAAGCATCGCAACCCCAAACTTTTAGAAACGACAGCTTAGGTTTCTTGCCAAACCAAAGTTCATACGGTGTCGTCTCAACGGATTTCGACGGAGCCCTATTTAAAGTGAATGCGGCAGTCTTTAAAGCATAACCCCAAAAAGATAGCGGTAAGTCGGTGAGAGACATCATAGATCGCACCATGTCCAACAGGGTACGATTTCGACGTTCAGACGCACCATTACACTGAGGTGTTCCGGGCGGTGTCAATTGTGAAACAATTCCACAGTTCTTAAGGTGCGTGCCAAATTCATGACTTAAATATTCACCCCCACGATCCGATCGCAAGAACTTTATTTTTCTGTCACGTTGATTCTCAACCTCATTCTGAAATTCCTTGAACTTTTCAAAGGTCTCAGACTTGTGCTTCATCAAGTAGACATACCCATATCTACTCAAGTCATCTGTGAGGGTGAGAACATAATGATAGCCTCCGCGAGCCTCAACAGTCATTGGACCGCACACATCGGTATGTATGATTTCCAATAAGTTGGTTGCTCGCTCCATTGTTCCGGAGAACGGAGTCTTGGTCACCTTGCCCAAGGGGCATGGTTCGCACGTGTCAAATGATTCATAATCAAGAGACTCCAGAAGTCCATCTGCATGGAGCTCCTTCATACGTTTGACACCAATATGACCAAGGCGGCAATGCCACAAGTATGTGGGACTATCATTATCAACTTTACATCTTTTGGCATTCACACTATGAATATGTGTATCATCACGTTCGAGATTCATCAAAAATAAACCATTGACCAGCGGGGCATGACCATAAAACATATCTCTCAAATAAATAGAACAACCATTATTCTCGGATTTAAATGAGTAGCCATCTCGCATCAAACGAGATCCAGATACAATGTTCATGTTCAAAGCTGGTACTAAATAACAATTATTAAGGTTTAAGACTAATCCCGAGGGTAGATGTAGAGGCAGCGTGTCGACGGCGATCACATCGACCTTGGAACCATTCCCGACGCGCATCGTCACCTCGTCCTTCGCCAGTCTCCGCTTATTCCGCAGCTCCTGCTTTGAGTTACAAATGTGAGCAACTGCACCAGTATCAAATACCCAGGAGCTACTACGAGCGCTGGTAAGGTACACATCAATAACATGTATATCACATATACCTTTGACGTTGCCGGCCTTGCTAAGTATTTGGGGCAGTTCCGCTTCTAGTGACCCGTTCCCTTGCAATAAAAGCACTCAGGCTTGGGTCCATTCTTTGGCTTCTTCCCGGCAACTGGCTTACCGGGCGCGGCAACTCCTTTGCCGTCCTTCTTGAAGTTCTTCTTACCCTTGCCCTTCTTGAACTTAGTGGTTTTATTGACCATCAACACTTGATGCTCTTTCTTGATCTCCACCTCCGCTGATTTCAGCATTGAATATACCTCGGGAATGGACTTCTCCATCCCTTGCATATTGAAGTTCAACACAAAGCTCTTGTAGCTAGGTGGGAGCGACTGAAGGATTCTGTCAACGACCGCTTCGTCTGGGAGATTCATTCCCAACTGAGACAAGCGGTTGTGCAACCCAGACAACTTGAGTATGTGCTCACTGACAGAACTGTTTTCCTCCATCTTATAGTTGTAGAATGCGTTGGAGACATCATATCTCTCAACTCGGGCATGAGCCTGGAAAACCATTTTCAGCTCTTGGAACATCTCATATGCCCCGTGGTGCTCGAAACGCTTTTGGAGCCCCGATTCTAAGCTGTAGAGCATGCCGCACTAAACCAGGGAGTAATCATCACAACGCGACTTCCAAGCATTCATAACATCTTGGTTTGCCGGGACGGGAGCGTCACCTAGCGATGCTTCTAGGACATAAGTTTTCTTGGCAGCTATGAGGATGATCCTCAGGTTACGGACCCAGTCCGTATAGTTGCTAACATCGTCTTTCAGCTTGGATTTCTCTATGAACGCGTTGAAGTTGAGGGTGACATGAGCGTGGGCCATTTGATCTACAAGACATATTGTAAAGAATTTAGACTAAGTTCATGATAATGAAGTTCATCTAATCAAATTTTAATGAAATCCCACTCAGATTGACATCTCTCCAGTCTTCTAAGTGATACAAATGATCCGAATCGACTAGCCCGTGTCCGATCATCACGTGAGACGGACTAGTCATCAACGGTGAACATCTTCATGTTGATCATATCTTCTATACGACTCATGTTCGACCTTTCGGTCTTCCGTGTTCCGAGGCCATGTATGTACATGCTAGGCTCGTCAAGTGAACCCTAAGTGTATTGCGTGTGTAAATCTGGCTTACACCCGTTGTATGCGAACGTTAGAGCCTATCACACCCGATCATCATGTGGTGCTTCGGAACAACGATCCTTAGCAACGGTGCACAGTTAGGGGGAACACAATTCTTGAAATTTTTAGTGAGAGATCATCTTATTTACTACCGTCGTTCTAAGTAAACAAGATGCATAAACATGATAAACATCACATGCAATCAAATAAAGTGACATGATATGGCCAATATCATCTTGCTCCTTCGATCTCCATCTTCGGGGCACCATGATCATCTTTGTCACCGGCATGATACCATGATCTCCATCATCATGATCTCCATCATCGTGTCTTCATGAAGTCGTCATGCCAACTATTACTTCTACTACTATGGCTAACGTTTAGCAATGAATTAAAGTAATTACATGGCGTTATTCAGTGACACGCAGGTCATACAATAATTAAGACAACTCCTATGGCTCCTGCCGGTTGTCATTTTCATCGACATGCAAGTCGTGATTCCCTATTACAAGAACACGATCAATCTCATACATCACATATATCATTCATCACATCTTCTTGGCCATATCACACCACATAGCACATGCTGCAAGAACAAGTTAGACGACCTCTAATTGTTGTTGCAAGTTTTTACGTGGCTTCTATAGGTTTTCTAGCAAGAACGTTTCTTACCTACGCCAAAACCACAACGTGATATGTCAATTTCTATTTACCCTTCATAAGGACCATGTTCATCGAATCCGATCCGACTAAAGTGGGAGAGACAGACACCCGCCAACCACCTTATGCAACTAATGCATGTCAGTCGGTGGAACCAGTCTCACGTAACCGTACGTGTAAGGTCGGTCCGGGCTGCTTCATCCCACGATGCCGCCGAATCAAGATTGGACTAGTAACGGCAAGAGAATTGAACAAAATCAACGCCCACAACTTGTTTGTGTTCTACTCGTGCAAGATGCTACGCAAAGACCTAGCTTAGATGCCACTGTTGGGGAACGTAGCAGAATTCAAAAAATTTCCTACGCTTCACCAAGATCAATCTAAGGAGTCATCTAGCAACGAGCATAAAGGAGTGCATCTACATACCCTATGTAGATCGCGTGCGGAAGCGTTCGAAGGAACGTGGATGATGGAGTCATACTCTTCGTGATCCTCGTCACCGATGATCCCAGCGCCGAACGGACGGCACCTCCGCGTTCAACACACGTACGGTACAGCGACATCTCCTCCTTCTTGATCCAGCAAGGGGGGAGGAGAGGTTGACGGAGATCCAGCAACACGACGGCGTGGTGGTGGATGCAACGGGAAAAGCTGCAGGGCTTCGCCGGTGCCCTGCGGGAGGAGTTGGAGGTGTGACGGGGGGGAGGCGCCAGAGGCTTGGGGTCCGGCTGCCCTCTCTCCCCCCACTATATATAGGGGCCAGGGGGCGCCGGCCCTAGGAGATCCAATCTCCTAGGGGGGCGGCGGCTAGGGGGGAGAACTTGCCCCCCAAGGCATAGGGGGCGCCCGCACCCCCTAGGGTTTCAACCCTAGGCGCATGGAGGGGGGCCCATGTGGGTGCGCCAGCCCACTAGGGGCTGGCCCCCTTCCCCTTGCGGCCCACGGGGCCCTCCGGGATGGGTGGCCCCACCCGGTGGACCCCCGGGAACCTTCCGGTGGTCCCGGGACACTCCCGGTGACCCCCGGAACTCTCCCGATGGCCGAAACTGGACTTCCTATATATCATTCTTTACCTACGGACCATTCCGGAACTCCTCGTGACGTCCGGGATCTCATCCGGGACTCCGAACAACATTTGGGTTTCCATGTGCATGTATCTCTATAACCCTAGCGTCACTGAACCTTAAGTGTGTAGACCCTACGGGTTCGGGAGACACGCAGACATGACCGAGACGACTCTCCGGTCAATAACCAAGAGCGGGATCTGGATACCCATGTTGGTTCCCATGTGTTCCTCGATGATCTCATCGGATGAACCACTGTGTCAAGGATTCACTCAATCCCGTATGTTATTCCCTTTGTCTATCGGTACGGTACTTGCCCGAGATTCGATCGTCGGTATGCCTGATACCTTGTTCAATCTCGTCATGGCAAGTCTCTTTACTCGTTCCGTAATCCATCATCCCGTGACTAACTCCTTAGTCACCTTGAGCTCATTATGATGATGTCTTACCGAGTGGGCCCAGAGATACCTCTCCGTCATACGGAGTGACAATATCCCAGTCTCGGTTCGTACCAACTCAACAGACACTTTCGGAGATACCCATTGCGTACCTTTATAGCCACCCAGTTACGTTGTGACGTTTGGCACACCCAAAGTATTCCTACGGTATCCGGGAGTTGCACAACCTCATGGTCTAAGGAATAAATACTTGACACTGGAAAAGCTTAAGCATTACGAACTATACGATCTCGTGCTAGGCTTAGGATTGGGTCTTGTCCATCACATCATTCTCCTAATGATGTGATCCCGTTATCAATGACATCCTATGTCCATGGTCAGGAAACCGTGACCATCTGTTGATCAACGAGCTAGTAACTAGAGGCTTACCAGGGACACGTTGTGGTCCATGTATTCACACATGTATCGCTGTTTCCGTACAATACAATTCAAGCATGAATAACAGATAATTATCATGAACAAGGAAATATAATAATAATCCTTTTATTATTGCCTCTGGGGCATATTTCCAACAGACTGTTGTGCTTACTCGCGCCACCCTAGTATTAGCCTCGTTATCTGATGCTTTCACCCACTGCATTGTCGGCTGCCGCTGGTATGCCGAGCCAATACCGGCAGATGCACATCGCCGACTCTCACCTGCTGACCTTCGTCATGTATGCGCTGATGCAAGCTTCACGCCTATCAATAGGAGTCACTGCACCACACCTAGTCGACTTAGCACGTCACGAGCCACCATCACAGCGCGCGAGCCACACATGCTGGCCATCGCTGGATCGCAGACCCGCACCATCATGCCAGCATGCCACCAGCCCACCGCGAATCGTAGTGTTGCAGACGTGCCTTGGCAGCCTGTTGGGAATGAACCCTACACTCGCTGCTGGACTAAGGTAGACGAAGCAGTAGTCTAGTTGTTTCTACCTGGCGACGAACGCCCAAGCAACAAAGAATGCTTAGTTTTCTGTTATTTCTAGACAAACCTAATCGCTCTGTAAGAACCAAAAACTCAAATCATGGGAGGGTGTTTATACTGGGCTGGTGCGCACGACGCAGCCCACCTCCTCCACGACCTATCACCTCGCTCGCCCTGGTTGCCTGGGCGTTAAGCGCGGCTGGCGCAACTGATCGCCACCACCACACGGACTACGACACGTATGCGATCAGGACTCATACGCGACACATACACACACTCCACGCACGCACGCCTACGGGCATGGCACGGCCACGAACTAGTTCCCGGCTCGATCAACACGCACACATAGGCACACCGATCATCACCGCCGTGGCTTATTCCAACATCGCCAACTATGTTGCCGGCTGCCGCTGGTGTGCTGAGCCCCTATGCTGGCAGATGCGCGTCACTCACTCTCGTCCGCTAGCCTTCATAATGTGCGCACTGTCGCGAGCTTCACGCCTACCAGCGGGGGTCGCCGCACCGCTCTTAGTCGTCGCGGCCAAGCCCTGCTAGCAACAGCGCGCCCGAGCGCCCGCACGCCTTGGCCTGGCTAGCCAAGAGCATGACGTGCTACCACCATGAGGCGTAGTGTCTCGGACGTGCATTGACCGCGCCGGATGCACGAGCTAATCCACCCAGGCCAGCGAGAGACGCTGCGTACGTCCCTTTGCCGAGTGTCGCATTTTTAGTTGGGCTCGAGATGGGCTTAAGAGGCGAGTTTGACTCCCCTCGTGTGTCTAGTGCCTAACGTTGGCAAATTGTTCTATTTTCTAAGAGAAAAAATCGGGCTGGACAAGCAAGTTAACTATGACCGACAAGAACCGAGCAGCAAGCCCGGTTAGCTATCTCATACCTTAAATTTGATATATGCAAAAAAAAAAATCATGATCGACAAGAAAAACTGATTGTTTTTTTCCTGGCTTATGGGTGGCATTGGTGGGTAATTTTCATCAACTATAGTCATACTTTAAATCTCATCTGTCAGTCTTTATAGCTAACATAAAATCAACGGATATAAAAGGGTGACGGATGGAGACCCATGAAATCTTCCGTCTTTTATTATTAGGTATAGAGGTATAGATATAGATATAGATTTGTTGAACTATATAATTTGTATTGAACTATTTATTATTGAACTATATAATTTTTATTGATTTTCTGTGATAAAAAAAATTTATGTTAAGAATTCACGCCGAACCACGCCAAATATGAGCTGATTCGCGTCGATATCGGACAATTTTTCGTCAAAATTGGGTCGAAAAATAGACCGTCATCGCCAAACCGCCACAGAGCCGATTATACCGCCGGCTCGCCTCTCGACGGCGATTTTTATGCCTCTTGTTGGGCCAACGGTTCCGAGGGCTTAATCCCACAAGTGCAGTATCATCCAACAATTATTACGGTGGTTCTCCAACCCCCATCTGTCCGCCCACCCTCTCCATCACACCACACACCCCTGCTCGCAAACCCCTCTCATCGGCTCGCAATCCATGGCAGTTGAGCTACGAAGAACTTAGTGAGGGGTGGTCGCCGGCTGAAGGTGGTGATTTGGAGACGCCGGCGGATCTGCTGCCTTGACCAGGTACTCATGGTCTTACGAATCTAAGTAGGTTCTTACTGCCGGGTATGAGAAATGCTCTCTGTCCATTTGTTCAGAGTTCCTCCTTTCGTTATCAGCTAGTTTAAACTTCAAACCAAATGGATCGATCACACGCCCACTCGTAAATCTTTTTTTTTTTTTTGCAGCGCCTTGTTCTAGAGGAGTAGGCAAAATTTACTTGTGTGCCGTCTGTTAGTTAGTTCATCCCATGGTGGCGCCAGCGGACCAGGCGGCACCGCATGCCACATTGGAACAAGATCAGCGAGACACCGCCACAGCCACAGAGAATAGCGGCAGGGGTCACGGAGCTGCCGACATAGCAGATGCTGATCCAGGCGAAGCAGTATGCGCTCCTGGATCCGCACCTTCTGTCACGTCAAGGATTTCGGTGCAGAAGGTGTGCTCACTCGTGGGCAAGTTTAACAAATTCAAGAGGGATTTGGTGGAGGAGATAGGCTTTGGTGGGATGCTGGGGATCAAGATGCTGGCAAAGTTGAATTTGAAATTCAGCGCGTGGCTAATGGAAAGATTTGAGGTCGAATCCAGCACACTGAAAATAGACGAGCAAAGGGTTCTGCAGATCCAGGACCATGATGTCCAGAAGGTATTCAGTCTGCCATGCGGCACCAGATCGATATGCCCCGATACAACCGAGCCGTCCGAAGCCTGCAAAGAGTTCATGCGAGCTTCTGCCTATTTGAGCAAAGGCGCGCATAGTCTAAAGGCCGCGGAGGCTTATCTCCTGAGAGATGACATCAATGGAGATTCCAGCAAGGTCCAGATAGATTGCTTCAAGATAGCCTTTGTTATTTTTGTTGTTGGGCACCTGTTGGCTCCATCGACTAAGCATGACTACATCACCATAGATTTCTGGGCCGCACTCAACGATATCTCGCAGATTAAAGAATTTAATTGGTGTGCTTATGTACTCGAGCATTTGAACAGAGCTGTTGGGAAGTTGAAATCTGATATCCGCAACCGGAACATCACTGTACATCTTGTTGGCTGCCACCTATTTCTTCAGGTCCTTGTTTCTTCCTATTCTTTTTGTGTATCATAATTCTGTTCAGCTCAGACCATAATATTTGAATGTGCAAATGTCGTGCAGGTATTCTACTTGGACAATCTTGATCTTGGTCCACTTTCCAAGACAAAAGACCATCTACCAAGGATTAGTCTTTTTGACTACGAGTCGGTTAAGAAGATGATAGAAGTGATCACTAGCAACGTGGATGGAGATACATCATTCGCTGGAGCTAGTGTGAGACCTCTCCCATTTAAATTTGCATACAGACAGTATGTGCTTTCACTGAATGACAGAATAGTGTTCGGTTCCGTAGCTGAACACATGCAGTGGTCATGTACACGTTCACTATTTTTATCCCTTACTGTTTTACATGCCAGTTTAGGTGCGCTCAAGATGTTTGCTACTCCAGAGTCCACTACGAAAGCCACACTCACCGAGCAGATGTAGCTTCTGACCTGCCCCATCATGCCCCAGGTTTTGTTGGCACAAAGCACCAACACAACCCAATTACTCCCATGCGACGAAGCAGCTTCACTGAAACTGGACAAGAAGATTTCTCCAACCATCTCCGACTGAAATACCCGTCACTTGTGAGTCATTAATTTCTTATTATTAGTTGTGATTTCTTCATGTTACATCGAATTGCGTTTCTTCTCTTTATGTAACTAATAGTGCAAATGCAGGCAGACCACCCGCTTATGACCATTTTGGAAGAACATAATGCACACATGATGGAAAATATATCTGAAATTAGGCGAAGTTGCGAAGTGGCGATGTCTACCTTTGCGGACAAGCTTCTTGGCTATATATCTGAGAACCGCTGTTGCTGCAGAGCGGTGGGACGAACCAATTGTTTATTGAGTTCGCCGCACACAATTCATGGTGAGAAACACTAGAGTTGTTTTTGTTTCAGGGTTTCCACCCCCTCTTGCATAACTACCAACAAGCAATATTTTTGCTTCTCAAGGAAACACGGTTGGCACACCTACAACACGTCAATCTTGATTTTACTGGGGCATGATGTAGTCATAGGGTTTAAACTTTTAATACATTACCATTGTTCTTATGGTTCCCTGTTAGTTAACACCCCCCTCCCC
>LR738711.1:649719824-649730076 GCA_902687465.1 Secale cereale | reverse complement strand
CCCCCCCATTACGGTAGGGTACTGATTTGTTTTTCTCGTTGGGTGTACCAGAGAGTTCAACTGAGCAGAATTCACTCTCTCACAAACGGGATGCACCTGAGCCCACTGGAGCAGGTAGAGCTTGTACACAGCAGATTTCAGACAATGGTCCATTTTCATTATTAAGACATGACATAGGATACAAATTATCTTATCTCTTGGTCACAAGTCATGACACCTCTTTTTTGGGTAGGACATCACAAGAAGATCCGGGTGAACCAGCCTCTAGTTGAGACAGACCTTCAAGCAAGTATACCTGGATGCTCAACTAACAACAGCCTACCCCGCAGTCCTTTACAAGTTGACATCAACCTGGCCGCACCATAGTCCAGATGAGCATCTTTATTTTGCGTTCAGCATCAACTTTCACGCTGTATGTAACACTGGATCAGCAGCCCTCACGTCATCTCTCCATTGTTCGTAGCATAGTGTCTCAGGCTTTCATCACCAACTTGCATGATATGTGTGAACTCTGATTGTTCACGGCTTAGCTGCATACTGTCTTAAGCGGTCGTTTGGTGCGCATTCTCTAGGGTCCCAAAGAAATTCCCGATAGTGCTGTAAACTCTAGCCAGGCTAACATGTTTCTCCCTGAGTTGCTTAACCAATTAAGTCTTTTGTGCAATTGCCAATGTCCTGGTGAGATTGCTAACACAACACCTCTCCACAATTTTGGACATGGTCAGCATGATTGAGGCTTATTCTGTGTTCACTAATGTACTGTCCATTATCATCGGACCTATCTTTATATTCTTTTGGGGCTCAACACCTCCCAACCAAGTTGTGTGTCAAAAGCTAAAGAACACCGGTTTGTCAAGGCTTTCAATTACCATTTTGTGGGAGTTGATTTCTACATTATTTTTGTCTTGGCGCTCCACAGTTTAGACACGATGTTATATATATTGCTCCATTATGTAGTATAAATCAGCACAAGTCACAGTTACTTGGAAGTGTTGTTAAGATCTGAAGTTTCATTGTTATTAGTTTCTTCTTACACATTCGGCGCTACAACACCACCATCATGAAATGTTCATTCCTAGCTGGTTCAGGCACAGCTGAATGTGGAAGAAGCCCGATATACCACAGCTAAAACTGCAGGGCTCAACCTCAGGCATACTACAAGTAGCGGTGCTAGTTATTTAACAAGGCACAGTTTTGGCATCATGACAGCAGAACCGCGATTTTTCCCTATAAAAAGCACGATGCATATTATACTTGTTCCTTGTTCTTGTCTTCAGTTGGAGCATCATTCTGGATCAGCTCCTCGGCAGGCAAACTCAAACTCTCTGCAGGGAAAATAAAAGACAATGTTGTGTGAGACTAGGACTACATTGACCATCAAATACAAGGACTTGTCTGCTTAGGATGCACAGATAAGGAGTACCATCATTGTCTGCAGATGCATAGGAAGATCGGCGGGCACGAGCATTTTGTTGAGTAGGCTGAAAGTAGATCAGGAAACACAAGTGAAGGGATGAACTTCTTTTTTAACAGAGTGAAGAGATGAACTTCGCGCAACATAGCATTGCAAGTTTGACTTAAACATTGCTATCTTTAGTAATGAAAGACATGTTGCCAAGCTTCAAGCAATGAAAATGAGACAGCATACTTTGTAAAGTTAAGCTAATAGCTGCATGATCAGGATATCCACTTATTTTACAGTATAATGAGCAGAGATCATTCAACTATATATATATATCTTATTATACTAAAAAGGAAAAACACAATACAGAAAGCATAAGCTGAAGATTGCATCTGCTGAGCATTAGTATCAAACTATTGATACCTGGAGTTTTGGTCGAAGAGCTTCAAGGGGCCCTTTAGGCTTGTTGGGACTTCCACCTTGCTGCAGCAAACAAGTGAAGAAGTAAAACTGTTGTAGTTGCATTGCTTATTTAGGTTTTTTGAAATGTAGACATCACACTAGATTACTTTTCAAAAGATTCAAGGCTTACCTTTCCTAAAGCCCAATCAGCAGAATCAAAGAAAGCCCGCTCATGGTCCTGATATTTCAAATTATAAGGTTATATCATTTAATTTAAAATAAAATTTAATTCTACACCCGTGTTACTTTATATAAAGGTTTTACACAGTTTAATTTGAAGGGGAAATGAAGACATTAGAAGACAACGGCATTGACCTTCGATATAAGTGGCGACTTTTTGGGCATTTTTCCTCCATATTTTTTCTTGATTGCTGCCTCCTGCGAGTACCCATACAAGAAAGGAGCTAATTAACACGTAGCCATACAAGTTTGGAACAAAGATAACATGAATAATATACACCCAAGACGCCAAGACCACCCCCCAAAAATGGTACCGGGAAAAGACAGTACCTCCTCTTGTGGCGAGGGCATGCCACTGCCTTCATTCTGATCTTGAGTTTCTTCTACCTTTTCACCAGAAACTTCTCCTTCAAGCCTCACTTCAGCACTCGCATCATCAGATGGCATTCCGGACATAGTGAAATTAAGCTGCCAGAGAGGAGTTCAATTTCGTCCGCATTCATGGTACAGTACGTAACGTATGAACAAAAGGGACAGAGCATTTCAGATTTTCGAAGAAGTTGTTTGTGTTTTGTCAGAACAAGAGCCAGAATACAAAGCAGATGCTTCATTTCCTTTATGCCATGTCAATATCGATGTAAATGAAAAGGGGGATTAAAACTGATTTCATATATTTTATGGGAGGGCGGCATGCCTGCCTCAGTACTTTTCCTGACTGAAAACAAAATGTTAGCGTATGGTTTTGTCAACAGCAAGGTTGTTATCCACTTAATCAGAGACATAAAGAAATAAACATTTGAATAAGTAGCACAGGCATGCCTTCATACGTCACCAATGAATACTATTTCTTGTGCCATGTCGGTGGGAATTTCAAATGCACACAGCAGAGAAGAGTGCAATAATTTTGAATTAGACACAAAATCAGTTAGCACACAGGTAAACAGAGAGGTTATTTATTTTGCTAAAAATATATTTAGGAGAGAGGGTCCATGCAGCTGAACCAGAGTTACTAACAACTGAACCAGTTTAGGAAAGAAGAGGCACCACCGCGGGGCGAATCGACAGGGAACAAGGCACGCGGAGGGAGGAAGGAAGGGAGCCATGGCCATGGGATCTACCGGACAGGGAGACGGCGTGGAGCAGGGGAGTCGCAGACGATCGGAGCTGAGATGCCACCAACACTAGACCAAGGGTGGGAAGGAGAGTGGAGAGTCGCGGGCGCAGGGCAAGGGAGGGGAGGTGGTGGCAGTTTGATATACGCTGCGTGCGGATCTGCCATTCTGCCCATCCCATCTGGTCCGGCCCCCGAACAAAGACGACAGCGCGAATCAATCCCCTGTTTTATTATATCATACGTGCTCGCGTTGCCGGGAAGCTAATTCTCACTCCGACGGTAGTGTTTGGTTACTGGATCTATTCGATGGGAGACGATTGCACAGATTATCTTCAACCGGTTTGGATGGCAGTCATGTAATATGATAGGTGTTTAGTTTTTTATCTTAATTTTGCCCGCCGGTTGTGGCTATCCTGTTTTTGTGTTCGTGCTCTTTGTGAGCCTTTTTTCGTTTTTCAGACCTGAAGACTACCTTTGATTATCAATAATATGGTTGTATGAATCGTTCTGATGCAGAGGCTGGGGGCAAACCCCTTTTTCAAAGAAAAAAAAACTCGCGTTGCGGGAAAGCTAATTCTCTTTTGGCCTTTCCATCGATCGACCGACAGGGGTGAATTCTACCGGGAGTAACATCTATAACAACTCAGAAATGGAAACGAATATAGGACCTTACTACAAATAATGTCATGGGTTTTTGAGCTTTGCACGAAACAAATACACATGAATTTACTACTGCTAGCGTTGCTCTTTTGAAGCTTCGTAGAAATTCAAATGGATTTTGATTTACATCCTACTTGTTGGAGTTTTTCTGTAACTTCGTTATGAATTGTGCTGGATTTTAGAATTTACAACGACTTCAGATGTTGGGTTTTCTGTATCTTGGGATCATTTCAAAAATAATACGCAATAAATCTCTTGGGATCACTACTAGAAGAAGAACATCAGATTCTGAAGCACCGCGACATTTTATTATTGAGGTCCGTGCCATCCCGGTATCATGTTCCCTTCCAAATATCTGAAAAGATCGCGTTCCACACACGCTGCTGCTATGACTTTCGAAATTTGGAAGATGGCATCTGGTAGCTGTGCGTGAAGCTTTTTTTCTTTTTGCTCAGTATGCATAAATGAAGAGCTACTGAATCTTGCAAGAAAACTTTGACCAACGACCCATCGAGTACATCCCATATTGGAATGATAGAGAGGCAACTTTGAATGACCATATATCACATCATCATGCCATACATACTACTCCCTCCGTTTTTAAATATTTGTCTTTCTAGATATTTCAAATGGACTACAACATACGGATGTATGTAGACATATTTTAGAGTATAGATTCACTCATTTTACTTCGCTTGTAGTCACTTGTTGAAATCTCTAGAAAGACACATTTGGGAACGGAGGGAGTACTACATAAAATGCTTAAGAGCTTAAAGCAGTAGATGAATCAGAAGTTGCCTTCAATAAGGAAAAGGCTGCAAGTTATTGTAGGACTAGGATCATGCAGCACAGGAACTTCCTTTGTTTTCTGCAGCTTCTCAGCCTCCTGCACTTCATCTCCACACTTCCATAAGTTGAGAGGAGCAAGGCTCATACGCCTCATCGGAATCAGAGCAAGAACAGGAGGGGGATAAGCGTGATGCAGATGATGGACAAGGTTGCAATTATCGCTCCACGGTCCAAGGCCTTCCTCACGCCTCCGGTCCCAGTGAAATGCTGAAACGCGAGATAAGCTGCTATTGCCAATGACAGTATTACAGAGTCTTGAGTGCCCCTGTCCAGAGATTACACAAGCTATGTGAGAAACCGCGCCTTCTTTGGCGAGAAGCAGCTCAACTGGCATATGGTATGCACAGAGAAATGATAGCCGTAATTCCACGCATCAGGGCTCTGAATTTCTTTCTAAACAAGTCATGAACTCATGAAACCAGAATGACCATCTTAAAAGAAATACTCCCTCCGTCCCAAAATTCTTGTCTTACATTTGTCCAAATACAAATGTATGTAGTTACACTTTAGTGTTAGATACATCCGTATCTAGAAAAATCTAAGACAAAAATTTTGGGACGGAGGGAGTACTTTGGAAGTAGGTACAATCGCAGTTATTTGTACCTCAAGCTCATAAATTGGTAAGGAGCAATGCTCACAAACAGCATCGTTGACAAGGGAAGCTCCAGTTCACCTGCAATAGTACAGATGCAGGTAGTATAGCGAAGTCAAGTACAGTATCTGAATTTCGTCTAAGTAAAGCCTATGAAAGCCAATGGTAGTATCATCAAGAGAGCATCGTATCACAATGTTCCTCATGAGAATTTCACCGTTGCAGGGGAAAGGAAATGTCAGATAATATATGCACCAGTAACTTTGTTACTCTACCTGGAAGGAAGGATAGCAGACGCAGAAGAAGCCCAAGAAAAGCGGTCCACTGACCGTAATCACCTCTGACAAACAAGGTCAATGTCACGGATTAAAAACATATACATGATACGATATGATGTGAATATGTGCAAGTGAAATTGTTCCTATTATCTTATGCCAAATGCTGGCATCTTACTTTATCCATGAGATGACGTGTTGAGGTGCTTGTAGAGCAACCAGAGGGACGAGGAAAGATTTGTGTATGGCTGTGCCTTTAGCAAGCATCAGTACACTGCATATGACAAAAGCAACACACACACGCACATGACCTTAGACTTAGAGCTGAACAGATTACAGTTTCGTGGTCAGAATTAATGGAAGCATGCTTACGACTGAAACAGAAATGGACATTTGAATTGCATCCAAGCCATCTTTTTTCATTGTTCACTCGCTCACTCACCCCTGTTAGGAATGATCTAACTGCATAATCCGAAACCGTAACCTAACATTAACAGCTCTTATAACTCTGCTCGCAAACTGATCCACATCGCGTATACAGTACTATAATTACTACTGGTAAATAAACATGTAGGTATGCGCATGCAGAAAGAAGAAAGGAAGGCTGAGCCTGGCTTATTTTCTTTCTTGATTACTCACGCGGCGGCCGCGACGGACACCCATTGCATCGCCTCGGTGCCGACGCGCGCCGACGCGCAGCACACGGCGGCGTCTCCCCGGCGGCGCCACCACGCATCCGATGGACGTCCCCTGCAGATCGCCAGAAAGCCCATGAAACCGTAAGAATAGGACTCTTGTCTTGTGACTTGTGAGATCCAGCAAGCCAAGGGCGATGCGAGCTATGCAGCATTTCTTTAATTTGTTTGGGAGTTGCACGACACGACGAAGCCCGTGTCACCGTCACCGTGTGGGTAAACGGCCGCGGACCTGAGCGCGCGCGGCGGCTGTAAGACGACCGGGGAGACGGTGACGGCATTTCCGCCGGCTCTCGGCTCCAGGCCCCGACGGCGGGAGAGGGACGGCGAGGCGGAGCGAGATTGACATTTTGACGGTGAGCCGATGGATCGATCGGAGGGTAAACAGCCGGGGCACAGGGCACTGTGCGCTCTCAAGTTTTATCTGTACGACTGGAGCAACGGCGATGAATCAGCGATGATCCGTGCGAGGCGTGCCGCCGGCCGGTTGCGCGTAACGGTCTTGGCGGTTTGGCCGGGCCGCCGCGGTGGACGAGCTGGCGAGGTGGTTCGTGGGCTCTGGGCTTCTGAGTGGGCCTCGTGTTTAGTGCTGCAGCCCGCAGGTGTTTCACAGATCCTTGGCATTCTGACCCCTCAAAAAAAGAAAAGATCCCAAAGCATTCTGTTCTAAAAAAAAAAAGATCAGGAAAATCTCACGTTGTTGAAAGAGTGAGTGAGAAACACCCGCACTTATTTGGCCGAAAGCGGCTGTATATATACATACGGAGATTCCCCGCAAAAAAATATATATAACATACGGAGATGGTATCCCAGTTATACCGTTGTAAATTCCACGCCAGGATTAAACAGCTAGTAATCTACTGGAGCTGTAGAATCAAGTGGCGCCTAAACAAATGCTACTTCAACTAACTAGTCAGGGCATGTGAAGAGATCCACGATCACTCTCAGATGGCGCTGCAATGCAAGACCCAGCAGCGATCGAAAATTCCCCCGGCACATGCTCGAAAAGAGCTCTGCCGCATAAAACAAAGCAAAGGCTCGCAGAGTTAACTGGCTCCCAGTCCATGTCCATGCATCTCTCTTCTTTAATTAATTACTTAATTAATTAATTAATTAGGAGTATGAAACTGTCAGCAAATGGCTGCAGACTGTTTTTCCTAGCCTGGCGACATGTTACCTTGTTTTTAGTATTGTTGTGCCATCGATCTCAAATTCTCCACAAGCATGCACCTAACCCAACCTGGCTTGCTCGCTAGTCGTGGTCTTTCTTTGTCTAAACAATGGTGGCTTGGGAAGACTTGCTAAACCGTCGGCAGATAAGCTACCGATCGACCAAGATGATAAAACTAGGGAGATTGGCGTCAGCTGTGATGTGCGGCAAAATTAGCCAATGGCCGGCGTGAGATGTGCCCGCTGACTACTAGTTTGAGAGCTGATAATAATAAGCCTAGTAAATAAATTTCATGAAGGTCACGTTTGTGGTCCGGCTAGCTGTACTGAGATTCTGCGGACCTCTCTCGTTCGTTCATCATCGTGCGTACTATGCATTCTGGCTGTACGTTGTCGATGGATGTACAACCCGTTATGTGCTGCACCTGCATCCTGCAGGCAGCAAGCAAATCGATGGATTCGAGGCCGTCTCGCGACGTCCCATCGTAAATCAGAGTCCAAATGGGAGGCAGGTTTTTGTGAACACTTCTGCTTCGGTAGACCCCCCAAACACAAGGACGGCCGAGATTGCCTAATATCTGTTTATAACAAAGGGCATGATGGGCATTATTTGAAAAAGAGGGCTCCCGCCCGTCCGCCGGTTAAAAAAAAACGTGTACATATACGTATACATGCCCCACCCGCTCGATGCCGCCCGCGACGAAAAAAAAAATCTTTTCTGGCCTCCCGCCCGCACGTTCCTAATGACGTGCCGCGCATGCAGACGTGCCCCCGATCTGTCGCTCCCACCCGCCCGCACGTCCCACCAATCGCGCCAGCCGCCTGATCGCCTGCCGCTGTCGCCTGATCGCCTGCCGGACGCAACCGCCTGCCGCCGCCTCCTCGGCTGCCCCGCCACCGCTGCCGTCTTGCCTCCTGCCGGACGCAACCGCCTGCCGCCGCTGGCGCGGATGCCCTCGCCGGTCGCCGGGTCAAATCGGCGCGGATGCCCATGCCGGCCGCCCGGTCAAACGGCGCGGATGCCCACGTCGCCGCCTGCCCGCCTTCCCGTCATTAACCGACGCGGATGTCCACGCCGCCGCCTGCCCGCTTTCCCGTCATTAAACCGACGCGGATGCCCACGCTGACTCCCCGCCTGCCCGCCATTAACCGGCGCGGATGCCCACGGCGGCGTCCCGCCTGCCCGCCTCCTAGCCCCGTCGCTATATAAACCCCCGACGCTCAACCCCCGACGCCCATCCCAGCCCCAACCCTCCCGCCGCCCACCGCATCCCAGACCGCCGGCGACCCTCGTAGCCACCGCCCCCTCCCCAGCGGCGATGGCGTTCCACCGCGGAAGCAGCAGCACCGCCGGCGGCAACGACGACGACGACAACCCCGGCTCCTGGCCGACGAGCCTCGGCGTGCCGGAGACGGAGGAGCTCCACCGCTACTGCCTCCCTGTCCCGCCGGCCTGTCGTCTTCCACGGAACTGGAGGATCAACAAGGACGGGTATGCGACGCCGGGGCCCGGCGCGACGGAGGAGGAGCTGCGGAGGCACAGCGGCGGCCGGCACAACATCGTCGGCCGCCGCAATTTTTGGAAAGGTAAGGATTTCTGGGAGGTCATGGCGGCCTTCCGGCTCGCGCGGGCCGGCGTGACCCCGGACCTGACGGGCGCCAGCGGACGTCTCCGAGCCCCTCCCCCCGAGCCCGCGAACCGTCGCCGCCGACGCGCCGGAGGCCCAGCGCCCCAGGCAGCGGCGCCCGCGCCGGCTGCCCCCCCTCACCGCCGGAGGTCGAGTTGCCGGCGGAGCAGGTCGTCCTCCGTGAGGACGGCGACCCGGAAGACACTCCGGGGTACCTCGTCGCCCTACGGGCGTCGGAGGCTGCGGCGGCGGCGGCGGCTGCTGCGGCGGCCGCAAGGGAGGCCGCTGAGGTCGCGTCCGCAATCGCAGCGGCCGACGCGGCCGAGGCAATGGCGGCGCAAGAGGCGGCGATGGCGCTGCCGGGGTGGCAGCAGGTTCCGCCGGAGTGGCAGGACCCGGCGGCGGCGGCGGCATGGCAGGACCCGGCCGCGGCGGCGGCGGCGGCAGACGAGGCAGAGGAGGACGGCATCGACTGGGACGACCTCGCAAATCGGTCCAGCAGCGACGATGACGGCGGCGACGGCCAAGTCGTGGTGGACCTCCTCGATAGCGACGAGGAGTAGTTTTTTTTTTAAGTTAATCTCGTTATGTCGTTTTAATCCTAAGTTGTAGACTTTATGTATGAACTTATCTGTATGCAGTTGGGTCGTTAATGTAAAATATTTTATCTAAGTTGAATGAAATTTGGTACTTTCTATTTCCGTTGAGATAATTGATTCGATTATAGTAGCCCCGCACCTTCAGAATACGTGGAGAGGTAGTATGATAGTAGCCCCGCACCGGCACAACGGAAACGTGACTGCTACACTAGGTCTACGTGATCGCATGCATGAAATGACACAAATTTTGGCGAGGTTTAGTGAAACCGAAAAGCACGTTGCGTCACGTTCGGGCATGTGACGTTTCGGCTCGGAAAACCCTAGAAAACGCATGTCACGTCGAAAAATGCCGAAAACTGTCATGCATGCTTGTCATGATGCCTGTAGTACGTGGAAAAAGTTGGGGGCCGTTTGGTGCAGGCGGAAAAGAAAAACCTAGTTGAGGGTAGCCCTACCGGCATAACCTAACGGTGCTGGTTGAACTGGGTCTACGTGATCGCATGCATGCAATGTAACCAAAATTTGCGAGGGCGTGTGAATGGGCAATGCAGGCCCCCACGCAAGAAATGAAGTAAATCGGACACCGAACGCACGTTGCGTCACGTTCGGGCAGTCTTTTAGGATTT
>LR738711.1:649683136-649719224 GCA_902687465.1 Secale cereale | reverse complement strand
GCCCTCGACGCCACCTGTGCCCGCCGCCCTCGACGCCACCTGAGCACGCCGCCCTCGACGCCACCTGTGACCGCCGCGCTCGACGCGACCCGACGCTGCTCCCCACCTCGACTTCGCCACACCCCCCATCCGCCGAGGTAAATTTTTTACCATAATTAATGTTCAATCATCATGTTTCATAGAGATGTAGTACGAGCTAATATTTTTGCTGCTCATATTTGTAGTGATGGACGAGTACGCAGACATATTTTGTTCTGTTGAGAAGTGGTGTTTGTTGGTCAGCAGACTTAACTCTAGGCAGAAAAAGCGTTTTGCAAGCACTGCATTAGAAAAATTGTTGTTGATTCCCAGTGTTCTCATGCGAAAGTGTTTGCTGAAATTCATAATTAAATCATGTGATTTGGAAAGAAAAAAATTCATTATGCCATCAAAAAACGGTGCGATATCATTGCACACTGAAGATGTGTTTGACATTTTTGGGCTTCAGAACAAGGGCAAAGATGCCATGAAAGCGATAGACAAAGGGGGGTTAAAGTTGAAGGTGAAAGTGCCAAGTCGTTTTGTAGATTCCAATACGGGTCAAATGATGATAGACCAGCTGATTGAGCACATCGTTGCCAGTGGCACATACGATGATGATTTCCTCCGTAGAATTGTTCTGGTTCTTTTAGGCACTGTTCTTGCACCGCACTCCACGAAAGAAGTTCCTAATGCTTTTTACAAGTTAGTGGAGGATGTGGAGGCAATCAAAGCATTTAATTGGAACGCGTTCACTTTACGCGTTTGCATTGAAGGCATCACAAAGACCCAGTCAGATACTACAAAATTTACTTGGCCGGTCGGAAACCTTGCCCTTCTACAGGTAAATCTTACATTATATAATTGTTTAATGCGAGTTATATTTTCTAAGAAACGTTTGCTAATGTACTTCATGTTTGTGCAGTACTTGTTTTGGGAGAAAGTGCAGCCATTGGACTTAGAGACATTTGATCCACTAGCTCATGAATATCCGTTGATGCTTAATTGGACAGAGGATGAGGCTAAGAAGCGTGACGCGTACGACACGTCATACGGTCGTGGTAATGGGATGGTATGTATTACTAGTTCGTACTGCATGCATTTATGTGACTATATAAATGTAGAGGGAATTAATTTGCTTTGCTCTGTGACAGATTGATGACTTGATAAGTGAGAAGTACAGACAGAAATTAATCGCTCAACAAGGAAAAATTGCGGAGGAAGAATTGGAGCCGGAAGAGCGAACATGTCGTGTCTCACGAAGAAAAGATAATAGAGACGAGGCTTCGTCGAGCAGGGACGCCACATTAGATCAATTAATGAAATGCACGAAAGATATGCAAAAAGAAATTAGTCTTCTCCCTGGAAAATGTGCTGAGGTAACGAGTGAAGTGTATTTTAATTTACATGAGTTTACATATTCATAATGTTCGCATGTAGTTAATGTTATCGACGTGTCATTGCAGATAGTACTGCAGAAGCTGTTGAAGAAAGGTCTTGTCTCCAAGTCAAACATGGGGTTTCGTGAAGAGGTTGAGGTTGTGGAGAATACTGAAGAGTGGGTGGACAAGTATGGTCCATCAAAATACTGGACAGATGTCAAATCAACTCCTGCAAAAGAAGATATGGACAACGGGTTGGAGACATCCTTCACCACTGGAAAAGAGAAGAAGTTGAGGAGTGATAAAGGTGTGCATCTCAACACACCCGGTACAGGAGATGAAGGCGACCCCTTCGTGATCGAGGAGAATGGTAATTCAACCGACCCATCTCTAGCAACGGTAGACACAGATGAGTTTCCAGCTCTTACCGCAACCCCCAAGAATATCAATACAGTGTCAGACGGGTCTAGCGCGGATAAATCTGAGGAGATTAGTATGGATAGTTTGAAGACCCTTATTAAAAAAGCTCAAGTAAAAGGCACTAAGGATAATGATGGGAAACGGAAGAGGAAACAGTCAAAATACTATCGTTCACCGTACCAGCAAAACGGTGGACGCAAACGTCGAAGGAAAAGTAAGTGCTAGGTAATTTATTGTTCGAAGATATTTCTGTCCTTGCATGCACACTTTATGAACTCATTGTTGTTTACTATTTTAGATTTGTTTGGTGTGAGAGCTGTACTGGTTAGTACCGATTACATTGATGAGGAACACATAGAGGCTGCTAAGATTTATGTCCAGAAACTAGCATCCTCGGAGAAGCTTTGTAGGAAAACTGTTGTGCACATGACGGGCATTGGTGGGGAGACATGTACATCTAATATGCTTGAAGCCATTATTTCAAAACAGTGGTTACAGGGCGCCGTAAGTATTGACATTAATTTATGAAGTTGTACATGTCATTTGTATGAATTACCTAATAGGCGTATTGTTGTTATGTTATTTTCAGGTCATCAATAGTTATTGCAACCATATGCAGACCCATCATCCTCGTGCTGACCGTCACATAGTATCATCTTGGGTGTCACACTGGCTTATCCTTCGTGGTTATGGGAAGGTTAAAAACTCTAAGAAGCATTTTATGGAACATTTCACAAATCAAAGTAAAATGGTGTCTAGAGTTACTGAAGAGTATTTCGTTAAAGATAAGGTACTTAACTTTACTATATTCTTTTCTACTACATAATTATCCGTGGGTACACCAACATAAAAATACTTTGTTGTAGGCATACTTTCCTTTTCATGTGCAAGAAAATCATTGGATAACAGTTCTTATGCACAACGAGAAAAAAGAGTTTCAAGTCTTAGACTCTCTTGGTGACTGCAGCGAGACAGTTCTTACAAAAATTGCTAAGCTGGTAAGCTTACAACTTCACGTAAACCAAAATGTAGTTATGCGACACGTACAATTTCAAATTTTATTTTCAGAGGGCTGAGATTGCTAAAGATACGACGGAGGTGAACTCCATTATTGCAACGGAACATCCTGACGTATCTTCCTGGCCAATAAAGGAATACCCTATGCCGTTACAAACTGACAGGTACGTTTGCAATGAGGTATACAGATGTACTTGTTTGATCCATGAATAACACAACTCGTGGTGTCTTGCAGTGTCTCTTGTGGTCTTTTCGTGATCAAGTGCATTGAAAACTGGGACGGAGATGATTGGATATGTGAGTTTGACCAAGAAGTTATTAATTCTTCAAGGGGACGCATTCTAGCTGAAATACTTTTCTCGGAATGCAACACCATGGAAGTAGTGAAAGAGAAGATTCTGAAGATCATCGAGAACAAACGAGTCTGAGGCTATTATCTGCTTTAAATAAACGTGCCGTTGTCGGCACTAGATACTATTTTCTTCGTAGTAAGACATCTTTTTATTGTAAAATGCGGCATGGTTTAGCATGTTCCGCAACTAAATTAACATGTCGTGATCGGTATTTGCTATATTATTTATCTGGGTGTCACTATTGTATGCATCATTGGCAGTTATTTTTAATATGGTTTTGCTATGTGCTGTAATCTGGACGACGGCTTTGTTTAAGTGAAAAACAAATCTTACGTATATTTAAAAATAAAACTTACAAAAAAAAATATAACCGACCACCGCAACGGGGCCCACAGAGGCGTCCAGATCACACCCAAATCAAGCCCGAAGGCGACTCGGGCGGCTGATACAGCCGCTAATGGGCCCGAAACGGGGTCCAACGGGGCTGCGGGCGGTATAGGAGAGGAGCTCGATGGAGGGGGCGGAGGCAGCTATTTAAGCCGCTCGTCGCGTCCCCCGGCTTCCGAGGTGGGACTAAATTTACCTAGTCGCGTCGCGCCCCGCGCTGCACACGGTCACAGGCCGGCCCCTCCCCCGGCCAGTCCAGTTCGGCCCACGTCGCCTTCCCCGGCCCACGCCCCCGCCCGCTACCGTCGCCCAACGGAAGCAGCCGGCTACAAGTTTAGTCCCACCTCGCCCGCCGAAGGTCGTCGAGACCTGTTTATATACGACTGCATACGCATATAAGAAAACAGTTAGTAATATTGTTTAAAATACATGATTTGACTAAACCGCAATTGTTATTATTGTGACAATTAGGGTGTAGTCAAATCATGTATATTAAATCTCATTATTAGCTGTCTTTTTTTATTTATTAATTTTAAATTATTAATTTTTTTATTATTTTAATCTTTTATTTTTTATGTTTATTTTTTATTTTTTTTCTTATTTCTTTTATTTTTATTTATTTCTTTTTTTTCCTTTAACAGTAAATTTTTCATTCCTTTATCTTTCGCGGTCGGGGGCATGGCCCGGAGAAGCTGGGCCGGGGGAGGACGTGGGCCGAACTGTGCTGGCCGGGGGAGTGTGCGGCCTGGTGACCGCTTGCAGCACGGGGCGCGACGCGTCGAGGGAATTTAGTCCCACCTCGGAAGCCGGGGGACGCGACGACCGGCTTAAATAGCAGCCTGCGCCCCCTCCATCGAGCTCCTCTCCTATACCGCCCGCAGCCCCGTTGGACCCCGTTTCGGGCCCATTAGCGGCTGTATCAGCCGCCCGAGCCGCCTTCGGGCTTGATTTGAGTGTGATCTGGACGCCTCTGTGGGCCCCGTTGCGGTGGTCGGACATATTTTTTTTTGTAAGTTTTATTTTTAAA
Organism: Secale cereale; assembly: GCA_902687465.1. NCBI lineage: Eukaryota > Viridiplantae > Streptophyta > Magnoliopsida > Poales > Poaceae > Secale > Secale cereale. Next base: position 649,714,620 of record LR738711.1, on the reverse strand, counting down.
TATACGTAAGCTTTGATTTTCACTTAAACAAAGCCGTCGTCCAGATTACAGCACATAGCAAAACCATATTAAAAATAACTGCCAATGATGCATACAATAGTGACACCCAGATAAATAATATAGCAAATACCGATCACGACATGTTAATTTAGTTACGGAACATGCTAAACCATGCCGCATTTTACAATAAAAAGATGTCTTACTACGAAGAAAATAGTATCTAGTGCCGACAACGGCACGTTTATTTAAAGCAGATAATAGCCAACACCCCATCCTCAGACTCGTTTGTTCTCCATGATCTTGAGAATCTTTCTTTCACTTACAAGCTTCTTCTCTACGCCCAATTCCTGAACAAAATATGAACAATATGAGTGAGAAGATATATTCGGTGCAATCAAATTGGCAAGATAACCAAAATAAGAAAGTTGCAACTCACTTCTCATTCTTCTTACATGTAGCCTTGTTATGACCTGGGAGACCACACAGACTACATAAAGGACCACTTTTCTTCTCTGTAAAATCTTTTGGCCTACCATTCTTCGTAATATCGGGGCCCCCCTTTGACCGCCCCTTTTTAGGTGCACCCTTCGTCGAAACTTTTTCAGGATCACCAATACCAGGTTGAACTTGATGCGCCTGATTTGCCACCTTCTTAAGCTTAGCGTACCTCCTACTTCCTATAAGTTCCTCCTCTGAAATCTTTTTCTGCGCAATTATGGAGTCCAGAGCCTTCATCAACTCATCAAACAAGAAGGGATCATTTGCTGCAACATGAGCAGCTTCCGCGGTTTTTATGGTTATTTCACTATATCGTTCTCTCTCCAATGGTCCTGACCAACCCCATCCAAACATATCACTCTTCCGTTGCACAGGCAACCCATCTCTCGCATTTTTCGACAGCCGATGTAGGACACAACATTTTGGTATCTCAGTTATGTTCAGATGATGAAAAACAAATAGAATGTGTTTGCATGGCAGCCCTTTACGAACCATCCTAAGACAACTGCATGTTATAGTTTGTTCTGAGTTACCTGGTTCATAAACAACATTGTACCTGAATTTGTGGTTGTCCTTCCATGTCACCATGAATGTCTGACGCTCAATTCCCACGAGCGTCTCAAATATCTCCAGCTGACCCATCTTATGCAAATCATCTTGCAGTATGTAGAAATTAGCAGGTGTGAATACTTTGGCTGCATGCTCCTCGAGGGCCTTATATTCAGTAACCGACGGCGGTAATTTCTGACGTGCCTCGTGGTCATCGTACGCCTCGTTCTCACGGAGGCGAACTATACAGTTCTCATAATGCACTACCAAATCAACTATTGTCATACCGTAGTCCAGGTGAAGGTGAAGGCAGGAGTTGAGGCTTTCGCTTCTCTGGTTACTTCGCATACCAAGGAAAAAGCCATCTGAAAGATATGAAGCTGCCCAAAGTGTTCTCTTTCTGTACATCCTGTTAAGCCACTCTTCTGTTTTTTCCGTCTTCCACTTAACATAGAAAGCGGTCCATCTCTGCTCAAAGTTCGCCTGAGAGGTGGCATAGTACAAGAGCGATCTAAACTCATCCAGTGACTTGTAGTGCAGGTGCCGCTGCATATTTTTTTCAATATGCCAGGAGCAAAGACGATGTATGACATCTGAAAGAACAGACCGAATAGCCCGGATCATTGCCGCGTCACCGTCTGTGATTATGGACTTTGGCTTCATCTGACAGTTTGCTTTCAGAAAAGTCTGCAGCAGCCAAACGTATGTCTCTTCGGTCTCATCAGCAATGATAGCACAACCAAACACTGTGGTGCAACGGTGGTTGTTAACTCCAACAAAGGGGACGAACGGCATGCCATATCTGTTCATTTTATAAGTGCTATCAAACACTACCACATCTCCGTAGTCCTGATAGTCCCTCCGCGACTGTGCATCGCACCAGAACATACTCTTCAGTCGCCCTTCCTTGTCAAGCACATACTCAAAAAAAAACTCAGGGTCCTTCTCCTTTCTGCTCCTCATTATGCCAACTGCTGTCTCAGCATCACCCTGTGCCATAAGCTTCATCTTCTCTCTGCAACATAAATTGTAAATGTCCCTTCTGATAAGCCCACACTTATCGTACGAACCATATCTGCTGATGAAATTGTCCATTATTATATGCTTTCTTATCCCGGCCGCTTCCATCACCAATATCTCGGCCCTCGTGCCATATCCAATCCGTCGGTGTGACCACAAAAAACAAACCTCATCGGGCGGAGCCATCATGTGGTTGTGATCATCAACGAATGACGCGACGAACCAAACGCCACACTCTCTGTCCAGCTTCACCACCATATGTGCACCACAGTCGCAACGAGTCTCCGGTATAAGCCTCCGCTTGCGGCCCTCCATGGTTATGAACTTGCTCTGCCTTCTCCCTGCCCTGGAGCAAAGAAACCGCCGGTACCGAATCATTCCTGAAGCACCTCGTTTGACCTTCTGTTTCCTGATGCTGAACCCGTGCTCTTTAGCGTGATTGTTGTAGAATATGTATGCATCCCCTTGCGATCGGAAGGTCATATCCATGACCTTCCAATGTGTCTCCATCATCTTCTGCTGCCTTCGAGCCTCCTGAATGTCGATCCCTCCCTCATCCTGATCATCACTAGGATCATATGACTCCCCCTACAAAATTCAGTTGAAAATATATAAGTCAATTAATACCATTTAATTAATGCTGTTGATCGATATACATCAACTATGAACTAACCTGGCTCAAGTTATCTGCGAATGATTCCTGAAAACTATTTTGCACATTGTCTACATCCACATCTTCCTGTAAATTTGTACACACAAAAAAATAGTTAGCCATGCCATACTTTGCAAAATCAAAAATAAAATCAACGGTTATGCCACTTACGTTTTCACTATTTGCGCCATGTTCATTATTATCAAAATCCTCCGGAGGTAAGATATCATATGACGAGACGGAATCATTGTCGCTGCTGTCATCATCTTCGTTCAAATTATCGTTATCAGTTTTAGTCACCTTATCAGTATCATTCTTCTCCCTCCCACATGCGGATTCTTCATCCATGTCAACACGCCTACCTCACAGAACTGCAGAATATCGTGTGTTAGGTCTAGTACGTACATGAGACGCTGCGGCGGGAGGTTTTGATGAACCCTAAACTAGACCTAACTTCTACGCATCATGCCCGCCTCATGCCCGCTAGGGTTTAGATGACAAACCTTGGCCCGCGGTGTAGACGTCGCCGGCGTTCGACGACGGACTTCAGGTGGCGACGTGCACGACGAGCAACCGGCGAGGGCGGCGTCGACGGGTTATCAGCGGCGGCGGACGGGGGAAGGACGGCGGCGATCGGCCACTTTGCACAGCGGGCGGGCGTTGACGTTCAGACGGCGGCCAGGACGTTGGGACGGCGAGGGCGGCGGCGGACCGGGTAAGTACGGCGGCGATCCGCCGCCGTACAGACGGGGGAAGGACGGCGGCGATCCGCGGCGGCGGCGATCTGTCACTTGGAACGGCGGGCGGGCGTGCGAACAGATGGGGCTGGCGAGTAGATGGGGCGGGCGTAGATTGTGCAACTGCCCTTTTTTATTCGTGCTATACGTATGCGGGCATGGGAGTGTAACTGTATAATACAAGGTGGATATACGTTTCTTCCGTATGACCGTTCTGCCCTTATACGTTTTGTTGGTGGGGGTCTACCGAAGCAAGCCTCCCGATGCCAAGATTCGTGGAGGTGCGAGACACGATGTACGTACCACGCGGATCGCGTGCGACATGTTGCCCACAACACACATCGCTTTGGTCGCCTCGCCTTGCTATCTCGGTCGATGCGTGTGCGCATCCATTTCGTGATTTCCGTCGGTCGTGGACTAAACTAAACAAAGCCGCGTGCATTTTCGGGCGCGGGTGGCCAGCTCCCACAAATCCGTGCCGCGCACATTTTCCATAACGGAAACGGGGGGACAAGAACGCGTCCAGCTCGTGCCGTTATCATATACTACTACTACTACTACCCACCATGTGATGCAAACTGATGGACAAAGTCTATACTACTAGAAGTGATAGCAATCCTTGGACTGGATTATGCTAGCTCCTCCAGCACCTAATTCTCTTTCCCGGCGATGATGATTAGGCTAGCCAGAAAGGCAACGGGCTACGTATGGGCCCCATCCCCGTGAACGACTGTGTCGTCCCCTTTTTATCATCAATCAAAATATATACTCCATCCGTTCCATAATGTAGTGCCTATAGATTTTTACAAAAGTCAAACATAACAAACTTTGACCATGTTTATAGAGAAAAGTATGTACATTTAAAATACCAAATTCACATCATTGGATACATCGTGGGTTATATTTTCAGAATGTACATGTCTGGTACCGTAGATGTAGATAGTTTTCTCTATACACTTGGTCAAAATTTACAAAGTTTGACTTTCATAAAAATCTATAGGCACTACATTGTGGAACGGAGGGAGTACTATTATCATTGCATTTGGGACTAAGCAGTAGCATGGCACTGCAACTTACCGCCATGATTAACAAGGGTGGTCATGATGGGATCCGGTGCTAACCACTACTCTAAGCAAGCTAATGCTACTAGCTAGATGATGAAGAGGAGCCTGGGGGATAAAGCGGGTGCAGGTAGAAGGGAGCGTGGGGGCGCCCGCCTGTGAGTGCGACCGGCCCAACCTTAACCCTGCTTTGGATTGGATGCGACGGCGACATTTGTCGAGTAGTAGAGCAGAAAGGGTGGGCAGGTGGTGATCCGAAGCAACGGGCGGTCCGGTAGTGGCCAGCGGCGCCGGGCGAGCCGAGATCGTGTCGTGACCCATGGCGGAAAGAGAGAGAGATGCGAGGCGAGGCGAGGCGAGGCGTATTGAAGCCGCACCGAAAGATGTGTACTAACCGCCGGTATCATGAGCGCACAGTGCCCTACGTACTCCACCGGATGGGACGGCACTACCGTGATGGGAACTGGCGGTACACGTACGCATGCGGCGGGCGGCCGCCAACACACGATCCATCACCTTGATTTTTATTTTGATTTTATTTTGCTGTCAAAAAATCACCAATGGAACCGTGGTGATGGTAGTAGCAGAGGTTCGATTATAGATGGACTTTGGCCCATAGTAATCAAGAAGAGTGAGATTTATTTATAGGGGTTGCTTTATCACATGCAATTGGAATCTTGAGAAAAGAAGTTGTACACGCGTGCTTCTATTCCTCCACCGCCCACCTCGCAACGAGACGCATGTCGCGGGTTGCGGGAATGAGCTAAGCCTTATTCTTCCCGCTCAAAAATGGTTAATTGATTAACGAGTCGCTAACGAAAGTGCCACTGTCCGAGACGTTGGATCGTGGGGATGTTTGCGAACTCGGTCGTGGGCCTGAGCCATGGCCCATCTACCTGAGGACCTATATAAAGAGGCGCGGGCCACTCGAGTGAACCCTGATTCAGTCACTCCCTCCTGCACAACTCTAGCCGTCATCTATTGTTCCTCTCCATGTGTTGCTTCTGGCGATCCCATCTCGACGACCGCATGCACGGTTGGTCAAGAGAGCAAGTGCCTCCGGTACCTTGTCGTTTGATATCTTATCCGGAAGAAAGGCAATAAGGTTTTTTGGGAACGTCTCGACGCGACTGCTCCCGATCCGTCCCCGTTTCATCCACCTCTTCTTCCACTACTTTCTTTGCATCGACTCCATGGTTGACGACGAAGCCGCAATAAGAAGGCCTCGGCCGATGACGAGGTTGCCGCCACCGCATTGGCCTGGCCAACTGGTGGGTATGACTCGTTCATTCCTTATTTGCTAGTTCATGTGCTAGTAGTATATGTTCTATTAATGATGTTTCGGTTCTATATACTGTACGTGCTCACATGATTATGTATCAGTATGAGTTGCACATCGTGATCGCCATGTTTACCGTCTACTCGTGGATTAGATTAGTCAAAAATGTGTTAATATTTCCAGCAATCCAAAAACCTTATTTTAGGCACTTTTCGATTCAAGGCTTCGCAGCTACACTGCAACCAAAGTTTACCGGAACACATTGTAAGTTTTGGCAGACGAGGACCACCTTGTGACTCACAACTATGAATGTCCTCTAGGTCAGTGGGGTGATTCCTAGTGGTACGATTGATCCTGAGAAGGATAAGGCGTCCAGGGAAGCAAGCACTATCTTTGTGGGAGCCATTCTTAGTGTGATGGGATACAAGTTGGTTGACGCATATCTTCATATGCGCATTGCCAAAAATTGTGGGATGCGCTCGAAGCTAAGTTCGGCGCAATCGATGTTGGAATCGAACTGTATGCTATGGAGCAATTCCATGATTACATGATGGTTGATAACCGTCATGTATTGGACTAGGCTCATGAGCCACAGTGCATCGCTAAGGAGCTGGAGCTCCTAAAGTGTGAGTTATCTGACAAATTTGTCGCGGGTTGCATTATTGCAAAACTCCCTCCTGGATGGAGGAACTTTGCTACTTCTCTCAAGCACTTGAGACGTGAATTCTCTTTTGAGGATTTCATCGGTCATCTAAGTGTTGAGCATAACTCGAGAGCGAATGACTCATACATGAAAGGGGCATAGGGTTCTTCTAGCGCTAGTGTGGTGCAGAAGAACTTTCCACAAGTTCAAGGGAAAGAATATTGTCCAGTAGAATACTACCTTCAAGAAGAAGGGTAAGAAGAAAGACAAAAGGAAAGATGTATGCTTTACTTGTGGTTCGGAGGAACATTGGGAAAACACGTGCCCAAATAAGTACAAGAAGGCAGGACATGACTCCAAGTCTGTCAATATGACTATGAGTAACAATGATGGGGCATCTGGGTATGATAATTTGTTTACTGTACTTTCAGTTTGTCAGTCCACTGATTGGTGGGTTGACACAAGTGTGCTGGTATGCCTTTGTTCTCTTCCTACCAAGTCGCACGAGATTACTCCTTCCTGATGGGGAATGGCTCACATGCTTCTATTTATGGTGTTGGCATGGTATATCTGAAGTTTACTTCAGCCAAGATCATGCAATTGAAGAACATGCAACATGTCCCTGCCATCAAGAAGAATATCATTAGTGGCTCACTTTATGTAAAGAAGGGTTTAAGTTAGTATTTGAGTCCAATAAAGTAGTCGCATCTCAGTATGGATTGTTTCTTGGAAAATGATATGATTGCGGAGGTTTATTTAGCCTTTCCCTAGCGAATTTCTGTAATAAAGTCGTGAACTAAATTCATTCTAGTGTGAGAAACTAAGGTTTGGCATTTACGTCATTGTCACATTAATTCGGTTGTATATCATGGCTAGCCAAGATGGATTTAATGCTGAGTTTCACTTTAGCCGAAGGCTGTAAGTGTCATCCGTGTGTGCAAACTAAGCAACCACATAAGCCTCACAATCCTGTGAAGGAGAGACACCTGGCACCACTAGAGCTCATACTTTCAGATCTCTGTGAGATGAATGGTGTGCTGACTAAAGGTGGAAATACATATTTCATGGCATTGCTTGATGATAAGGATGAGGCTCTACACTACTTCAAAATCTATACGACAGAAGTTGAGAACCAACTTGAAAAGAAGATAAAACAAGTTCGGTCTGGTCGTGGTGGAGAGTACTGATCTAATGAATTCAATTTATTCTATGTGTAATATGGTATTATTCATGAGAGGACGCCTCCCTATTCACCCTAGTCAAACAGGGTTGCCCAACAAAAAATTGTACTCCAACAGATTTGGTTAACACCATGTTAGATACATCAGGTTTATCCAAGTCATGGTTTGGGGGGGGGGGCTGTATTAACCTTATGTCATGTCCTGAATAAAGTTACCACGAAGGATAATGAGTCTACTCCCTATGAGCAATGGGAAAATAAAAGAACTATACTCTCTTGCGCACTTGGGGATGTTTGGCAAAAGTCAATGTGCCGATGATACGTCCATTTTGCATCATGTTTTCCTACTGTTATTAATAATGTTTTTCATCAATATAATACTTTGTGGAGTAATTCTAATACCTTTTCTATCTTAATTTGCAAGATTTACACCAAGATGGAGATAGTCGGCAACTGGAATTCTGGACCTAAAAGAGTCACGTCAGAGATACCTATTCTACACATCTCCAAATGAGCTGAAATTTCAAGGTGAATTATTTTAGAATAAATAAAAAATATTGGCAAAAATAAAAACTAGAGGGGGCCACCCAGGTGCCCACAAGGTACCAGGGAGCGCCCACCCCTTGGGTGCGCCTTGGTGGCTTGTGGAGCCCCTGGCCAGCCTATAGTGCCCATCTTCTGGTATATAAGGCCATTTGCCCTACAAAAAAATGAGGACTTTTGAGACGAAGCACCGCCATCTCGAGGCGAAACCTGGGAAGGAGCACTTTTGCTATCTAGTGGAGAGATTTTTCCGGTGATACTTCCCTCCAGGAGGGGGAATTTGAAGCCATCGACATCACCAACAACCCTCTCATTATGGGAGGACCAATCTTCATCAACATATTCACCAGCACCATCTCATCTCAAACCCTAGTTCATCTCTTGTATTCAATCTTTGTCTCAAAATCTCGGATTGGTACCTGTGGGTTGCTAGTAGTGTCAATTACATCTCGTAGTTGATGCTAGTTGGTTTATTTGGTGGAAGATTATACGTTCAGATCCTTCATGCTATTCAATAACCCTCTGATCTTGAACATGAATGTGATTTGTGAGTAGTTATTTTTGTTCTTGAGGACTTGGGAGAAGTCTTGTCATAAGTAATCATGTGAATTTGGTGTTCGCTCGATATTTGATGATATGTATGTTGTGATTCCCTTAGTGGTGTCGTGTGAATGTTGAATGCATGACACTTCACCTTGTTTCGGCCTAAGGGAAGACACTGTGGAGTACTAATTAGATGATGGGTTTCTAGAGTGACAGAAGTTTGAACCCTAGTTTATGCGTTATTCAGTAAGGGGTTGATTTGGATCCATATGTTTCATGTTATGGCTAGATTTATCTTAATTCTTCTTTTGTAGTTGTGAATGCTTGCAAGAGGGGTTAATCATAAGTGGGAGGCTTGTTCAAGTAAGAACAACACCCAAACACCGGTCCACCCACATTGCTTGCAGACAATACCTTGCTAAAGATAGTTTGTCATTTCCTTCTGCTCCTCGTTGGGTTCGACACGCTTACTAATCCAAAGGACTACGATTGATCTCCTATACTTGTGGGTCATCAAGACTATTTTCTGGTGCTGTTGCCAGGGAGTGAAGTGCCTTTCGTGAGTGGAATTTTGTAAGGAAACATTTATATTATGTGTTAAAATTTAGTGTCACTTGTTACTATGGAAAGTAATCCTTTGAGGTATTTTGGCGTATCTTCACCTCGACCGAAAGTACAAATAGTTACTCCTCAACCTACTACATCTACTGAAAATATTTATTATGAGATTCCTTTGGGTATGATAGAGAAACTGCTAGCTAATCGTTACGAATGAGATGGAACAAAACATCCTGATATGCACCTAATCTATGTGGATGAAGTTTGTGGATTATTTAAGATTGCAGGTTTATCCAAAGATGGGTTTAAGAAGGTCTTCCCTTTATCTTTGGGGGGGGGGGAGGCATTGACATGGTATATGCTATGTGATGATATTGGAACTTGGGACTAGAATCAATTGAAATTGGAATTTCATCAGAAGTTTTTATCCTATGCATGTGGTTCATAGTGATCGGAATTATAGATATAATTTTGGCCTCGTGAAGGATAGAGTATTGCTCAATCTTGGGGGAGGCTCGTCGACGGTTGGAATATGCGTGAGAAGGAGGATGTGTTAAGATTGATCGGAGAAGGAGAGCAACACCCTTCAAGGTTCAGCACTGCGGGCAAGCTATACAAGTGATCGGCTATTCACGAACTCTAAAAAAATTGCTAAGTAAATTTCATGAGTTGAAGATTTAAATGTTCTATATATTTCCCTCTCATAAGTGTTCCATACATGCAATCTAGATAGCAGGTTAGCCATGAAAAGAAGTGGAATACAACTAGAACCAATATAAATTTCTTGTGTGGATACAAAATATCAGATTTGAGTAAATCTAGTAGAATCATCAATTCCACGACTCGATACTACGACTCAATTCTGTCCAAGGAAAGTCGATCCGACTCCGAATCCCGATTATGACTATCTTAACTAGAAGTACTTAGCTAGAGTAAAACTATAAGTAATTTGCATGATAATAACGTTGGTTGTTTAGTAGAGAGATTTTTGTAACATAAGAGAATGATTTGTCCCTAGGCAATCGATGACTAGACCGGTAATCATTATTGCAATTTTATATGAGGGAGAGGCATGAGCTAACATACTTTCCGTACTTGGATCATATGCACTTATGATTGGAACTCTAGCAAGTGTCTGCAACTACTAAAGATCATTAAGGTAAAACCCAACCATAGCACTAAAAACAAGTCCTCTTTACTCCCATACGCAACAACCCCCTTACTCGGGTATGTGTTTCTGTCACTCACGCCACCCACAAAGCAAACCATGAACATATTGCAACACCCTACAACAGTAATCCCACACGCTTGTGTGACACAGATGGCACCATAGGACATCACCAAAGTAAAACATACAATTCAAACCAATCACGATCATCAATCAACCCATAGGACAAAATGAATCTACTCAAACATCATAGGATAGCCACATATCATTGGATAATAACATATACAGTTAAGATCCATGTTTATGTAGAGATTACAGTGGGGAGAAGATGTGTTACACCACTGCATAGAGGGGGAGAGAGTTGGTGTTGACATCGGCAAACTTGTTGGTGTAGATCTCCGTCATGATGATTGCCCCGGCGGCGTTCCGGCGGTGTTCCGGTGCCACTCGGGGAGAGGGGGTTAGGGCCCCTCCTTCTTCTTATTCCTTGGCCTCCCTCTAGATGGGATGAGGGTTTCCCCTTTGGTCCATGGTCTCCATGGCTCTCGAACGGCAGGAGCCCCTCCGATATTGGATCTTTCTCTATTCTCTTTTGTTTCACATTCTTGTTTTCTGGCCGAAAACTGTTTCTTATATTCCCGAAGATCCATAACTTCGATCGGGCTGAAATTTTAACATGTTTTTTCCCGATATTATCTTTCTTGCGGCGAAAGAAGGGAGTCAACCGACTTACGAGGGGGGCACAAGCCACTTGGGCGCGCCCAGGTGCCTTGTGGACACCTCGGGCACCACCTTGAGTTGATTCTTCTTCCCCAAAAACACATATATTCCAAAATAAATCTCGGTAAATTTTTATCGCATTCAGACTTCGTTTGATATGGATATTCCGCGAAACAAAAAACATGCAAGAAACAGGAACTCACACTAGGCACTAGATCAATATGTTAGTCCCAATAATAATAATTTTTTTTCCAAAAGTATATGAAAGTTGTAGAATATTGTCATGAAACAAAAAAAATTGTAGATACGACGGAGACGTATCGGTGACACTATTCAACAAAAGGCGGATCTAGGTAACACGATACTTAACAATTCTAAACTTACCAATTTTGACAACCATATGGTCCATACCTACATACTTAACATAGTAACAACTAGCACATTTTAAGAGGTAGAGGGCCAACAACCACGACTATCCACTTGAAGCAGCTTGATCATGTCGACTCGGTATCTCGTCAATGAAAAGGAAGAACACTCTTGTGCCTTGGTGTAGGATCGAAGAAGTATGTCTAGAGGGGGGGTGATTAGACTACTTGACAATATAAAAAATCTGCCTTTTGATTAAGCAAAGTTTTTGGCAGTTTCACAATTAAGATCAATTCAAGTATCACACTACACATGCAATTCTAGAGTATGGGCAGCGGAAAGTAAATTGCACATATAGTAAAGAGAGGTGGAGAGGATCAAACGCAGTTTGTAGACACGGAGATTTTTGTCGTGGTTCCGATAGGTGGTGCTATCGTACATCCACGTTGATGGAGACTTCAACCCACGGAGGGTAACGGCTGCGCGAGTCCACGGAGGGCTCCACCCACGAAGGGTCCACGAAGAAGCAACCTTGTCTATTCCATCATGGCCTACGCCCACGGAGGACTAGCCTTACTCGGGGTAGATCTTCACGAAGTAGGCGATCTCCTTGCCCTTACAAACTTCTTGGTTCAACTCCACATCTCAAAGACGGAGGCTCCCAAGCGACACCTAACCAATCTAGGAGGCACCACCCTCCAAAAGGTAATAGATGTTGTTGATGGTGATGAACTCCTTGCTCTTGTGCTTCAAATGATAATCTCCCCAACACTCAACTCTCCTCACTGATATGGCTGTGGTGGAAGAAAGGTTTGAGTGGAAAGCAACTTGGGAAGGCTAGAAATCAAGTTTCATATGGTAGGAATGGAATGGCTTGATCTCAACACAAGGGTAGGTGGTTCACTTCTCAGAAAGTGTATGATAGGAGTGGTAGACTTTCTGATGGCTCTCTCCACGAATGAAGAGGGGGTGGAGGGGTATATATAGCCTCCACACAAAATCCAACCGTTACACACACATTTGACCAATCTCGGTGAGACCGAAGTGAAAACTCGGTCAGACCGAAAGTTCAAATATAGTGAACGTTGGGATTTTCGGTGGGACCGAAAATACCATCTCGGTGTGTCCGAAGTGAGTCAAAGGTTGGAGCTTGCCATCTCGGTGGGACCGAAAATAACAACTCGGATATTCTGAAGTGATGTCAATTGGTTACAGAAGGTTGGCAGTCCATTTTCGGTGAGACCGAAACTCAAAATCGGATGGACCGAGAAATTAGGGTTTGGAAGAATAACTGAGGTGGTTCATCTCGGTGGGACTGAGTTTGCAGAATCGGTTTGTCCGAGATTACTTATGAGTGTGTTAAGTAGTGAAGAGTGCTGATAGTTGAGGGAGCTAGATCACTAAGCACTTGAGCAACCAGATCATTAACACAACCTCATCCCCTTTTAATAGTATTGGCTTTTCCTATGGACTCAATGTGATCTTTGATCACTAAACCAAAAATAGAGTCTTGAGCTTTTGCCAATGCTTGTCTTAGCATTTTGAGGGGTCCACTTCTTCAGACATTTCCATACCCATATCATCGAACTTCTCTGAAATGATTCTCAAGTAAATATTAGTTCAATGATATATATGTTGTTATTAATTACCAAAACCACCAGGGGATTAGTTGCACTTTCAGTATGTAGCCGAGAACTCATGTAGAATCCCTTCCTCATCGAGAAAAGAGTCTACATTGGCATTCTTGAACTCCGTTCCATTGTCACTCCGAACTTTCTTGATCTTCACTTCAAATTGATTTTGGGCCTTTTTGGCAAAGGTTTTGAAGATTCTCTGAACCTGCGATTTGTCATCAAGGAAAAATACCCACGTAAATCTGGAATAATCATCAACTATAACTAGACCAAAGGAGTTACCACCAAGGCTTTTGTAAGCATTGGGACCGAAGAGGTCCATATGAAGAAGCTCAAGCGGTCTCCTTGTGGTCATGATGTTTTTCACGGGATGACTTCCACCTACTTGTTTTCCTGCTTGACAAGCACTACAAAGTCTATCTTTGTCAAAGAAAACATCTTTAACGCCAAGAATATGATCACCTTTGATCAACTTGTCTAGATTACGCATACCAACATGTCCAAGCCTTCTATGCCATAACCAACCTTTAGAGGATTTAGCAATGAAACAAGCTCTAGGTTGGGCTTTCTTAGTGAAATCAACAATATATAGATCACCTCTACGGATACCGATAAATGCCATGTTTTGATTGTCACGACGAAAGACTTGGCAATCTACTTTGGTGAACAACACATTGAATCCAAAGTCAGCTAATCTAGACACGGAAAGTAAATTGTATCCAAGAGATTCTACAAGCATGACATTTTGAATAGAGCTATCATGAGATATGGCCACCTTACCAAGGCCAAGTACCTTACCCTTGGAGTTGTCTCCAAAAGTCACATACTTGCGTGGACCATCGTTCTTTGCAAGCTCTCCAAACATGTCTTTGTCTCCGGTCATGTGGTCGGTGCATCCACTATCAAGAATCCACTCTTTTCCGCCGGACATGTAGTCTCTCAGATTTGCCATAAGATTGAGACTCTTCATGATCTTGTCTAGCTCGGTGTCCGAGTCGGAGTAATCATCATCATGCTCATGCTTATCATCATATTGACCCATAGATTGTTCATCATCAACACCTAGGTCAATTTGATAACCACTTGCATTAGTTTTGTCAATGTGACAATAATCTTGGGAATGTAATGCAAGAGCATTTCTAATTAAAACATTGATAAGACCGGGATCACCCTTCTTTTTCATAAGATCACGAAGCTCAAAGAAGCATTTATCAAAGTTGGGATCATTGGGGCGCATCTTATCAAATTCAATAGTCTTGTGTAGAATTTCATCAAGACTTCTCAAAGAGTAGTCCGGATAAAGTTCTTCCAAGAACTTCCACATAGCATAGGCGCACTCAAAGTTTGTAACAAGCTTAAGCAAGTCATCGGGTAACCCTCTAATGATAAGATTTACAGTCCTAAGGTTACGAAGCAAATCAAGCTCTTCATCCATGGTAGGGTGCAAGGGATCAAAAGGAGGCACATAGGGGGTCTCAACATATTTGCACAAATTGTACATCTTAAAGATACTAAGCATTTCAGACCTCCATGAGTTATATGACTCTCCATTAAGAATAGGCACTCTATGGCTAACACTCCCAAACGTAGACACGTCCATCTTCCTCCAATGGTGTGTAAACCAAAGCAATGGAGACCAAAGCTCTGATACCAATTGAGGGATCGAAGAAGGTGAGAGTGTCTAGAGGGGGGGTGATTAGACTACTCGACAAGATAAAAATTCTGTCTTTTATCAAGGACAGATTTTGACAGTTTTTGCATAGCACACAAGTCAAGTAGCACACTACACATGCAATTCTAGAGTATGGGCAGCGGAAAGTAAATTGCACATATAGTAAAGAGAAGTGGAGAAGATCAAACGCAATTTGGAGACGCAATGATTTTTCCCGTGGTTCCGATAGGTAGTGCTATCGTACATCCACGTTGATGGAGACTTCAACCCACGGAGGGTAACGGCTGCGCGAGTCCACGGAGGGCTCCACCCACGAAGGGTCCACGAAGAAGCAACCTTGTCTATTCCATCATGGCCTACGCCCACGGAGGACTAGCCTTACTCGGGGTAGATCTTCATGAAGTAGGCGATCTCCTTGCCCTTACAAACTTCTTGGTTCAACTCCACATCTCGATGACGGAGGCTCCCAAGCGACACCTAACCAATCTAGGAGGCACCACCCTCCAAAAGGTAATAGATGTTGTTGATGATGATGAACTCCTTGCTCTTGTGCTTCAAATGATAATCTCCCCAACACTCAACTCTCCTCACTGATATGGCTGTGGTGGAAGAAAGGATTGAGTGGAAAGCAACTTGGGAAGGCTAGAAATCAAGTTTCATATGGTAGGAATGGAATGGCTTGATCTCAACACAAGGGTAGGTGGTTCACTTCTCAGAAAGTGTATGGTAGGAGTGGTAGACTTTCTGATGGCTCTCCTCACGAATGAAGAGGGGGTGGAGGGGTATATATAGCCTCCACACAAAATCCAACCGTTACACACACATTTGACCAATCTCGGTGAGACCGAAGTGAAAACTCGGTCAGACCGAAAGTTCAAATATAGTGAACGTTGGGATTTTCGGTGGGACCGAAAATACCATCTCGGTGGGACCGAAAGTGTAAAAGATATGAACGTTGGAGTTTTCGGTGGGACCGAGAAAGAAAACTCGGTTGGACCGATTTGAGAAAAGACAGGAACATGCCAGAATCGGTGAGACCGAAAATGCAATATCGGTGAGACCGATTTGAGCCAAGACAGAAGCTTGCCCATTTCGGTGAGACCGATAATACAAACTCGGTTATTCCGAAATGATGTGAAATGGTTACAGAAGGTTGACAGTTCAGTTTCGGTGAGACCGATCTCAAACTCGGAATGACCGATTTTTCTAGGGTTTGGAATATGGCTGAAGTGGTTCATCTCGGTGGGACTGAGTTGGAAGAATCGGTTTGTCCGAGATTACTTATGAGTGTGTATAGTAGTGAAAGTTGCTGATAGTTGAAGGAGACATATCACTAAGCACTTGAGCAACCAGATCATCAACACAACCTCATCCCCTTTAAATAGTATTGGCTTTCCTATGGACTCAATGTGATCTTGGATCACTAAACCAAAAATAGAGTCTTGAGCTTTTGCCAATGCTTGCCTTAGCATTTGAGGGGTCCACTTCTTCAGTCATCTTGCCATACCAATGTGATTGAATTTCCTGAAACATACTTGATAAAAGTATTAGTCCAACCACAAAGTATGTTGTCATTAATTACCAAAACCACCCAGGGAGCAAATGTGCTTTCAATCTCCCCCTTTTTGGTAATTGATGGCAACACACTAAAATTATACTAAACAAAACATCAAAGCTTATTGAAAGAAAGACAGAATTATCATGAAAGCTTTGACAAGCATGTAGTACACAGGCTCCCCCTACAAGTGTGCAAGATTTTCATAGATTATGGTTTTGGACTACCACAAGCACACAAGAGAGATAAGCAAGATGTGCTACATGCAGCTTGGCTATATGCATCAGAGCAGATAAAAGGAAGTGAGTGATAATGCATATGTGCATGGTGATTTCTTGCAAACAAGTATTTACAAGCAAGTCACCATCATGCACATTCTGCAAGATGCATATACTTACCTTGAGGTTCCTTGGCATTGTACCTGAAGGGATAAACTTGAGAAAACAAGGTTAGATAACACAAGAGTATTCCTTCAACCAACTGCAAGAACATCAAGAGTACCAAGCCAGGGAGGACATGTATAAAGAGCGTCTCATATTGAGCACAGGCTTGAATCAGCAAACATGTCTCCGAAACTAAAAGATTTTCAATGAACTCTGAGAGATTTTGTTATGGAAAGCAAAATCAAACGAATGATGCCAATTGTAATGTCCAATGTAAAACACGACAAAGCTTTGATGTGATTCTCTCCCCCTTACGATAAGATTGCTTTTCTTCTTCCCCTAAGTCTTCTCTTCTCCCCTACTCCCCCTACTCCCCCTAAGTCCTCTCCCCCTTTGACATCAAGTGCCGAAAAGGACAGCAAACTAGGTAGGGCAGGAAAAATGGAAAGAGAGAAAGAAAGAAAGAAGTGGGATCCTTAAGAATCACAACAGGGCAAATAAGAACATTCAGAGAAACAATTTGAGTCTAAATTTGAGTCTTCTCCCCTTTAAGATTTAAATTTGAGTGGAGCTGCAGAAGTAGATGTCCAAGGAAAATAAATCGGTGACACCGAATTAGATGGATCGGTGGGTCCGAATCCTTTTCGGTTAGACCGAAAACTTTAAATCGGTGACTCTGAGTTTATTCCAAGGAAATACAGAAATAATTCAGCTCACTTTGCAAGGAAAGTTTCAAAAGATTTGCAATGAATTTGTAAAAGATTTTCGGGGAATTGATCAGAGCCAGAAGGATATTCACAAAGAAACATAAGAATAGAAATAAAAATATTTCTAGATGAAGTTTTTTTTTAAAAAGAAAACTCAATGAGAGAACATAAGAGAAAACAGAAAAACTCCAAAATCATATGTACTTCATCTAGAAAAAGGTCGGCGACATAGTCACCTATGTTTGAGTATATTGACTTAGGAGTCAAATGAGGACATTTGATCATAGGTCATACTCATCGTTTAAGCTCAAAATGGGGTTGCCATTTTTCGATTAAGCATTTGATGTGATCACATCTTATGAAGCTGCTTGTACTCATGACTTTGAGCAGAGCTCCTCAAAGATGTGAAGAACATACCTTGGGCTTGTTGATGCTTTGCTCATGTAGGTAAGCTCGATGTAGGTGCTCATTGAATGTGAAGTTGGAGCGCCATTTCTACTTGTGTAGTTCATCTTCCTACATGGGTTAGGCAAGCAAGGAAATACTCAAGAATATCCAAGATGACAAGAGTGAAATACTAGATGTATAAGATGTCAAAAAGGATATGTGGAATTTTGTTCCTTGAACTCAACATCCCAAAGGGGTAGATACTTGGTCAATGACAAGATTACTCATGATTTGAGTTTGTGGTAATCTTGTGGAATGTAGATCATTCAAGTACCTACAAGGAGTTAGATGCAATACAAGGAGGCAAATGTGTCCAAGACATATGATCATCATCATAAGAGAAATATCAAGGATTAGTCAAGAGAGCTCATGCCTTGCATGCATCAATGGAGTTATCACTCCAAGTTTGAAGCATCAATGATGTTCAACTCACTCCTTAAGCGACAAAACACCTTCTCATCAAGAGGTTTTGTAAAGATATCAGCAAGTTGTTTGTCAGTACGAACATGCTTAAGATTAATGTCACCCTTGGCAATATGATCACGAATAAAATGGTGACGAACTTCAATATGCTTTGTTCGAGAGTGTTGCACTGGATTGTGTCCAATTTTAATTGCACTCTCATTGTCGCAAAGCAAGGGAACACGTCTCACATGTATCCCATAATCCTTAAGCGTTTGTGTCATCCATAGCAATTGAGCACAACACGAACCAGCAGCAATATATTCAGCTTCGGCAGTGGATAATGATACTGAATTTTGTTTCTTGGAGGACCAAGATACAAGGGATCGACCAAGGAATTGACACGTACCCGAAGTTGACTTTCTATCAACCTTGTCACCGGCATAGTCCGAGTCGGAATAGCCAACAAGATCGAAAGAAGCTCTCTTAGGATACCAAATGCCAAAGTTTGGTGTGTGTATCAAGTATCTCACTATCCTTTTAACAGCTTTAAGATGACATTCCTTAGGGGCTGCTTGATATCGCGCACACATGCATACACTCAACATTATGTCAGGACGAGAAGCACAAAGATATAGTAGAGAACCAATCATAGATCGGTAAACCCTTTGATCAACGGGTTCTCCATCTTTTGTCAAGTCATTATGTCCACTAGTAGGCATGGGGGTACTCATACCTTTGCTTTCTTGCATGTTGAACTTCTTGAAGAGATCCTTGGTGTACTTTGTTTGTGAGACAAAAGTACCCTCCTTAGATTGCTTGATTTGCAACCCAAGGAAGAATTTGAGTTCACACATCATGGACATCTCATACTTCTCCGACATGAGCTGTCCAAACTTCTTGCTAAAATGGGGGTTAGTTGAACCAAAGATAATATCATCAACATATATTTGGCACACGAATAGTTCACCATTAACCCTTTTTGTGAACAGCGTTGAGTCTATCTTTCCAATCTCAAAGCCTTTTTCAAGAAGAAAGCTAGTTAAGCATTTGTACCAAGCTCTAGGAGCTTGTTTAAGACCATAAAGAGCTTTATGCAACTTGTAAACATGATTAGGCTTTTTGGGATTCACAAAACCGGGAGGTTGTTTCACAAATACTTCCTCCTCAATTTCACCATTTAGGAAAGCACTTTTGATGTCCATTTGATAGAGAGTAATATCATGATGATTGGCATAAGCAAGAAGAATGCGAATGGATTCAAGTCTAGCAACGGGGGCATAGGTCTCACCATAGTCCATACCTTCGACTTGTGTGTAACCTTGAGCTACGAGACGAGCCTTGTTGCGGATGACTTGTCCATCTTCATCTTGCTTGTTCCGAAACACCCATTTGGTTCCAATGATGTTTTGATCATCGTTGGGCTTCTCTACCAAAGTCCACACCTTGTTCCTCTCGAAGTTGTGTAGTTCTTCGTGCATAGCATTCACCCAATCCGGGTCTTTAAGTGCTTCTTCTACCTTCATAGGTTCAATACTAGAGATAAATGAGTAATGCTCACAAAAGTTAGCTAAGCGAGTTTTAGAGCGAGTAATTCTCCCGGAGTTGATGTCGTTCATCATTTGTTCCACGGGATGATTCTTCTTGACTCTTGCTCGAACTCGGGATAGCTTTTGTTGATGTTGTGGCTCAGCTTCCTCATCATCTTCATCTTCCTCTTCTTCTTCTTCATTGTTGTTGGTGTTGTCTTGAGGTGGTGGAGAAGGAGGTTGTGGTGGATCTTCTTGTTGCATTTCCTCATCTTGGTGAGTTCCACTTGTGGAGGCCTCCATGTTGCCTTGAGGTTCATCTCGCCGTGAGGTAGGTGGCTCCACATATGTAGATGAGGTACTCTCCTTCACTTCCATGGGACGGATCTTTCCAATAGATAAATCTTGGATAGCTTCCGATGGGTCCTTGTCTCCTACATCAATAGGCATTTGCTCTATTTGCGAGCCATTAGATTCATCAAACTTCACGTCTACCGTCTCTTCAACCTTTCGGGTGAAATTGTTGTAGACACGGTAGGTGTGGGAGTTTGATCCATAACCAAGGAGAAAGCCTTCATGAGATTTAGGAGCAAATTTAGACCGACGATGCTTATCAAGGATATAGCATTTTGAACCAAAGACACGAAAGTATCCCACTCGGGGTTTGTTACCGGTGAGAAGCTCGTATGATGTCTTGCCGAGGAGCTTATGAAGATAAAGCCTGTTGATAGCATGACAAGCTGTCTCGACTGCTTCTCCCCAAAAGTGTTTTGGTGTCTTGTATTCATCAAGCATCGTTCTTGCCATCTCAATGAGCATTCGGTTCTTCCTCTCAACAACTCCATTTTGTTGAGGAGTGTACGTAGCCGAGAACTCACGCAGAATCCCTTCCTCATCGAGAAAAGAGTCTACATTGGCGTTCTTGAACTCCGTTCCATTGTCACTCCGAACTTTCTTGATCTTCACCTCAAATTGATTTTGGGCCTTTTTGGCAAAGGTCTTGAAGATCCTCTGAACCTGCGATTTATCATCAATGAAAAATACCCACGTAAATCTGGAATAATCATCAACTATAACTAGACCAAAGGAGTTACCACCAAGGCTTTTGTAAGCATTGGGACCGAAGAGATCCATATGAAGAAGCTCAAGCGGTCTCCTTGTGGTCATGATGTTTTTCACGGGATGACTTCCACCAACTTGTTTTCCTGCTTGACAAGCACTACAAAGTCTATCTTTGTCAAAGAAAACATCTTTAACACCAAGAATATGATCACCTTTGATTAGCTTGTCTAGGTTACGCATACCAACATGTCCTAGCCTTCTATGCCATAACCAACCTTTAGAGGATTTAGCAATGAAACAAGCTCTAGGTTGGGCTTTCTTAGTGAAATCAACAATATATAGATCACCTCTACGGATACCGGTAAAAGCCATGTTTTGATTATCACGCCGAAAGACTTGGCAATCTACTTTGGTGAATAGCACATTGAATCCAAAGTCAGCTAATCTAGACACGGAAGTAAATTGTATCCAAGAGATTCTACAAGCATGACATTTTGAATAGAGCTATCATGAGATATGGCCACCTTACCAAGGCCAAGTACCTTACCCTTGGAGTTATCTCCAAAAGTCACATACTTGCGTGGGCCATCGTTTTTTGCAAGCTCTCGAAACATGTCTTTGTCACCGGTCATGTGATCGGTGCATCCACTATCAAGAATCCACTCTTTTCCGCCGGACATGTAGTCTCTCAGATTTGCCATAAGATTGAGACTCTTCATGACCTTGTCTAGCTCGGTGTCCGAATCGGAGTAATCATCGTCGTGCTCATGCTCATCATCATATTGACCCATAGATTGTTCATCATCAACACCTAGGTCAATTTGATAAGTACTTGCATTAGTTTGGTCAATGGAACAATAATCTTCGGAATGCAATGCAAGAGCATTTCTAATGATAATATTGATAAGACCGGGATCATCCTTCTTTTTCATAAGATCACGAAGCTCAAAGAAGCATTTATCAAAGTTGGGATCATTGGGGTGCAACTTATCAAATTCAATAGTCTTGTGTAGAATTTCATCAAGACTTCTCAACGAGTAGTCCGGATAAAGTTCTTCCAAGAATTTCCACATAGCATAGGCACACTCAAAGTTTGTAACAAGACTAAGCAAGTCATCAGGTAACCCTTTAATGATAAGATTTACAGTTCTAAGGTTACGAAGCAAATCAAGCTCTTCATCCATGGTAGGGTGCAAAGGATCAACAGGAGGCACATAGGGGGTCTCAACATATTTGCACAAATTGTACATTTTAAAGATACTAAGCATTTCAGACCTCCAAGAGTTATAGAACCTTCCATTAAGAACAGGCACTCTATGGCTAACACTCCCAACCGTAGACACGTCCATCTTCCTCCAATGGTGTGTAAACCAAAGCAATGGAGACCAAAGCTCTGATACCAATTGTAGGATCGAAGAAGTATGTCTAGAGGGGGGGGGGTGATTAGACTACTTGACAATATAAAAAATCTGCCTTTTGATTAAGCAAAGTTTTTGGCAGTTTCACAATTAAGATCAATTCAAGTATCACACTACACATGCAATTCTAGAGTATGGGCAGCGGAAAGTAAATTGCACATATAGTAAAGAGAGGTGGAGAGGATCAAACGCAATTTGTAGACACGGAGATTTTTGTCGTGGTTCCGATAGGTGGTGCTATCGTACATCCACGTTGATGGAGACTTCAACCCACGGAGGGTAACGGCTGCGCGAGTCCACGGAGGGCTCCACCCACGAAGGGTCCACGAAGAAGCAACCTTGTCTATTCCATCATGGCCTACGCCCACGGAGGACTAGCCTTACTCGGGGTAGATCTTCACGAAGTAGGCGATCTACTTGCCCTTACAAACTTCTTGGTTCAACTCCACATCTCAAAGACGGAGGCTCCCAAGCGACACCTAACCAATCTAGGAGGCACCACCCTCCAAAAGGTAATAGATGTTGTTGATGATGATGAACTCCTTGCTCTTGTGCTTCAAATGATAATCTCCCCAACACTCAACTCTCCTCACTGATATGGCTGTGGTGGAAGAAAGGATTGAGTGGAAAGCAACTTGGGAAGGCTAGAAATCAAGTTTCATATGGTAGGAATGGAATGGCTTGATCTCAACACAAGGGTAGGTGGTTCACTTCTCAGAAAGTGTATGGTAGGAGTGGTAGACTTTCTGATGGCTCTCCTCACGAATGAAGAGGGGGTGGAGGGGTATATATAGCCTCCACACAAAATCCAACCGTTACACACACATTTGACCAATCTCGGTGAGACCGAAGTGAAAACTCGGTCAGACCGAAAGTTCAAATATAGTGAACGTTGGGATTTTCGGTGGGACCGAAAATACCATCTCGGTGGGACCGAAAGTGTAAAAGATATGAACGTTGGAGTTTTCGGTGGGACCGAGAAAGAAAACTCGGTTGGACCGATTTGAGAAAAGACAGGAACATGCCAGAATCGGTGAGACCGAAAATGCAATATCGGTGAGACCGATTTGAGCCAAGACAGAAGCTTGCCCATTTCGGTGAGACCGATAATACAAACTCGGTTATTCCGAAATGATGTGAAATGGTTACAGAAGGTTGACAGTTCAGTTTCGGTGAGACCGATCTCAAACTCGGAATGACCGTTTTTTCTAGGGTTTGGAATATGGCTGAAGTGGTTCATCTCGGTGGGACTGAGTTGGAAGAATCGGTTTGTCCGAGATTACTTATGAGTGTGTATAGTAGTGAAAGTTGCTGATAGTTGAAGGAGACATATCACTAAGCACTTGAGCAACCAGATCATCAACACAACCTCATCCCCTTTTAATAGTATTGGCTTTCCTATGGACTCAATGTGATCTTGGATCACTAAACCAAAAATAGAGTCTTGAGCTTTTGCCAATGCTTGCCTTAGCATTTGAGGGGTCCACTTCTTCAGTCATCTTGCCATACCAATGTGATTGAATTTCCTGAAACATACTTGATAAAAGTATTAGTCCAACCACAAAGTATGTTGTCATTAATTACCAAAACCACCCAGGGAGCAAATGTGCTTTCACTTGGTAGCGCATGAGTAGAACAGTTTCTCCAATTTTCAAATGTGGACACATTTTCAGGACAAGCGAGAACCTATTAATTTGAATGGTTCCATTTGCAGGAAATATACCCCAGTGAAAATAATAAATTGGTTATTATCATATTTCCTTATGCACAATAAAGTTTTATTATTCATGCTAGAATTGTATTGACCGGAAACTTAAATACATGTTTGAATACATAACAAATACTATGCCCCTAGTGAGCCTCTACTAGACTAGCTCGTTGATCAAGGATGGTTAAGGTTTCCTAACCATACACATGAGTTGTCATTTGATAACGGGATCACATCATTAGGTGAATGATGTGATGGACAAGACCCAACCATAAGCTTAGCATCAAATCATTTAGTTATTTGCTACAACTTTCTTCATGTCAAGTAAATTCCTTAGACCATGAGATCATGTCACTCATGGATATTAGAGGAATCCTTCTGTGCTATCAAACGTCACTTCCTAACTAGGTGATCATAAAGGTGCTCTACATGTATTTTCAAAGGTGTCTATTGAGTTGCGTGGATCGAGACTGGGATGTGTCACTGATAACCCACAAGTATAGGGGATAGCAACAGTTTTTGAGGGTAGAGTATTCAACCCAAATTTATAGATTCGACACAAGGGGAGCCAAAGAATATTTGTAAGTATTAGTAGCAGCTGAGTTGTCAATTCAACCACACCCGAAGATTAATTATCGGCAGCAAGGTGATCAGTAGCATAGTAATATGATAGTTTTGATAGTAGTGGTAGCAGCAATAGTAATGGTAACGGTGATATCAATAGTTTTGTAGCAAGTGAAATAGTAACAATAGTAGTAGTAACTTAGCAAGAACAATATAAGAGAAATTTGTAGGCATTGGATCGATGATTTGTTGGATGATATTCATCATGCGACAGTTATAACCTAGGGTGATATGGCCCTAGCTGCAGTTCATAAATATAATGTAGACATGTATTCCGTAAATAGTCATACGTGCTTATGGAAAGAACTTACATGGCATCTTATGTCCTACCCTCCCGTGGCAGCAGGGTCCTATTGGAAACTAAGGGATATTAAGGCCTCCTTTTAATAGAGAACCAGAACAAAGCATTAACACACGGTTAATACATGAACTCCTCAAACTACGGTCATCACCGAGAGTGGTCCTGACTGTTGTCACCCCGGGGTTGCCTGATCATAACACGTAGTAGGTGACTATAACTTGCAAGATCGGATCTAGAACATTGATATAATGGTGATAATATAAATGGTTCAGATCTGAAATCATCGCACCGGGGCCCAAAGTGACAAGCATTAAGTATGGCAAAGTCATAGCAACATCAATCTCACAATATAGTGGATACTAGGGATAAAGCCCTAACAAAACTAACTAGATTACATGATGAGTCTCATCCAAATCCTCACCGACCAACGAGCCTACAAATGAATTACTCACTCCCGGTGGGGAGCATCATGGAATTGATGATGGAGAAGGGTTGGTGATGACGAAGACCGAAGATTCCCCTCTCTAGAGCCCCAAATGGACTCCAGACCTGCCCCCCAAGGAAGAACGGGAGGAGGCGGCGGCTCCGTCTCATGAAACACGATAATTCTTTCTCCCTGATTTTTTTCTAGAAAAACAGGATTTTATAGCATCGGTTTCAGGGTCTACGGGGCCACCAGGTGGGGACAAACAACCTGGGCGCGCCTGGAGGGGGGCGCCCTGGTGGGTTGTGCCCACCCAGGTGCCCCCTCCAGTGGTTCTTGGCTCCTTAAATTCTCTTTTATTGTATAAAAAATCCTCGCAAAGTTTCGTTCCATTCCGAGAACTTTTATTTCTGCACAAAAACAACACCATGATAGTTCTCCTGAAAACCACGTCAGTACGTGTTAGTTTCATTAAAATCATGCAAATTAGAGTCCAAACGAAGAGGAAAAGTGTTAGGAAAAGTAGATACGATGGAGACGTATCAACTCCCCCAAGCTTAAACATTTGATTATCCTCAAGCAATTCAGTTGATAAACTGAAAGTGAAAAAGAAAAACTTTTACGAACTCTTTTGCTCTTGTTTACATAAATAAGCTTAAGTAGCACCCAGGTTTTCAACAAAGATCATGACTAACCATGGCAACAATAACACTTAGGAATTATATTAACTCATATCAATGACATAATCAACTAGGGAGCAATAATAAGATATCTCAAACAACAACACATTATCAAAACAACCATGATATAATATGACAATAGTGGTATCTCGCTAGCCCTTTCTGAGACAGTAAAACATAAATGTAGAGCACCTCCAAAGTTCAAGCAACGACAAAACATTCTAATTCATGGTAGAAAAGATCCAGTCATGATGCACCCAACATTAGCTACACACAATGCATCAGCATGACAACAATGCTCTCAGGTTCTGGCGCTTATTTTAGAAGGTGATGACACACCATAAAAGTAAATAGATGGTCCCTTCGCAGAGGGAAGCAGTGATTTGCAGAGGTGCCATAGCTCAAGTTTTTTTAAACATAGGTAAATGAAATGTTGAGAGATGCACCCTTCATACTCACTTCACGACCATCAGTTATCTATATCTTCCATGCTAAACACGCTAGTAGCAGTTCTCAAGTGATAAAGTAAAGGTTATGACTCCTTAGGAGTTTTTATTTTATTATTTGTAAGCATTTTTCTGTTTGTAGTTTGGGAATGGGAATCCCTATTACCGCCCTTTTCTCGTGCAGTGACGAGTGAATAAACACTCGACCTGAGAATAACCCGCTTAGCATGGAAGATACTGACTACATCATGTCATTTTATGAACAATCCATGCACACAAAAAGGATATTTATTTGAAGTTTTTAGAGGTGGCACATGCAAATTTACTTAGGACGGCAAGGTAATACAGTGTATAGGTAGGTATGGTGGACTCATCTGGAATAACTTGGGTTTAAGGTTTTTGATGCACAAGCTGAATTCCCACTTAGTACACGCGAAGGCTAGCAAATAGGTTGAGAAGCGGCCAGCTAGAGAGCAATAACAGTCATGAACATGCATTATGCATAAGTAACATTGGATACTAGCATGAGTAGGATATGGACACCATGAACATAAATATCATAGAGGCTATGTTGGTTTTGATTCAACTACATGCATGAACATGTGCCAAGTCAAGCCACTCGAACATTCAGAGGAGGATACCATATCATCATACTACATCACAATCATTTTAACGCAATGTTGATATCTAAAATAAATCATTATCCACTCCTAGATACGTATGCATGGCATGTGAAACTATAATCTCTAATTGTCATTGCAAACATGTTTAATCATAATGAGCTGAATCATGGATACTAGGTTAAACATATTTACATAAACAGAACTAGTCGAGTCCATACCCATTCTCTCTGCCACAAACAGTTCATCAAATGTCTTCATTATTACCTTTCACTTGCACGACCGAACGATATGAAAATAATAATAGTGCAAGAGTGTCGTGGACCGAGCTGGAATCTGCAAACATTTTATTCAATAGGAGAAGACAAGGTAAAATGGGCTCTTTGTTAGATCAACAATTATGCAAATGAGATCCACTCAACATTTTCATCGTGGTCTTCTCCTTGGTACGACTCAATAAAAAGGAAAAGAAATTCAGAGAAACATACTGAAATATTTTTGGAGTTTTTGGTTTTCTAGAACAAGTGAATAAAAAGGAAACGCAAAAATGAGAAAAATTATTTACACGGGAAAGCTCCCAACAAGTAAAAGAAGAATAAGGAAATCTTTTTGGGTTTTCTTTTTAGTGCTACAACAGTTAAAGCTAGGAAGAAAACAAAAAAGAAGCAGGAAATATTTTTGTATTTTCTCAGAGTTTTTGGAGCGCACAAGAAGAAAGCGAGAAAATAAATTTGGCATGGATAATATAATGAAAAAGTGGGGACACCGACAACTGGATAGAAATATGTGGACATGAATGTAATGTCGGTGGAAATATATACTCCCCCAAGCTTAGGCTTTTGGCCTAGCTTGGTAATCACCACTCGAAGAAGCCATGGGGTCCTATGTTGAAGTGATGGGGAGCGGGTACCTGAGGGTCCCTGATACGTCTCCAACGTATCTATAATTTTTTATTGTTCCATGCTATTATATATTCTGTTTGGGATGTTTAATGGGCTTTAATATACACTTTTATATTATTTTTGGGACTAACATACTAACCCAAGGCCTAGTGCAAATTGCTATTTTTTTTGCCTATTTCAGTGTTTCACGGAAAAGGGATATCAAACGGAGTCCAAACGGAATGAAACCTTCAGGAGAGTTATTTTTGGAACTGTATCTTCACAGAAGACTTGGAGTACACACGAGGGAACGATAGAGGCGACCACGAGGGTCCAGGGCGCGCCTGGGGGGCAGGCGCGCCCCCCACCCTCGTGGGCCCCCTCTGGCTCCCCCGATGCCCTCCTTCCTCCTTATATATATCCATGTACCCTGAAAACATCGAGGCAACAGAGAAAACCCTAATTCCACCGCCGCAACCTTCTATTCCCGTGAGATCCCATCTTGGGGCCTGTTTCGGAGCTCCGCCGGATGGAGGGGGGATCGATCACAGAGTGCTTCTACATCAACACCATAGCCTCACCAATGAGTTGTGAGTAGTTTACCACAGACCTTCGGGTCCATAGTTATTAGCTAGATGGCTTCTTCTCTCTTTTTGGATCTCAATACAAAGTTCTCCTCGGTCTCCGAGGAGATCTATTCGATGTAATCTTTTTGCGGTGTGTTTGTCGAGATCTGATGAATTGTGGGTTTATGATCAAGATTATCCATGAACAATATTTGATTCTTTTCTGAAATATTTTATGTATGATTATAATACCCTTGCAAGTCTCTACGAATTATTGGTTTGGTTTGGCCTACTAGATCTATAGTTCTTGTAACGGGAGAAGTGCTTGGCTTTGGGTTCAATCTTGCGGTGTCCTTTCCCAATGACAGCAGGGGTAGCAAGGCACGTATTGTATTGTTGTCATCAAGGATAAAAAGATGGGGTTTATATCATATTGCTTGAGTTTATCCCTCTACATCATGTCATCTTGCTTAAAGCATTACTCTGTTCTTATGAATTTAATACTCTAGATGCATGCTGGATAGCGGTCGATGTGTGGACTAATAGTAGTATATGCAGAATCGTTTTGGTCTACTTGTTACAGATGTGATACCTATATATAATGATCATGCCTAGATACTCTCATAACTATGCGCTTTTCTATCAATTGCTCGACAGTAATTTGTTCACCCACCATAGAATTCTGCTATCATGAGAGAAGCCACTAGTGAAACCTATGGCCCCCGGGTCTATTCTCATCATATTAATCTTCCATACACTTTACTTTGCTTTCTTTACTTTTTGTTCTTATACCAAAAATACCAAAAATATTATACTATCCTATCTATCATATGTCACTTTCGTAAGTGACCGTGAAGGGATTGACAAACCCTTATCGCGTTGGCTGTGAAGTTCTTATTTGTTTGTGCAGGTGTGAGGGACTCGCGCGTGGTCTCCTACTGGATTGATACCTTGGTTCTAAAAAATTGAGGGAAATACTTACGCTACTGTGTTGCATCACCCTTTCATCTTCGAGGGAATACAACACAAGCTCGAGAAGTAGCAAGAAGAATTTATGGCGCTGTTGTCGGGGAGATCTACGCAAAAGTCATATACCAAGTACCTATCACAAACCCTTATCCTTCGCACTACATTATTTTCCTCTCGTTTTCCTCTCACCCACTTCACCTTTGCCGTTTTATTCGCCTTTTTCCGTTCGCCTTTCTGTTTGCTTGTGCTGCCATGTGCCTTCTATTAGCTTGCATCTTCGCTTGCTAAATTATGGATCCTCATCCACTTGCTAATCTTTTTAAGAGATCCAATTATGATGAACCAATTCCTAGTGAGTTGCGTGCACTAGATTATCTTTATGAGGTTTTGCTTGAAATTTGTGAGTCCGAAAATTGTGATGAAGTGTTCAAAGAAGAAGATTATAAAGTGATCCACGATAGCTCCTTGAACAAAAAGCATGATTGCAATGATGTTATTATAAATTCTATTAATGTCAATTGTGTTAATGATACGCAAAACCCTAAGCTTGGGGATGCTTATTTTGCTATGCCCACTACTTGTTGCAATGATCATGATTGGGGTGATGCTTCTTACGATCTTGAAAACTTATTTAAGCCCCATGATATATATGAGATTGATAATAATGTTTGCAATAATATTGAAAGTGGGTCTGGAAGAGTGTCAACTTTAGATCCCATGTATTTGGAGAATATTCAATCTTATGATTTTTTTGATAAAAGTGGGTTTGGAGAGGTCATGACTTTAGTTAATGTTTATCCCACTATTTTGGAAGAGTGTCAACTTCGTATGCATGTGGATCGTGTTAAAAATGTGTTTTATGATACCTATATTGTTGAATTTGCTTATGATACTACATGTAATTATTATGAGAGAGGAAAATATGGTTGTAGACATTTTCATGTTACTAAATTACCTCTCGTTATGTTGAGATTGATCTTGTTTCTTTCTTCTTCCTTGCATATGATAGATATTGCTTGTCTTGCTAATTTATTTTCCTATAAAATGCCTATGCATAGGAAGTATGTTAGACTTAGATGTGATTTTCACATGCTATATTATGCTCTCTTTGTGCTTCAATTCTTATCTTTCATGTGAGCATCATTGAATTCTCAAGCCTATCTTAATGGCTATAAAGAAAGAACTTGTTGGGAGGCAACCCAATTTTATTTTATTTGTTTTTACTTATGTTTAGGAATGAATATTTCATCTAGCTTCTGTTTAGATGTGTTTTATGTTTTAATTAGTGTTTGTGCCAAGTAGAACCTTTGGGAAGACTTGTGTGAAGTTTATGTGATCATGCTGTAAAAAACAGAAACTTTAGCGCTCACGAGATTGGCTGTAATTTTTTACTGGAGAGTGCTTTTAAGTTGTTTCTTTTTGAAGATGATTAATAGACAAATTCCTCACGTTTAACAATTTATTTCAAACTTTTTAGAGTTATAGAAGTATTCAAATGTTACAGATTACTACAGACTAGTCTGTTTTTGATAGATTCTGTTTTTCGTGTGTTATTTGCTTATTTTGATGAACCTATGAGTAGTATCGGGGGCATGAATCATGGAGAAGTTGGAATACGGTAGGTTTAACACCAATATAAACAAAGAATGAGTTCATTACAGTACCTTGATACGTCCAAAACGTATCTATAATTTCTGCTTGCTCCATGCCTCTTTTGGGTGATATTGCTATGATATTTATACACTTCCATACACTTTTGATCATATTTGGACTAACCTATTAACTCAGTGCACCCCAGTGCCAGTTTCTATTTTTGGCTGTTTTTGTATTTTAGGTTTTCACGTTACGAGAACTGCCAGGAAAAATCCAGAAAAATTATATAAAAAATCAGCGTTCCAGAACCTACCGTGCGCCCGAAGGACAGCCGGGGGGGGGGGGG